>NW_012194764.1:806512-958532 GCF_000504015.1 Erythranthe guttata
ATATATATATATATATATATATTTATAATTTATAAATATAATTTTATATAAATATATATATTTATATATATATATATATATATATATATATATATATATATATATATATATATATATATATATATATATATATATATATATATATATATATATATATATATATATATATATATATATATATATATATATATATATATATATATATATATATATATATATATATATATATATATATATATATATATATATATATATAAATATATTTTGAAAAAAAGGGGGCCCACCCCGGGGCCAGCCTTGGTCTTTAATTAAGAATATTCGTTAAGCTTTCATTGCATAAATTGAGTTTAGTTGAATCTTGTCAATCGAATATGTGTTAATGATCCCATATTTATGCCTCGTTTATTTATCTATATTGGATTATGTCAGAACAAATTTGCTTATCTAAGGGCTCGTTCGGTTATCTATATTGGATTAGATTGGATTACATGAGATTGAATTAACTCCACACTGATTAATTAATTATTTAGTTAGTATCATGTTCGGTTTCTTAAATTAGATATTCTATTAAATTTGTTAAATCAGTTATTATATATGAATTGTCTATAAAACCACTTAGTTTACAATGATAAAATATGATTTGAAGGAAAAAATTATATTTTTTTTCTCTTTAGTAACCCCATATTAAATTAATCTCAGGGGGAGGGGTGCCACTAATTTAATGAAATAGTAGCATTTAATAGCGGACTTTGATAGTAGCGGGTTTGAAAAAATGTGAATCTTACCAACCGAAAATGTTATTAGCTCCTACTATTTAGTCAGTAGAATATAGTGGTAACCGAACGAGCCATAATTATTGTTTTAAGGATAAAATTGTAATTTTCTATTTTAGTCACCCTTAAAAAATTAGCCCGAGGGGATTGATATCACTAATTTCATGATATAGTAATACTTAATTGCGAGTTTCAACTTTAGTAACGAATTTAATGTAGAATCCTACGAACCCACTATTATACTAATATATACAATTTATCGAAATTAAAATTATAGCCAACTATACGTCGACCCAAAAAGTCCGAAACAAATATTAAATAAATTCAATTATTTAATTAATCATGTTACCAACCAAACGAAACATCAAAAAATATTTATTTATATATATATTGAAAGATTCCAATCGATTTGATTGAAGGGTATATTTCCTTTCCTTTTACATTTGTTTTTCAATAATTGAACCTAGTTTATATATCTATATAGCTTCATTCTCGGGCAAGCATGTGCATATACAGCTGACATGTCTACACTCTACATCGTACATCATATCATCACATGATGTTATAGAAATGAACTTCAGCCTCTACCCACCACACAATCAATACCATGTCAAATGGAGCAATATTTACCAATATATAGTTAATATTTTTTCATGATTTTCACCATGCAACCCTCTAGATTATTTTAATTAATTATTAAGGAAAACCTCTTGATTTTTTTTATTAACCCCATTTTGTTTTCATCGATCATAAGATTGAGTTGTATATTTCCCCTCTCAAAAAGAAATATGCATTCTAAGTGAAGGGATACAATTTTACTTTATATACCAATTAATAGCTTATTTTATCCATCATTCGTCGATCGTCCAAACATCATTTAGCCACAAAGAATCAAAGAGATGCAATGCGAGTTCCAAAAATTTAAGAGATATACGTGGGAATCCTGTAGAGGTTCCTAAGTCTACGCAGCGAGTCGAAGAGCGAATCCGTGTCCTCAAACCATTTTGAGTCATCGGTCGGAGGACAGTGCGGATAGCCATAGCTCAATGAATCGAGAAGATAAATTCACGGCAGGACGCGTGGCCAGTATGAAGACAGTACGGAGAGAGGTTTGGCAACCACCCGTTGAAGGGAGCGAATGCATGTTCGATGTAGGTCCCACGCTGAATTATTGTCTGGGACCCACTTCCATCCACTTTTAGCCCAATAAACTTCTTTTATGATGGGACAAGAGATCCTACGGATCATTTGTACCGATTCAGGTGTACAACGACCAGGTGAAGCTCAAAGTATTCTCTAGGGGTGTGCACGGGTCGGAATGGCTCGGTTTTTGTAATAATACCGATAATATCGATTTTTCATATTTTAAAAACCGGACATTTCGGTCTTTTTCGGTTCGGTGTTAATCAGTTTTTCGGTTTTTGATCAATGGTTTCGGTATCAATTCGGTTTCGGTTTCGTCTATCGGTTCGGCATAAAAACGATATTTGATTATCAGTGAATTTGAACTTTCATTACATTTGTTTGAGAAAATTAACAAATAACAACCCAAAATTAACTAATAAAAACACGTCAGATGGAGGAGCTCAAAGGATAGAGGCACACTAGGGTAAGTATTTATACTATATATAAAGTTCGATTCGGTAATTTTTTTATTCTCCATACACAAACCGATATTTTCGGTTTTTCAACACAAAAAAATGACCGTATATGCGGTTTTAAGTCCGGACGATGCATATCGGCTCGATTTTTTTGATTTTTGGTTCGGTTTTTGGTTTCTCGGTTTTTTTGCTCACCCCTAGTATTCGCCATGACTCTAGCGAAAAATGTGCAACTAGCTATGGCTCAACAATTTACCGTTGCAATCCATTACCTCGTTCGACGATTTTTGTTCGAAATTTGTGCGTAATTTCTATAGCTCGCGCAAGCAACAAAATATGCAATGGCGCTCTTTAGCCTAAAGCAAAACTAGGGAGAATACGAAGCATTTATCGGCAAGGATGTAAGAAATTCCACCAACACATCTGGAAGTGTTCGTCAATGCTTTGTTCAGGGATTGAGGAAGTGGGAGTTCTTTAAATCTCTGGCTAAGCTAAGTGCAACTTCGTTCCGAGAACTATTGGAGCGAGCAAAAAAATACATAAATCCGGAGGATCGTCAGGGAATGAAGAAAGAGGACCGTGCTGAAGGAGATGTGCCGAATGATTAACGTCAGGGATCTTCAACACAAACATACATTCAACCAAGCAAGCAGGGGCGTACCTACGCCTAAGGCTGGGGTGGCCCCCGCCCCCCCAAGATTTTTTTTTTAAGCTGTTTTTTTTTTTTTTTTTTTTTTTGGGTATTTATGTATTAGTTTATACACTTTCGCCCCCCCAAACTTTTAATTTTGTACACTTTAGTCCCTAAAAACAAAAAAAAATTTCTCTCTTAAATTACCCCTATATTTCCGCCCCCCCAAGAAAACCCCCCTGGGTCCGCCCCTGCAAGCAAGCATCATAAAAAAAACTCCGTTGAACCCACTTAATAGGGATACAAGGAGAGTAACGAACATTTAATCCAGAATTTAGCGAAAAAACAAAAGTAATCTATAATTTTGCAAAAAGTAAGAGAATATATAAACAAATTTAATATAATACCAGAATTTACAAGAACTAATATAACAAACCGAACATATTACAACTAAATAATTAATTAACCAGTAACAAATTAATTCAATTTCATCTAATCGAATCATCGCATATTCTCATTGCCAATTTCGTCATTGACTTTTAGCTAATAATATTCCCTCGTAAGTCGTGACAAAATCTTGGGGGAAAAAAAGCACAAAAATGAAATATAGTGTAAATATAAAATGAGACAACTGTAATAACTAACAATCCCACTAATCCAAAACGTGCTTCATTTCATTCTGCCTACTATATATACCCTCTGCCTCCCAATCAAATGTAAATGACTCCGTCTTCTCTTCTATCAACTCTCATTTTAATTTTATGACCCACTAAATAAATAATTAATGCTCATATTTCATTCAATGTGACTCAGTCGCCCAGCATCTCTCTATATCTCTGTGGCTGCCGTTTCATTTTCGATCGAGATCCGAATTTCGCTGCGGAATTGAATCGCCTTTCAGACATCCGGGAATCTGTAATTTTGTCTCTCGCAGGTTACGAATTCTTAATTTTTATTGTACGAATTTCGTTTGGGGCTTTGGTTTTTCCCCCTCTTATTTTTTTTTTGAATTTTTTGTCTTGTTGTTGGGTTGATCGATTAGAATTCTGGTGTTTTAGGGGTGTTGAATTCGAACAGCGCGATCAGAGAAGAAGAATTTGTTGCTGTTTTTTTTTTATTTGACTGTGGTGATTGAGTTTGACTGATCTGATTTTGTGAAGCTTTTGTGTTTGTTGAATTGCCCCTGATAGATGATGTGTTGTTGGGTGATAATCTGATAGTTGATTAATTAATTAGTTTCTTGCTTTTGGTTTTCGGTTACTACAACTTGAAAATCGGCTTTTAGAATTTGGGGGAACGATTTTAAATGAGATGGATAAGAAATCGACCACAACGTGTGAGGTGTTAGGATTTGAAAATTCATTAGAAAACAAATTCATCCAAACAAGGTCAACCGTTTCGTTATTCTTGATTTGAGATCTCTCACCTCTAAATCGTATAAATCCAAATGAAGACTTAAATAATATGTTTTTTTCGCTTCTTCTTCTGACAATCTATTCTTCATAGACATAAAACCGGGTTTTATATTTACATACACTAGAAGATTTCGAAACTCGATTACTGAAATATTTCTTACAGTTATTCGATTCGGAGTTAGGAATGGCAAGTGAGGATCTTAATTCGGAAGAATTTATCAAGCAGTTTCGAATCCCCGGCTATATACTTGACCCAAACTCAGAAATTCAGTATCCCCCTTGTAAACCCGAATGCCCCGTTTTGGTATTTATCAACTCAAAAAGTGGTGGTCAGCTTGGTGGAGATCTTCTCATTTCGTATCGCACTGTACTAAATGAAAAGCAGGTTAAAAAATCAATTATACTTCATATGTATTTTCTTGTGATATTGTTTACGATTTTGGAGTAATTGGCCTTTTGTATATAATCTAAATGCAGGTTATTGATTTAGGGGAAGAAGCTCCGGATGGTGTACTGCGTAGGCTTTTTGTCAACCTCGAAAAGCTCAAGAACAATGGTGATGAAGTTGCTTCTGAACTCGAGAAGAAGTTGAAAATAATTGTGAGATGCGCGGAATAAAATAACTTGTGGAATTTTTCTCTTTTTGTTTTGTAATGGTTATTGGTTAAATATAATGAATGTGAAATATGTGACATATTTAAATACAGGTTGCTGGTGGAGATGGTACAGCTGGATGGCTTCTTGGGGTGGTTTCCGATCTGAAATTAGCTCAGCCACCACCGATTGCTACCGTGCCTTTGGGAACTGGAAACAATCTGCCGTTCTCATTCGGTTGGGTATGAAAAAACTGTTAAATAATATTTTAATAATAATGATAATAATAATAATAATAATAACAATATCTATAGTGATCGATAATAATACGTCTTTTCTTCTTCTTAACTATTTTAATTTAATCCAAGTGAACAAAGTTTCTTGTTACATCAGAATGTTGAAGCACTTAGTCTAAGCCTTTGTATTTCAGGGTAAGAAAAATCCTGGAACCGATCGTGATTCTGTGCTGTCGTTCTTGAATCAAGTGCGGAAAGCAAAAGACATGAAGATCGACAGGTAAACTCCCGTTTTAAGCTTTGATGGATTTAGAAAATTGATTTCTTGTTTGAATGAATATGATTTCTCGTTGCTTTCGGAGCTGAAGATAATTGCTTTCTTTATGAGTTATGAATTATGATTGCTTAACAAACTTCAGTTCATTAAAAATTGTTCTCTTCGAATTTTGCTGAATAAGTTTGATTCTCTTTCAGTTGGCATATTCTTATGCGAATGGAGGCGTCAAAACAGAGCTCTTCTTGTGATCCAATTGCTCCTCTCGATTTGCCACATTCGCTGCATGCATTCAATCGGGTTTCTTCGTCAGATGATCTCAATGTTGTAAGAAGCTTTTCCTAACATCTATATTAATTTTTCTTATGCTTCTCTTCATAATTGTATACCAAATCAGTACTTTTCATTTTTTTTTTAAATGGCCTTACAACACATAAAAAAATTTCTTTTCGTTTTGTCAACTAAAACTAAATAAAATGGACCAAACATGTCTTTTCATCATTGCATCTCATGGTTTCACTTTTTGACATGTTAATGTTTCAGGAAGGTTACGACACATTCCGGGGAGGATTTTGGAACTACTTTAGCATGGGTAAGTGAATGGTTTGGCACTTTATGTTAATTTTTAAACAATTAATTTTTGGGTTTATTGCATTAGGAACCCCTGCATTTTTCTTATTTAAAATAAACTCCCCCCGTTATTTTACTTATTGGCAAAAAAACTATGATTCCATTTTTCTACCCTAAAACTCACTAGTTAAGGGGTTGTGTGTTAAAAAAAAGGGTAATTACACCTACACCCTGATGTATGCTAAAATAACTTTAAGGCCCCTGTGGTATTGGTAATTACAATCACTCCTGAAACATTGTTAGAAACCCTAGCGGAATGATGCATTGGATAAGTTATTCCATTAGAGTTCTAACAAACTATTAGTTTCTGGCAGTGGTGGAGACAACATAGAGCTAGGGGGTGACATGACTCCCTTAACATTTTTTTTATTATTATATTATATAAGATTTATAAACTGTCGTGTATCATTAACGGCCACACAGGAAACAAATATAGTGCATATCGGTCCCCAGGACATGAAATCTCGACTCCGGTAATTGTTTAAGGGGTGCGTCTGTAATTACCAATACCACAGGGAACTTAAAGTTATTTTAGCATCCCTCAGGGGTGTAGGTGTAATTTACCCTAAAAAAAAGGCACTGTAAGTTTCTTTTCCAGCAATTCGATATAACACAGGGGTACTAAACGCAATCAACTCATATTTTTTTGGTGCTATGTCCATCACTTGATGATGTTAAATATTATTTAGTGTTGTTAATACCGAAAAGCTGTTTAATATGTGTAGCCAATTCAATACTTCACTCCCTTTTGTCTTAGTAGATTGACCTACAGAAGCCAACGTAGTTTCGTATACATGACGCCATAACAAAAATATTACCCCATGAAATCCTTGCAACTGATGTTTACGATATAAATTCAGGAATGGATGCGCAAGTTTCCTATGCATTCCACTCTGAACGAAAGCTGCATCCAGAAAAATTCAAAAACCAGCTAGTTAATCAGGTAAAATGGTAACATTTCTTTTTATCAAGCCAATTGCGACAATTTACCTCCTTTATTTAGCTTACAAATATTTTTTTATCATTCATTTATTTTAACTACTACAAAAGAAGTTTCGAGCGGATTAATAAGATGGCTTCTGTCATATGCTGGCTTGACTTGTTATTACATCATAAATCATTGTTTCTAATTTCTCGTGACAGTTTTTTTTTAGCATATATATTTTTTTGTAAATAGATTTTACTTATTTATGTATTTAATTTAATTTTCTTTGCGGCATCATAGAGTACATATGCAAAGCTTGGATGCTCGCAAGGATGGTTTGCTGCTTCTCTCTTTCATCCTTCTTCGAGGTGAGCATGTAGTGATTTAATCCATTTTCTTAAATATATTTATCTCTTTCTTTAAAGAAAATGCGGAATACACAACCTGCTTATTCTGTTCTATTATTCATAAAAGCCTTAGATTTACTACCTTTTCATGCCTCACCTATTTTTTCGTGTTCGGTTTCTAATTATTGGTCCAATAAGCACTGATCCCATGTTCACTATCTTTTTTCATTTATTCTTTCGGTTTCGTGATTCCAATTAACTGCTTTTTCATGCCTAAATCTTCTTTCCATGGTCGTGTTCTAATTATTGAATGTAACTACAATAATACTATGAACTCGCCATCGCCAAGTATTTATTTCATTGTTTGTTTTTATTATTATGTTCAACGTATTTTTACAGTAAAATTGTTTCACAAAATTAGGGCGTCCTGCGAGAAAATGCAAGAATTTCATTTTTGTAGCTTGTTAACTACTCATGCTTTTAACGAGCTAACGGTATCATACTCTTTTCATGCAGACATATAGTTCAAAGCTAATTTTATTTCTGTCTTATTACATACATACAAGGTCAATAATAATTTTGTAATCAAGATTTCTGTGCACTGACAATTCCTGAAAATACAGGGCGGTTACAATTCTTTTTTGGTCTTTAATTTTTTTCTTTGCTAACACTAAAATATTCGGAGCGCAGAAACATAGCTCAACTTTGCAAGGTAAAGGTCATGAAAAGACATGGTGATTGGCAAGACCTCGATGTTCCTCACAGGTACAAACTTATTTGCTGTTGAGAATCTCGATTTATTTCTGATTGTGGGTTTCCAAACTATGTCCAAAACAAACATGAAAGGTTACAAGTTTAGTATAATCCATTTTTTCGGAATTTACTTTTAAAACCGTATTCAGCTGAAATTTATTATGCTCAGTATATTACCTGAAGGAACAACGACAAAACTGAAATATTGTGTAATTTTGTGACATACAGCATCAGGTCAATTGTTTGCCTTAACTTGCCAAGTTTCTCGGGTGGACTTAATCCATGGGGAACTCCAAATAGTAATAAACGTCGCGATGTAAGTAGTGAACATTGTTTTCTTCTCTTTCTTGCCCCAAATTCCTTTCAGAGAAAATGGGAACATAAGGAAAAAAAAATATCAACTCGTGGAGTTGAGTTTTTGCTGATATGATTTTTCTTATCCAACTCGTTGTGCAGAGAGATTTGACTCCACCATTCGTAGATGATGGGCTAATCGAGATTGTTGGTTTTAGAGATGCTTGGCATGGACTTGTTCTACTTGCTCCTAATGGACACGGGACACGTCTTGCACAGGTTTGACACTTTCTGTTTTGGCAAATATTCTAATGTTATTTAATTTTCGAGTCGGACGCTTTCTTAACTTGTTAAGTAATTTCTTTATTTTCAAGATTGGCAAAAACTAGCATTTCCACTAGTTCCTTTCATTATTTAAATTTCCATAATTCTTGAGATACACGAAAAACCCTTGCCACTATTTGATTTTCCGATTCTGATATTTCATTTTCTTGTATATATATAATATGTATATATAAAAATAGGCACACCGTATCCGATTCGAGTTCCACAAAGGTGGGGCCGACCACACGTTCATGAGGATAGACGGGGAGCCGTGGAAGCAGCCACTACCAGTAGACGACGAAACAGTTGTAGTAGAAATCTCACATCTCGGCCAAGTTAAAATGCTTGCCACACACGACTGCAGATCCAAAAGTTTTATGGATCCCGCTTCTCCAATGTCTTACGAAGCTGATGAAAGGGACAGTGACAACGAGGACGAATCTGTCGGGGCCGAATGGAGAAAGTTCGGAGCGGCAGATACTTTCAAGATTCCCGATGGGGTCGAGATTTCTCATCTCAGCTAATGCTCATCAATCAGTAAATGGTTTTTTTTTTTTTTTTTTTTTAATTGAAATTGCGTAAATCGTGCTTATTGATGATTGATTTAAACATTAACTATAGCTCAACCCTCTCAGTTCTTAGGATTTGGTTTTTTGATTGTTTGTTTGTTGATTCAAATTACATGAATAAGGGTAAGGGTGTGGTTTTCGTTTCTTTTGTTAGCCTCTAACGGGGAGGATTTGTTGAAGTTGTAAATTTGATCAGGATTAAAAAACCAAGACTGAGATTAATTGATTGTATGCTTTATTTGTTTGCAATATAAATGTAATTATGTGGAAGTTGTGTGTTACTGTAGTTGTTTTTAATGGAAAAAAGAACAAAGGTTAAGGAGATGCAGATGTAATTATTTTCCCGGGAATAAGGGAAGGGTTATTTTCCCGGCGCGTATATTGGATTTTTTCAAATATTTTCATTTATAATCTTCAGATTAGTTGTTGTCCTTCAATAACCTTCACCGGTAAATTTATTTTTGATGTCATATTCTTCGGGATTATCCTCTTCATTTCGGATGTCATATTCTTCGGGACTATCCTCGTCGTTGTTGTTTTGTTGTTTTTCTAATTTCTGCTTCAACCCATTCTTGTGTGCATACTAACGCCTCCACATTCCTCGATTCTAGACCATCTTTTTGGAAAAGAAAAAATGGGCCATGCGGGCAACCACGGGCTAGAATGGATACGAGTGGTCCCAACAGGCTTGGCACGGACGGATGCCATGGGATTGATTTTGAACACCACTAAAGCGGGGGCAAGGAGGTTGGAGGCGGGGAGGTATTTTTCCTCATCATTTTAATGAAAATTAGTATAAAATAGTGAGTTATTTGCACAGACCCCAGACCCCACCTGTGTAATCTGTAATGACTAAAAAAACTCTTATGTTAAAAAAATTAGCAATTACGCACCTACGTTGCATTTTATTAAAATACAACATAAAACAAAAGAAGAAATAAAGCATCAATAAAAAATAAAAAGAGAAAACAAAAAAGGTCATCTTCCACGTAACCCCCCCCCCCAACCAACTCGTCATCTACAACCCAACACAATTCTTTCCCGTTCATCTCGCCGCCATCTAGATCTCTCCTCTGCCATCCGCCATGGTCATCTTCGTATTGTACACCACACTCGCAATGAAGACACAAAAGGCGAAGAAGCAACAGCCACACAAGCCTATAAGGCTATATCAATGGGCTACTATCGAGAGACGCTGGAGAAGAAAGCCAAAAAAAAAAAACGCAAAAGATAGTTTTTTTCGTGGAATTTTTTTTCTTCTGAAAAGCTCTATTTATCTTGTTTTTTTTTATGAAAATTTTCGATAAGGGCATATATTTTCTTGGATTTTCACGGGTTGTTGATGGGTTTTGCAGGAGAATAATGAGCTTGAATCTTAAATATTCTCCACCTTTTTTTTTTTTTTTTAATCTTTTTTGATTGATTTAGATCAGAACAGAGTTGAGGCTCAAATTTGGGATTTGTTTTCTTTGGAGAGAATTTGGTGATCCAAAATTAGAGAGTAGAATGAGTTTAAATGTACTCTATAATCCAATAATTTGAATCCTCTTTATTCGCCGCCAGAGTTTTGCCTTTCGTAGAGGAGGACACCCGCGATCGAAGCTGAAGGGCCGCCGAAATTTTGCCTTTCCTCTTTATTCGGCCTTGTGCTGAATGGAAAAATTGCAATTCAGTCCCCTGACTTGGGAGAAGAGGACTTTTCTGAAACTTCAAGGGACTGAGTTGAAAATATTGAAAACTTTACTTGGGACTTATTTTTGAAATTTATAATTTAAAGGGTATTTAGGTTTTTTCACGTCAAAAAATCGAACGCCGATCGCGTATTTGGAAAGTGTATCACACGACCAACTCGCAGGGTTTTTAGTGGCTTTGATTATCTTATATGAAGGGTATGTGCTAATTATATTAACATATGGGCTTTTTCCCATTAGAGATGATATAGGGGTACCGAATGTTAAAAACACAAAAGATAGTACTTATACAAAAGAAAAAAAACAAACTATTTGGCCTCTTTATAAGAGAAACAAATATGATACCGTATATGACGAATTTTCTTAAAACAATTTGGGTAAATTACAACCACCCATGAGGTATGGTCAATTTACGAAAAAACTCGTCTTGTTTGGATATAGAGTTATATCTACCTCTTCAACTATGATTTTTCTTACACATCCACCCTTATGGTGTCTAATTCAATATAATCATCTAGATTTCGTGGAATGTGCTCTAGTTTGTACTCGTTTTGTGTAAAAATACAGCTTCTGGTGCACTACAAAGTGATATGTACAAGCCAAAAAACACATATTATGAACATCTTGCTTCAAAATATGGAGTTCGAATGGGATAAAGCGGGTACAAAAGTGATAATACTCCATATAATCTAGAAGATTCCACTAAATTTGAAACCGCAAGTGTGAACGTGTAAGAAGATTTATAGTTGAGGGGGTGGTTGTAATTACCCAAATAAGAGGGGGATTTTTGCAATTTGACCATACCTCAGGGGTGGTTGTAATTTATCCTTTAGATATTAAATAGGGCTAAGATCGGACATATATAGTATCTGAATGAAATGACAAAAGGCGATATTTGATAGATGGGAGAGGGAAAAGTGTCGGGTTACTTGCATCAAAAGGTGAAATCACTCGCCCCAGAGCCCCATCTCTAGGGCAACAAGTTTAGCTACATCATCTAAATTTACTTACATTTAGTACTATATGTTGAGTCTTTTAGTTATTAACAAATGTCGGAATATTACACTAATTACTGTTGGTGCCAGATTTCTGATGAGGACTCATAACGAAATCCGCCTATTATTTTGAAAATTATTTAAAGTCCATATTTTGTATAGTTTTAATTATTTGGGACTCTATTCTATTTCCATGTAATTGTTTTAGATTATGTATCTTTGTACTTATCTATTAAGTGTAGAAATTGTGTATGATTATATTTCCTTAACGTTCAATTTCTTGGGGTTCAAGTTTGGGTTCGCAGAGCTTATCTCGTACATATATAAGCCAATCAAACCAATTAAGAATGTCGGCGCTTTTATTGAAGAAAAGTACATCAAAGTATTGAAAATTTGCTTGGGCATTATGTGAGGCAGTTGTGTCCTCGTTGCTGTTGTGAGTAGACATACAAATTTCCTTTAAAAATCTCGAAATAGTTCATCCGCCATCTAAAGAGAATTCAACCTTCGAGAAAGTCCAACAAAATGCGGAGAAGTTGCGTGAAGAAAACAAGACGTTCGAGTTGTATACAAGAATGATATGATTTAAAGATGGAGTCTTTAATGTTTTAATAAGTCCTACTAATGTACACTGTAAATATGAACTATTGAACTCTTACTTACAAGTCATCATGAATGTAGGTCACTTTAGTATCCGAACCACAATAATTTATTATATTATTTATTCTGCTTTTAGTAGTTGCAACAGATACTACTGTCATAACAGGTAAACTGTTACAACTAATTAAATAAAATTGATTTCTATAGACATATAAATCAACAAGTACATCTTTACCAACATTTCAATAAGACAAACACGAAATACTTAAAATGGCATTCATTACAAATACTTATTCCGAACAAAAATACGAACATCGAAATCCGAAAAATTTCACTTTGAATATATATTGTCATAATTTTTTATTACCATCACGAATTTGGTCCGAAGCAAACAAGCTGCATAATAATGTCAGCCTTCTCAGCTTCTCTCATCAACCTGAGTTTCTCTTCCTTGCTACGGCTGCTGCTGCTTTCCTTTTCCACGACATTCCGCATGCTGTCGAAATCGGAATCGGAATTCGAATTGGGAATGAAATCGGTATTGGAATTGGAATCAGAATTAGAAATGGAACGAGTAGTAGCAGCTACAGCAGGTTTCATAGAGGCATTAGATGTAGATCTACGGTCTTTAGGATTAATAATCAGCCCTTGAATTACTTTAACCCACAGCCTGCTCACATGTCTTAAGCTCATCGTCTCCGGTGCTTCCACTTCCAATGTGTGTGTGCGTGTATACAGTGAATTATATGTATATATATATATATATATGTATATATATATATATATATATATATATATATATATATATATATATATATATATATATATATATTGCGTCTGTTTGAAGTTTGGGTTTAAATATTCTTGGAGGCTACGAAACATGGGATTAGATTGTCTTAAGTCTGGACTATTGCTTTTGTTATTACAGCTGTTGTATAGGAAATAAAAGATACACTTCAAACCTAGTTTTATTATTAGTGGTAAAGACACTTGTTTTTTTTTTTTTTTTTTATCACATAATTATATTACCCTTGGTGTTTACATTGCCTAAAATGCCCCCACAAATTTTTTTTAGAGGAAAAGTGAATTTCATTAATGAGGAAAGTGAGATTTTACGATATCAATAATAAAACTAGGAAGAACGTTCAAACATAAAAGAGCCTATGGACAAAAGCCTAGCAATTTCACGGGCTATGCGGTTTGCTTCTCTCTTAACGTGACGAATTTTGAACACTTCAAATATGCTGGCTAATCGTTTAATGTCGTCAATAACATTCCCATAGATCGTGCGACTACCGAACTCTCCAACAATAGCATCAACTATATACAGTGCTAGAATCATATTCCAGAACTAGTCTACTCCACCCCACCGGTTGTCTTGAGTGAATTCCAAAGCTTTGAGAGCCGCGATTGAAGTAGGATCAATCAAAAGAGGACAACATGTACAAAACCAGGGTAAGCAATTTCCATCAGAGGTTCGTGCCAAGCCCCCTAGCCCACATCCATGTTCCACCGAAGCAAGAGAAGCATCGACATTAATTTTCACCTCGTTTCCTCTGTTACATAGACACGGCAATTTGGTGGGGTATCGGCGTGTCGGAAACGTTTCGGACACGAAACGCGTGGAAATCTTCAGATACTTCACTGGGCCGTGTCTGTAATTATCCAAAAGTTGAACACGTGTATCGGAATTGGACACGCGTATCAGTAAAAAAAAATCTTTTTTTCACTAAGAAAAGCCTAAACCCGACCAAAAAAAAACCCTCCTTTATTCTTTTTTTCTCACATCTTATTATTCTAAGCCAGAAGTTCACTAGTTGTATTTATTTAATTTGAATAACTTAATAAAAATTATAAGTAAACTGTAATATTAATAATAAAAATGATTTTTAAAAATTATAAAATGTACCCTTATATTTTTTAATATTTACACCTATTCCCCACGTTTCCGTGTCCTGCTTTTTTTGATAAAATGTTTCCCCGTGTCTGTATCCGCGTATCGCCGTGTCTCCGTACCCGTGTCTATGTAACATAGCTCGTTTCTTAATGGAACCTCCCACTTGATACTCGATCTTTGCGTCTGTAATGGAGGTTTTGAACAAAGCCCTTCAGAAGCAGACCCTCGCACCTCCATAAAAACATTCTTTGCGAGCAAGATAATGTCGATCAAGAGCCGAATGGCTGGCCTCCTCGAAATATTTCTTGTTTCTTGCATGTCAAATAGCCCAGCAGAATATTCAAATTCAGTTTTATCAAGCTTCTTCTTCATTTGCATGAACCAATCCATAAGTGAGTAATTATTCGGCCAATGGATCGACCATGCAAAACTCCATTTAACGCCCAAACCTGCCTCACAAACGAACATAAGGGCAAACAATGCAAAACATCCTCCTCTGCAGCCCCGCATATTTCGCATAATTTGTTCTCTAAAATCTTCTAATTAGTAAGATTTTGGCGTGTAGGAAGAAGATTATTACAGCAACGCCACAAAAAAGATCTTGATCTTATTCGGCAGATTCAAGTCCCAAAGCCATTTTCAAGAACGCAACTCGGCGAAACAAGAGATGAACCGCTTGCAATATTAACACCCGACCCACTTTCTCTTGCTCTAAATGAACCACGGTATGGTAGGCGCTTCGAACGGAGAATAGGCCATTCTTATTATAATGCCATATAAGATGATCTTCATTAATCGTTCTTCCAATTGGTATGGAGAGAATACTTTAATTTTCCTATCCTCCTCATAGAACGTAGATGCAATAAGATTATGCACCTTCATATCGATCGTCCAATTGTCTCGAGGAGTGAAAATTCTAAATGTTCGTTCTCTTGGAAGCCTTTTATCTCTCCAAATGTTCACTTTCGCCCCATTTCCAATCCTCCAGCGTGAGCCTTTCTCCACCAGTTCTATCGCTCCCAAAATACTTCTCCACGTATATGACGGATTAGACCCTAAAACTGAGCCCAAAATGTCTGAATGTGGGTAATATCTAGCCTTAAACATTCTTCCGATCCCAATTAAAATTTCTTCGGTAAAATACCGTTGAAGCCGAAAGCAACTCATCGCATAAGTCGGGATAGCTTGAATCACTGCTTCAATTAAAATTTCGTTTCCCCCTTTTGAAAGCCATTTTTCTTTCCACCTTTCAAGACGTTGGCAAACTCGGTCACGAATATTCATGAAAGATTCTCGTTCATTTAGACTTTGCTAACCCATAAGGCAGACCTAAATACTTATCATGTTTGTCCACCACTTCCATATGAAGTTTCGAGAAAATCAAATTAATATTTTTCTACTCTCGTCTTTTTACCAAAAGCAATGCAAGATTTCGCATAATTTACCATCTGACCCGAGGTCTGCTCATATTTATGCAAGATATTCTTAATGCATTCAGCAAAAGAAATATTAGCAATACAAAAAAGCATAGCATCGTCGGCGAAAAGTGAGTGTGAAACCTCAGAAGCTCCATTACAAACAGCCAATCCTGCTATATTGCCACGTCGTTCTTCTCTTTTAATCAGAGCACTCAAAGCTTCCGCACAAAATAAAAATAGGTAAGGTGAAATTGGATCACCTTGTCTGAGTACTCCTCTCCAGCGCAAGAAAACCGAAAGATCTCCCATTAAGAATGAAAGAGTGTGTGACAGTTGACACACGTAACATCACCAGATCAACGAAAGCACTGTCAACACCGAGTCTGAGCATAACCTTTCGGAGAAAAATCCAATCGACTCGACCATAAGCTTTGCTCATGTCTAGTTTGATAGCCAAATGTTCTGCATGGCATCGTTTCATGTAATGAGCCACTTCATGAGCTATAAGAATATTATCTGAACATCTTCACGCCGCCACTGCTCATTTCTTCCACCACCCGCCTCCTTTGCTCTTCTCGTCCCTTCCACCGGCAACTTCTCCTTGCCGGTACCACACCGGCCGATTCTTCTTTTGCAAATTCTAGAATCTTAGCAAGCCTAGCAAAATTACTAAACTCCAGCCAAAGCTCCAGCGCCAAAGCCCTAATCGCCGCCATCGTCTGAGAAGAGGATAAAAAACAGAAAAAAAACGGGGAGGTTTGGAATCGGAGGCATCAGGTACCTTCGATAATGGTGGGCAACAATGGGAGACGCCGGAGAAGGCGCCAAAAAATGCAAAAATTAGTTTTTTTCGTGGATTTTTTTCTCTGAAAAACTCTGTTTTCGATGGGGGCATATATTTTCTTGGATTTCCACAGGTTGTTGATGGATTTTGCAGAAGAATAATGAGCTTGAATCTTAGCTACAAACCGAACCGAATTTCGTCGGAGAAAATGGAGTGGTGGGGTGAAGCGGAGGCTGAGGATATGGAGGGAGGTGAGGCCGGAGAGAGTGTTCGCCAGAAGGAGAGCGACGGTCAGCTATGTTCAGTGTAACTTTTGGAAAATTGCAAATCAGTCCCTGACTTAAGGAAGAAGAAGGTTTTTCTGAAACTTCAAGGGACTAATTTGAAAATCTTGAAAATTTTATTTGGGGCTTATTTTGGAATTTATAATATAAAGGGTATTTGGGTCTTTTCACGTCAAAAAATCTAACCCCAGTCGCATATTTGGCAAGTGTATCATACAACCAGCTCGTAGGGGCCTTAATGTCGTTGACTATATAACACATGGGGGTATATGCTAAAATCTCATAATTTGGGGGAGTTATCCCTAATAGGTAAAAAAGAATATGGAGTTTTCCAAAGATAAACAAGTACTGAATGAGGGGTTTTACCTAATAATCCCCAAAATATATTTGATCAAAAAATGGACATTGACAAAAATGCATAGCAAATAACTAAGAAACTTATGGTTGCTTGACAGGTAAACCACGTTATAATCCTTACTGACGAAAAAATATCGAAATTTTCATTGAAAGTGATCACGATTCGTTACAACCGATCAGCAGACACATTATTATTGTTTCGAACTACATAACAACCAAAAAAAAACAGTGACTTGAATGCCCAAATATAATTTATTAGTGATTAAAATGTGATTTTCGTTGGTGATTTTAAATCCATGAAAATTCTAGTTTAGGCAGAACCATCGACGCAAAGCCATTGTCCGACGAAGATTGCGTCGCAGTTGATATTAGGGTTGATATTAATAAAGGCTTGGAGAGATAAATTGAATTCAGTTGCAACGGTTGAGCAAGTTTCACCGGTCACTGCTCCATGCACACTGTTGCATGCTGCTGTTGAATCTTCACTTCCAACTCCAACTGTCAACACACACACACACACACAAAAAAAAAGAATTTATTTATTTATTATATAGAGGTTTATTAAATTAAAAAAGGGTAAATAATAACAAATATAATACTTACTGCCAATGTTAATGCCTTGAGAAATAGATATCATGGCTAGAAGACTGAGGACAAGAACCAACTTGAAGTACAAGGTTTTGGTAATAATCTGAGCCATAATTAATTAACTAATTAATGATTTGATTTGATTAACTACTGTAGCTGCTGATAATTAATCTTTAATTTCTGTTGTGAAAAATGATAGTTTGATGAATATATCGATAAGTGATGAAGTACTTATAGCAACTTTTCGTGCATTGGGCCCGCGTGCCGGATCGGGGCTTCGTTTCGCTCCATGATACATTTGTAGCTTGTGCCGTACAAATAGTGTGACATGCTTACAATGTTGGTTTCTTAATTAGTTTATAATTACAATTTTGGAACACTAAGTAGTTTTCGAATATTATTGGCGATCAACTTTGAATTAATTAACCATAGAAGAAACCTAAGAACGAATAAGAATTGATGTAAACGAAGAACATGGAGAATCTGAATTGAAGTCGGCTTTCGTTTTTGCTCTTCCGTTATTTGAAAATCTCCATTTTCCACGTATTCTCCTTGTCCTAGTGGTTAGAAAACAATGATTAATTTATTAGGTATGTTCGCCTAATATAATTTGCGATGAAAATTGGCTAAAAATCGTGCAAAACGTGAATAATGAATAAATACGAGATGACTGGGTCAAACCAAGGGTGAATCTACTATATTTGGCAAGGGTGGACTTAACCCCGCCCTCAATTAATTTTTTTTTTTTTGGTATTATATTATACATATATTTTTGGTTAACGTCTATCCAATTTTCACTATCAATGCAAAAAAGTCCCTAAAGATCCTTTTTTTGTCTTTTACTATTTTCTAGTTATGTCCTATTTTATGCAATAAAAAGTCCTATTTTTTCACGTAGTAATAAATTTCTGGACTTGTCACTGGATCAAACACACTCACACTTTATATATATAGTCTATCTTTTTTGTGAAAGCTTGCATCGTATAAGCCCCAATGCATATGTTGTTCGGAACCGAATCCCAGGACCCAAATGAATGTATAAAATAAATCTCGAATTGTTGGATTCGGAAACGAGGAACACTACGAACGGATCCACCAGTTTCATGTACTCGCACACACCTCCGAAAATGTTCGGCTTCTTGATATAATGCCGAATTCAAAACCTCTGATCTTCTAATAACATATTTCCTAACAAATAATTTTCTAATTAGAGTGACTTAATATCTAAACAAATTTAATCTTACTTTACGAAAAAAAGAAAAAAAAAACATAAGACCTTTTCAACTGTTTACAATCAGTTTAGCCAATCAATTTAGCCAAACAGGCCCTCAAGCTCAAATAAACTGCATTTAGCTTATTATAAAACAAGTGAAACTATAAGATATTTTTGCAAACAAAAATTATATTATGATTTAGAAGGTATGTTATTTTTATTATAGTTTCAATAATATATGAAATGATTCGATGTGATTTGTGAGTGTTGATATGTTAATTGGAAATGAGTTAATGTGTGTGAAAGGAAATATGCTTTATTTACTATAAAAATTAGGTATAAGTAATTATAAAATAAAAAATAAAACAATTGGTTGAACCCCGATTGAACCGGTCCAACCATAACTCAGTAGCTTGTCCGATTCAATATCCGGTCCAGTTTTCGAAACATTGAAAGAAATATTTCAGAAATTGTAATAGTATGTGTTGAATTTTGAATGCCTATGGATATCTACTCATCTGTTGAGACAGGCTACATGCTACGACATTAGGTGACGTAACAGAATTGTTGTGTTGTCACAGTAATAAATCTACGAAAAGCAGAATAAAGAACACAACAATTTAATGTGGTTCGGATACAAACGTACCCTACATCCACGAGGACTTGCAAAACTAGTTCAGATTTAAGTGTACATTAATAGGACTTAATAAAATACTAAAGACTCCCTCTTTATGTGATACGCCGTTCTTGCACACGACTCGAACTTGTTGATAATCAAAGCAATTCCTCCTCCGCATTCTTGGACTTCCTCCAATGTTGAACTTCCTTCAAACGGCGGATCGACCTCTCCCGAGATCTTTTAAGCACTTCTCCCGAAACTCCAATGTTGAACTTCCTTCAAACGGCGGATCGACCTCTCCCGAGATCTTTTAAGCACTTCTCCCGAAACGCCGATCTTCTTTATGGCCTGGTAGAAGAAACCTGTTCTGTTGCCACACCTGTCGTGCAGACAGGGCTGCAGCACGGGCTGCACCCTTCAAAGCCTTTATGCTGAGATTTTTCTTTGTAAAGCTCCATCGGACTCATATGAGGTTGAGGGCCTTATATAGGCACGAAATCTCCACCCTAAACCTAACTTGGGCCCTAAGAAATCGATTTAACTAGGTAATAGAATCCTAGTCGATTTCTACTTCTATTCTAGATAAGTACAAAAATACCTAACTAGAATACAATAAATGGAAATAAATCTAAGTCGTCCTAATAACAATATTACAAAAATAGGACTCTAATTAATTCCAAAATAAACATGGAAAACAAATCTTTGCCAATCTTTAATTTCCACGTATGGCGGATTTCTTCAATCTTCACTAACGGAAATTTGGTGCCAACAGTATGGTTTAAGCATAAACAAGAAAAGAAATGATACTAACTAAATGGGTTCCTTCTCCAACCTTGTTACGGAACATAGCCTTCATATATATATATATATATTAATTACTCTTTAAGAGTAGAAATAATATTAATATAACACACAGTAATTTAGTAATTACACGACTTAAGGCCGGCCAATCAAGAAAATGAAACAAACTAACAAAGCAAACGGATTGAACATTCTAGTAATTAATAATAATTATATATATTTACAAAAATAGATAGAAAATTAAAACTCTACTTGGTGGGCCCCCAGCAAATGAGGTGCATAATTTTCTCAGCCTTCTCCGCTTCCCTCATTCTTCTCATCTCATATTCCTCATAACCACTAGTGTTAGCTTTCCTCACCTCCTTCACGGCGGCGCCACCACCATATGCCCATCTTATACGGCTACTATTGCCGGAATCCGAAGCCGCCGCCCTCGGCTGAGAAATCTTGCTGCCGGCAGTACTCATCGCCATTTTCTCTCTCTAGCTACCTCTTAATTCAATGAAATATTATGAGTGATTTGTGATAATAATTTGAGTGTATAAATAAATAGATTTGAGTACTCTAGATCTCCTCCACGTGTCTTGGAGTAGTAGATATTAATTTGTGGTTGTGTATGAATTAACAAGGGGCGGTGGCCCCCGGTTTTAAGGCTACCACAACCTCCAGGCTGGATTCTTGAATATTTTCTGCATGCCTCCGTTACCACATATCTTAATGAATTGCGTCTGGATTTTTCCTTTTCTTTTCTTTTCTGTTTTTTAAATAGAGATTATAGATATTGTTTACTGAGATTTGTGTGGCACGTCTCAAATCAATGTGGGTCCCTTGATACTTACACCATGTCTTACCCATCACATATTTTTACATATATATATATGTATATATATATATAGGGCTGGAAAAAAAATACCGATTACCATATACCATGGTATACCAACCAAGGATTACCGAAACATTATCGAAAGAACGGTTACCATTGTCTACGGTACGGTATTAGTACCGTACCATTACAATATGGTACGGTAGTGGTAATGTATTTCTAATACCACGGTAATACCATACCGTACCGCAATTTACATTTTAATCCGATTAATATGTTTTTTTCGATATTATTTTTTGTAATTCTATTTTGTTTACTTAGAATCTTATAAATGGCAACAATTATTTTTCCCTTAAGTTAGCGGTAGTGTATTGTTTTTTTTTTTTGTTTTTTTTTTCTACTAAGTTGAATTTTGCAATTGAACATATATGTTCTACTAAATTGTCTTTTATGTTCCCTATAGCCAACTAATTTTATTATATATGATGTATGAATATTTTATTTTTTTCCCTACATGTATGTATAGCATTGGTAAAGTATTTATTGTATGTAATAATTATTAAGTACAATCAAGTTCCTAACAAATACCTAGTTGTTCCATTAAACAACATTTACATTATTATGGTATATGTTCTTGTTTCAATGAAGCAAATTATGTTAATTATTCCGATTATACACCGGACCTTCTTAGAAAATAAAATACAACTCATACAAGAGTAACTAGAACTATTTTCAATTGGGATATATATGTATATTTTTAACTCATTTGTTCTTTAATCTTTGATGCATCACCAAGTACGGTAGAGTACCACGTACCGATTGTACCGAACCGAAAATAACGGTATGCCGAACATTGGTATACCGAACTTTTTGGTATGGTAACGGTATGAAATTTTTCAATACCGCAATGTACAGTAGGTACACGGTATTGAGCCAAATGTTTGGCAACCGTACCGAACCCACCCCTATATATATATATATATATATATATATATATATATATATATATATATGTGTGTGTGAATATCAGAATGTGATACATAGAAATATGTATATATTGTATATATGCATTTAGTTACTCAAAAAAAAATATATATATGCATTTATGTATTGATGGTGTATAATCTACGTCCTCGAGACCTCTTTTCAAGTTCAATTCCCTTGATCGCTGGAAAATCTACCGAACGTCGGTCTTTTGCCGGAGAAGATAAATTTGATGAACTAATAATATAAATTTATAGAGACGTAATCGTCTATTTATGCTATACATATATGTATTGACGATGTATGATCTACATTTTCAAGACCTCCTTCCATGTCTAATTTCCTTGACCGTCAGAAAATCCATCGACGTCGGTCTTTCGTCTGAGAATATGAATTCAACGAACTTTAAAGAGAGAGATAGAGTTTGGAAGAGAGTATACAAAGTGTTTTATTGATGATTATTGATATTTGTGTCCTTAATCGAACTTTTTACAAGACTTTATATAGCAAGATTTTTCTAATTGCTTTCTATTTTAACTCACCTAAGTTAGGTTGAGATTTACATTAATTGTTCTACTGATGCTAATTTACATACTTTCATTATCTATTTAGGAATAGTATATCTGGGTCTTCTGCTTTTATGGGTTCTTGTTCAACTTGTCAGCTACTAATTTATGTTACTCTTTTTATACGAGTAGCGATGGATTTTACCCATGCGAGCTACACTAGTAGAAAAATGTTTTTTTACTACAATCATTAACCATAGCAAAATGTATCAAATTCGTACTAAAAAGGCTTTTAATTGCTACGCATTTGCTACGAATTTGTCCCGTAGTATATACGGGCGTGACAAAAGCTTTGCTACGATAAATGACCATACCAAATACTTGTTTGCTACGGTAAATTCTAGTATTTTGTTTGCTACGGTAAATTCTAGTATTTACAGCGACTTCAAAATCGTTCCATAGTAAAAAATACCTTTTATTACGGTTTTTTACCGTAGCAAAAAAATTCGTAACAATAAATAAATTTTCTACTAGTGAGCTATATGTCAGTGAGCTTTACAATGTTTAAGTTCTTCATCGAGGAACATCTGACCCACCTTGGTTCTTGTCATTCATTAGGCGTTTGGCCCAATAAGCTTAGTTCTATGGGTCTTGCCCAAGCCCATTTCCCTGGCGTCCATCAGCATTTTCGGCGAACTCTTCTCTTTTCTAGTGGCGATCTCTTTACGGTCTATAATTTCTGATAATGGGCTTTTCGGCTCCTGGAATCCTTTTACTTGTAATGACCCACTTTATTTCGTCTTGAGAGCCCGACTTTGGGGGAAGTTTAGTTCAATCTTTCCAAACTGGCCCCATCATGTATATTAAGGAATGGCGGCCCTGGGGGCGAGGGATTTTGACATTTCGTTTTTTGGATTTTGGTATATAATAGAGATTATAAGCTGTATATATGGAATGTCCATATTAATATTGGTGTTATAAGCGTAATTCCACAGAAAAATAGAATTTTCGAATATGTTTTCGAAAATTAAAATCAAGATCTAATGTGTTACAATTCTCTTCCAAGAAAAATGGGAAATTGAACATTTTGAAATGCGAGGTAAGAAAATATTATTTCATAATCACAAAAATTTGGATCGAAATTGGCGGAATACAAAAGTTCGTTCCAATTTGCAACATTTGTCCATTAATGCTTCTTTTCTTTTCTTGGATATGGGCTGGCTCGAACTTTAATCTAACAAAGCTAATGGTTTGATTTCTTGGTCCAAATATTTATACTATAGCTCGTTGCCCACTACGACACAATTCACTTGGACATATTTTAGATTATGAATTATTTGATCCTAATGGGGTGAGAAATTACAAAATTATCCAACAGCCCACACATTTCCAGCATTATGTGAAATTAGGGGTGTAAACGGGTCAAGTTCCAGTCGAACTCGCCCGAGTGCAAGTGAAGTTTTATGAGCTCAAGCATGAATAATTAGAGCTTAAATCATCAAGACTCACGAGCCAGATCACGAACTTTTGAACACCTAAGTAAGTTTTAAGTGAAAGTATATGTATTAAAAGTATTTAATTCAAAGTGTTTTTATTTAAACTAAAATTATTTTTTAAATATGAAAATATTTTTTAAGTATTATTTTAATATTTTTATTATATATTTATATTAAAATGTGTATAAAAAAGCTACAAGTTGGCATCCTTTGATTGAGACCGAGCCCTCACTTTCCGAGCGGACGTACTGGCCGAGCAGCAGCTTCAGCTCGAATCGTCAGAAAGCTCAGCTCAAACTCATATTTTTCAGCTCATATTTTTCGAGCTGAAGCTCGAACTTTCATTGAGCCGACTCACGAAACTCATGAATCAACTCAGATTATTTACACCCCTAGGTGACATGGCAAGGGCATCTCATACAACTTTTATTTTTTATTCCACTTAATGCAACGAAATTAATAAGGTGCCAAGTATGGTTGGTTGTTCATGCATGGTCTCATGGGTTTGTTTTCTAACGAACCAACCCACTTTTGATCCATAAATTTTTATCGATGATTAATCAAGCAATTCATTATAGTTGATTCAATAATTTAACCAGTCCACGTATAGTTGGATCAGCTAGTTTGCAATATGCTAAAAGTTGGTTAGTCGAATAATATTGGTCAACCAACTTTATTTATTATTTATTTATTAACTGTATCTGTGTTTTTTTTTTTTAATTTTATGTCTTTACTAAAACCTCTAAAAGAATAAACATAATTATATAACTCCAAATCGACTCTCCATTCATGAAGCCCGTTGATCGTTGTTCTCTTTAGATATCGAATGCTTTTTAGTTGTGTCAAATTATAGAAAGAAAAAAAAAGGATTAAAGTGGTCCCAAATTCTTTTGTTTAATTTGATAATTCTATTTTATTATACAATATCCTTAGGGATAGAATTATTGAAGCAATCTTCCAAATCATATAATGCTCCAAAATAATTTGTTTATTACATTATTTGATGATCTTGATTTGACAATTATCTCTTCGATTATGCAACAACTATTAGCTTTTTCCATATATAAACAATAATTGAAAGGTACAACTTTAACTTTTCAAGAAATATTATATAGTGAATAGTACGAGTGGGACTAATTAAGATGGCCATGATTATTATATCAATAATTACGCTTTTGATTTAAAAAATAAAAAGCAATTATTAATGTTTTTAACTCCAAAAGAGAACCTTATATGTTAATCTTTATATATTACTTGAGAATCAAAAATTTAGTACAAGCTAATGCATAATTTTAAATGATTTATTTGGACATTTTGCAATATTTTGTTCATTCATAATATATTATGTTAGTATTATAAAAATGAAGCACATATTTGGCCAAAAGTTGCGAATAAATGTAAGTGAAACTTTTGATAGTCAATAAGTAGTACAATAGTCGTGTTGGTACTGGCTATTATTTAAAAGAAATTATTAATTTATCGAATTTCTACTGTATTTTTCAATTTTTAATTTAGCGATTTCTTTTGAAAGTAATTCCGAATAATTCTTTTTTTTTCTGAAGATACACTTATTAACAATATTTATTTATTTTACATAGTGCTCAGTTAATTAAATAGTTATTATATATTTATGTTAATGGATCATGAATTCACTCCCACATTGGCCCCTAAACAGAATTCAACGGAAGTAAGCGCAATTAGTGTTCTAAAAATCGGTCAAGGCAGCTGATTAATCGGTTTATGAGATGGTGGCGGTCTCAAATTTTCATGATTTTGGTGTAAGGCTTTGAAAATTCGGGTTTTGGCATGTGAGGCGGTTTTAGGCGGTCTAAAACGGTCAAACCTTGAAGGCGGGTCAAACTTTAGTGGCAAAAATCGGTTTTTTTTTTAATTCAAAATAAAAGTTGGGACTTTAATAAAAAAGGGCGAATTGCACATCACCCCCTGTAATTTTCTAATTTTCGCACTTTATCCCCTCAAAATTTATAAAAGTGAATGTCCCCCTTCAAAATATTATTATTGTTGCACATTGCCACGATAGCAAAAATCTAATGGATTATTCATCCGAACTGAGTATTTTTGTTGCACGTTGCCCCTTAAAAACACTATTTTTTTGCACGTTGCCCCTTTAGAAAATATTTTTGTTGCACACTGCCCTCCAAAACATGGTTGCTGGGGCAAAGTGCAACCAAAATAATATATCGAAGGGGGAGTATCCATTTTTAAAATTTTAGGGGAGAAAGTGCGAAAATGAAATTTTTTTTAGGGGGTGAAGTGCATTTTGTCCTAAAAAATATGAGTTTATGCTATTTTGCTGGGTTAATAGCATTTCGCCACCTGAACTTTGGCCATTTTTGCACTTTGCCACCTTAACTAAAAAAGTTGCAAATGCACACCCAAACACAGTTTTTTGACGCACACAACCACCCAAGGGGATATTCCGGCGAATCTTCTAATTTTCCAGCGCACGCGCGATGCACATGCGAAAGTACAAGGGCTTTTTCGTCATTTTACCTGAAAAGCGCCAACAAAGAGACAACCGGTGAGAATTACTGGAGCAGTGATAAGTGTTCATTTTGCATGATTTTCACTTATCAATTCTTCGAGTTTTGGTCTTCGTTCGTCCGAGTTTTCGGCTTTATTTGTATATATTATGTTGCTTTTGTTTTATTTATATTTTAGGTAAAGAGAAGCTATTTTTGCCGATTCGAGACGATTTTAGAAGCGAAACCGAGAATCAAACCAAACACGTGCAAAAGTAAATTCTCGCGGATTGTGGCAGTTTTTGGTATTTCAAGCATAACTTTCGCATACGACCTCCGATTGAGCTGATTCAAGTGTATCTAGAAAGCCAACTTCAAGGGCTACAACATTTGTAAAATGCATAATTGTCAAATTCGGGCTGAAAATTGGTGAAAACAGTGTTTGAAGTCGATGCATAGGCCAGATCGCGATCCAGAACCACCGGATCGCGATCTGGTGGCAAATTCCAGTAGCAGCGAAAAATTGGGGCAGATCGCGATCCGCACTTCCTGGATCGCGATCTGGGAAGGCGGTGCGCAGTTTTCGAGGTTGCCAGATCGCGATCCAAGAAGCCCAGATCGCGATCTGGGCACATAAATCGAGACGAGATATTTTTCTTTCATTTCTTACTATAAATAGAAGGTCTCTTCTTCATTTTTCGATATCAAGACATATCTCTCGACTTTTTATTCGGTTTTCTCTTCATTTCTCGCCAGTTCTTCACGGGAAGCTTCGACGAGGGTTTCGACTTGGGTTTTTCATAAGCTTTTTCTTTACGTTTAGTTTATGATTTTTCGTGTTCTTCATTTTGATGCTATGTTTGTAATGAACTGAGCATTTTCTTTTAGGGAAATGAAACCTTGTATATATTCATTTTGATTCCCAGATCTGTGATCTATTTGTCGTTCTTTGATTCTGTTTATGTTTTCATGTATTAAATGCTTTCGATTGTTTGGCCAACAGTTGAATTGATTCTAAATGGGAATGAACTCGAGAGAGGATTTCTCGTTTGATTTTAGGAAAACATAGCTCGGGTTGTGGAAACGGAGACGTGATGCACCTCAGGTAGCCCTTAAGGACTTGACATAAATGCTCTCTTAATATCAGGTTCTGAACGGAGACGTCGGACATGTGGGTAGACTCTAACTACACTGGAGACGGGGGTTAGGGTATTTTAGTGTCTGGGTTAGCGAACATAGAATTGACAATAGATTCGGATTTGTAGATCTTTATCGATAGTACACCAGTGGATTTTACCCTAGAAGCCATCACACGTCGGAATTCCTTGCTTGTCTTGGCGGGCCGTTGTTTTTTATTTTTGTTTCGTTTTAGCTTCATTTCATCCCCCACCTTTTCGATTGTCTAGATAAATTTTAGGATAATATAATTACGGTACTTGGTAAATTTAGGAACTTAATTCCCTGTGGATCGATATCTGGAATACACTATTCTACAAAACGCGATACTGTACACTTGCGATTTTTCATACGTAGGTTTTACGCGTATCAAGCAGCAGGTCACTTCCCAATTCAAGTATCCACGCCCATGCCCACTTCAATTCCACCACTTCAAATCCGTCGCTCTCAAGGGGTTTAATCTTCGATTTGGGCCCCGACAATTCGTGGGAAAGCGTCGAAATCAGTTCGCCGGTCGTGAACAGATACCTCAGCGACGAGGAAGAATGGTGGTACATGTTGTACCACAGGCTATCTGGCGAAAATCCGAAATCCGATTCAATCGCTTCCGGGGTTGGGTTCTTTGTCTCTCTCATCCATGGCGAATTTCAGCAAATTGATGTCGTTGTTCTTCTTCATCTCTTTATTGGAGATTTTTTTGCTCCATTTTGAAACAGGCGTGCGGCGGTGGGTGTTTTGATCCCATGGAAGATGAAGCCACAAAGCTTCAATTAATTTCGAATTTGTGAAAGTTTCAAATTAAGGTCAATTGAGTCCCTGGTACTTTCAATTTCACCCTCATATGATATTTTCAGGTAAAAAGACGAAAAAGCCCTTGTACTTTCGCATGTGCATCGCGCGTGCGTTGAAAAATGAGAAGATTCGCCGGAATATTCCCCTTTTGAAGATTATGTGCATCAAAGAACTGAGTTTGGGTGCGCGCTTGCAACTTTTTTAGTTAAGGTGGCAAAGTGCAAAAACAGGCAGGGAGCGAAATACTATTAACCCTATTTTGTTTATGTAAACTGTTATTGTTAAAAAACCTAATGATATTCATGGAATGTTCAAGAATAAATTTAAATTCAAAACATTTACCTTTTTATTTATATTTTATAGGAAATTTTATTGTATTATAATCTTATT
Source organism: Erythranthe guttata (assembly GCF_000504015.1). Next base: position 835,776 of record NW_012194764.1, read on the forward strand.
ATTAAACTTTTATTATGTTATTAGGATATATACATGTAACATGATGCAGATATAACTATGTTTAAATATCTTTTAATATATACTTTGAGTATTTATAAATAAGGGTAAATTACACCCACACCCCTGAGATATGCTAAAATAACTTTAAGGTCCCTGTGGTATCGACAATTACACTCACCGTGAAACATAGTTAGAAACTCTAATGAGATAATGCATTGGATACATTATTCCGATAGAGTTCTAACGGACTATTACTTTAAGCTAGTGGTGGAGACCACATATAGTTAGGGGGTGACATGGCTCCCCCAACATTTCTTAAAGGGTAAAATTCGTTTTGCACCATGTACTATGCAAATGTGTCATTTACCCCCTGAAGTATATGAAACATCAAACACCCCCCTGCCGCTAGCCTTTTTCTAATTCCGTCAGTCAAACCCTTTGACCGACTATTGCAAAGAAATGTTGGCTTTTTTTTGACGGAAATACCCCAAAATTTCTATATATAGGTTGCTTCGTTTTGACAAATGGTCACCGAATTTTTCACTTTTTTCAGCCCTTTTTTTCACTTTATTCTTTTTTTTTTTTGAACATTTTCAGCCATTTTTCTTATAAAAAAACTGAAAAGTCGAATAAATAAGAATGAAGCTTTGTTGATTATGAATGTCAATCCCACAAAAAATAAAACTATAAAAGAAACCCTAAAATTGGAATAAAACCATATGAAAGAATTGCAAATTAAAAACAAAGTTTTTCATATTATAATGGATAAAATCCCCGAAAAAAAAACCGAAAATCCCTAAAGTCAAATTCTAAAATTGACAAATAGCCCTAATTTGAACGAACGCTAAAAATCGTCAACAATCCACAAAAAATATGCAAAAATTAGGGATTATATCAAACATAAAACATGGTAAAAGAGTCATTGCATACTCAAGTTTAGCACCGTAAAAAGTTTAACCTTTGACCGTTAAAAAGGGGGGTGTTTAATGTTTTCTATACATCAGGGGCAAATGATACCTTTCACATAGTACAGGGGTGCAAAATGAATTTTACCCTTTCTTAAATTACTCATAACTCTTTATTGTCTCCACCACTTCCTGAAACTAATAGTCCGTTAGAACTCTATCGGAATAACGTATCCAATGTTAATATCGCATTAGAGTTTCTAATTATGTTTCAGATGTGTGAGTGTAATTATCGATACCACATGGACCTTAAAGTTATATTAGCATACTTCATGAGTGTAGGTATAATTTACCCTATAAATAATATCCTAAAATATATTATATCAAAATTTAAAAATTGATTTATCACCGATTAATCGTGAATCGGTGCCTAACTCTCTCGAGCTCCTATTTCCAGTTTTTACAACTTTTGATAGTATGTAAGCTCAACTGCAGAACACAGACAAGACAAGAAAAAGAAAAGACAAAGGTTCAGAAAAAAAAAAAAAAAAAAAAAAACACGAAAGGGCAGATACATGAATGAAACCTGCCCGAGAATTCAGTGTCACGTGAATTCCCCATGGGCAGCCACGAGCCATCAAAGCCCCAATATGTTGGTGTGAGACAATTAGCTCATGGGCACTGACACGTGTTCAAATATTGCAAGATGGGAGGGCCACTAAATGTTAAGCCATTGGAAATGTAAAATTTGGTTAACTCTAATGTTGAATTTAAATGCCTATGAAAGTCTGTTAACCGAAGTTGTAACAGTTGTTGTGGGAACAGTATGCAGTTACAACCACAATTCTTGTGTTAACACAGTTATAAACTACTGAAAGCGAGTAAACAAACACAAGAATTTAATGTGGTTCAGACACAAATGTGCCCTACATCCACGTGGACCTGCAAACACGATTTCACTAGTTCAGATTTACAGTGTACATTAATAGGACTTATTAAAAACACTAAAGACTCCCTCTTTATGTAATATGCCGTTCTTGTACACAACTTGAACTCCGTGTCTCTTCCAACAGCAGCTCCACACCGCGTGCCTCGAACTCCCTTCAGGCCTGAACTCCCTTCAGAAACGCGGCTGATCTCCCTTGAGATCTATACAGCAGATCTGTATATATTGGCACACACAGCGATGACACAGTGCAACGATGGCACAGTCCTGCTCCGCAGAACGCCTTTAGCAAACCTTCGACGCTATGAAGTGGTTTTTCTTCCAAATAATGCGCGCGGTTCTTGTATGTCTTGGAGGCTTATATAGCCACGAAAATAAGCCCTAAGACCTAACTTGAACCTCAAGAAATCTATTTAACTAGGTAATAGAATCCTAGTTGATTTCTACTTCTATTCTAGATAAGTACAAAAGATACCTAACTAGAATAAAATACATGGAAATAAATCTAAGTCCTAATAGAAGTATTATAAAATAGGACTCTAATAATTTCCAAAATAAACATGGAAAACAAATCTTTGCCAATCTTTTAGTTCCAAAACTCGGCGGATTTCCTCGATCTTCAATACTCGGAAATCTGGCGCCAACAATCTCCCCCTTTGGCATAGATTGGTCAGAATCCATGTTTAACAAGAACTCTCCCTGCAAAATAGAACTACTCCCCCTGCAGAAGAGAAATACTCCCCCTGTAACACTGACTGTTAGGACACTAAATGTTTCGACATAAAAATGTCGTAACCAACTAAATGTTCCTGCAATGTCAGAATATAAACTTAAACGCATAACATATCAAATAAAAATATTCAAAGCGCAGGAAATCACAACGCAAGTTACTATTTGTGTCACAACGCAAGTTGTTACTGCAGAGTCTATTATTACTACTCCCCCTTTCTGATCAGTCTGTGCCAAAGATAGACGTAGAGTCCTAGTTAGCACAAAGGTCTGTTAAGACACGCAGTCAGCAAATAAGGTAAGCCGCAAAAAATACAAAATATCTAGATCCCCTTAATTTGAAAATCCTCATAAATCTGGAAAAAAATTTCGAAAAAATAAAGAGCATCAGCCCAAGCATGAACCAAGTTTGAATAATGAAGGAAATCAAGTAGACCAAGTTAGCCAAATAGGAAGATTCTTTTCAAGGATTAATTAAAAGAACATTGAAAGAAACTAGATAAAATGCTATCAACAAGCTCTTGGATGCACGATATACCTATAGCCTCATGACCATACTCAAGAAATCATAATTTATGTAATTTTCTTAGGGTTATGAATGCGTATGCGATTAGCACAGCAATTCGATCGTGGACTTCAAGGAGAATTTCCTAATATATGCTTGAATATCATCCCAACTTTTCTCTCCTTTTTTTTTTTTTTTTTTTTTTATTGAATTTGGACTATTCTCCTCCTCCCTTTTTTTGTTTTTTTTTTTTTTTTTTTTTTTTTTTTTTTTAAATTCGAACCATTTTTCTTCTCCTCCTCTTTTTTTTTTGATATGATGTTCAAGCAAACATTAGGAGGGCAACCTCCTTAAGAATCCACATAACTTTTAGATAGAAGTCAGGGATGCATATGCGGTAGCATAATTCTCCCAATAGAGGTATGATCTTTGAGATGAATGAGGTCATAGGCATTGATCACTCCCGATAGAGGGTGGCAGCTCTCTTCTATCTAGAATCCTCGCAGGAACAAAAAATTAATCCACAAAAATTATCGACCCAAATTCAGATAACAAGAATAAACAATCAAACCTTTCAAAGTAAAACAAGGATCAACAAAGGCTGAAACATGTTACCACAAGATATGTGTGGTAACTCAGTATGTCCTATTAAACTTTCAAGTGTAACCCGGACATAACAGAAGGATGGTTACACTATCATTTCATTGTTCATTTATGAACACAACAAGTTCCAAGCGATTTACGCAAGGAATCAAATCGAGGGGAATCTAAAGGTTTTGTAAAAGAATCAGCAAACTGATTATCTGTTGACACACAGTCTATTGACACAACCTTTTGTTCAACTAGATCTCTACCAAGATTAATAGTTCTTTTACCTCTTACCTGTTTCTTAGTTCCATCACCAAGAGTTGCATGTCTACTTGCACATTTCTGATAGTCCTTCAAGTGCTTCGGATTACCTGTTATATACTTAGAACAGTACCACAAGTTACTAGCACAAGTATTAAGAGTAGTTGCAGCGGAAAAGCAATTAATGTCATCTTTTTTCACCCATTTTTGTTTTATATCAGAGTGTCCCATCTTAGGAACATGTTGCAACGCAGCGGAATTGGGTAAATGTTGTGACAAACTCTTATTTATCAACTTCCATCTTAAAAAACATTTTGGTCTGATGTGACCCAATTTATGGCAGAAGTGACAAGTTGGAACAAACTTTTTTCCATTAGTTTTACAAGAAAACTTTTGGTTTGTTAAGACATGCGAATTGTTAGGACAATCAGTTTTCTTCACAAAAGTGTTTTTAGGATCAACCTTTTTGTCAAACTTACACACATGTTTTTTCTTACTCGCAGGAGGTTGAGATTTTTTTAAATTTAACTGTTGTTTTAGTTTCTCAACATCTTTTGTAGCAGCATTCAATTTGAACAAAAATACCTCTTTATCTTTCTCGAGCTCAGCAACTTGTGTCTTCAAGGACTTATTCATTTCATCTACAGCAAGACATGTTTTGAGCAATTCATCTTGTTGTTGCTGAATCATTTCTGCAGTAATCTCCTCTTCATCATCTGAGCTGGTTTCACCTGTATTAAAAGAAGAGTTTAGACTGACAAGGTGATCAGACAAAGAATGTTCATACCTGATGGATGATGTCTGCACAGGCACTGTAGCCTCAGCTATTGGTTGAATAATCGTGCTAGTTCCACAGAAAAGGTTTCCATCCTTTTTGTCTTCCTCCTCATTGGAGTCTTTCATGTCATCACTCTTGGCAGTAGTAACAGATTTTTCCCGCTTCTTTAGTCTATTGGTACACTCGTAATGAGTATGACCAAATCCTTGACATTCTTTACACTGAATTCTTCTTTTCTGGAGGCGTGTGTCAGCCTTTGAGGGATTCTCATTTACTCTGACCATCTTATCAAAATTTTCAGCAATACGTGCCATTAATTTGATAAGTTCTGCTTCAACAGCAGACACTGTTGGTACATCAGGAGAGGAAACAACAGTAGTCGGAACAACAGAAGTTGGAACATCGGTTGACTGCAGAGCTAAATTTCTTTCTTTGTCCATTCTACTCATACTCAGCTTGTTCTCAAATGTTTGCAAGTTTCCTATGAGCTCGTCAAGATGGAGTTCATCAACATTATTAGCCTCTTCAATTGCAGTTATCTTGTATGCAAATCGATCTGGAAGAGATCTTAGAACTTTGCGCACCAGTTTCTCTTCAGAATATGTTTCTCCAAGGCCATGAGCTTCATTAGCAATGTCGCATAACTTCGAATTGAAGTCAGCTACAGTCTCATCTTCTTTCATTCTGAGATCTTCGAAGCGAGTGGCAAGCATCTGGAGTTTTGACAGTCTTACTGAGGCTGTTCCTTCATACGCAGTTTGAAGAATATCCCATGCCCTTTTGGCACATTCACAACCAGATATCAATTTAAATTGGTTGGTGTCAACCGCATTAAATATAGCATTTAAAGCCTTTGAATTGGTATTTGCCACTGCCTGTTCTTTCTTGCTCCAGTTTTCTTCGTGTTTTTCATACTCAAAACCTTCTCTGGTTTTGGCCACTGGTCTCGTCCACCCTGTTAGAACTGTACGCCATGAATCTTCATCCATTGATTTGATGAACATCTTCATCTTGGTTTTCCAATATGTATAGTTCGTTCCATCTAGCAACGGGGGTCGTGTAGTTGAACTGCCTTCCTTGTGAATACTCATCCTACAACAAGTAAAGCAAATAAATCAAATTCCCAAAATCAGACACTAAGTATATCTAGTGACCGGCTCTTGATGCCAATTGTTGAATTTAAATGCCTATGAAAGTCTGTTAACCGAAGTTGTAACAGTTGTTGTGGGAACAGTATGCAGTTACAACCACAATTCTTGTGTTAACACAGTTATAAACTACTGAAAGCGAGTAAACAAACACAAGAATTTAATGTGGTTCAGACACAAATGTGCCCTACATCCACGTGGACCTGCAAACACGATTTCACTAGTTCAGATTTACAGTGTACATTAATAGGACTTATTAAAAACACTAAAGACTCCCTCTTTATGTAATATGCCGTTCTTGTACACAACTTGAACTCCGTGTCTCTTCCAACAGCAGCTCCACACCGCGTGCCTCGAACTCCCTTCAGGCCTGAACTCCCTTCAGAAACGCGGCTGATCTCCCTTGAGATCTATACAGCAGATCTGTATATATTGGCACACACAGCGATGACACAGTGCAACGATGGCACAGTCCTGCTCCGCAGAACGCCTTTAGCAAACCTTCGACGCTATGAAGTGGTTTTTCTTCCAAATAATGCGCGCGGTTCTTGTATGTCTTGGAGGCTTATATAGCCACGAAAATAAGCCCTAAGACCTAACTTGAACCTCAAGAAATCTATTTAACTAGGTAATAGAATCCTAGTTGATTTCTACTTCTATTCTAGATAAGTACAAAAGATACCTAACTAGAATAAAATACATGGAAATAAATCTAAGTCCTAATAGAAGTATTATAAAATAGGACTCTAATAATTTCCAAAATAAACATGGAAAACAAATCTTTGCCAATCTTTTAGTTCCAAAACTCGGCGGATTTCCTCGATCTTCAATACTCGGAAATCTGGCGCCAACATCTAACATAGGGGCAAATTACACCCAACCTCTGACCTAAAAAAAACTCCTCTTATTTGCATAATTATAGCCACTCATGTTACAAAAAAAAAATATTTTCAGGTGGTAAAATATTTAGAGGTGTTCGTTTGATAAAATCGTGTCGAAATTTCGGTACGTAAGTTAAATTTCTATATTGTTTATTGTACGGTATATAAATAAAAAACTGAATATCTGACGGCTCAAGCTCGACTCTTACACCCCTACGTGTGACAAACTTAATTTAGCAAGGTCCCGTTTGGTTGGTTGCCAAGATAAGCCATGATTAACTAAATAGTTGGGCTTTATTTGATGTTTGGTATCCCCAATAAATTGCCGGATCGACCCGCCAAAATATATAATCATGGCTTATCTTACTTTATCTTGGTTTATCTTACTTTATCTCGGCTTATCTTGCCTTCTAATGAGTTTTTTTTTTTGACCTTATAAGTTCCAATAAAATAATTGAGTTTCATTATATTATTTAATCTTATCTTGGCTAATCCTAACCAAACGGGACCAAAGGAGATTAGAACTTGGACTAGATGGTCATTGAACTTCATTCTTACTGCATTGTTCATTTGTTTAACCCCATTAAACGACAAACTCCTTTTGTCTTTGTGTTCTTATAGTAATAGTTTTGCTGTTACCCAAGGAAATAACAGATTATTTATAATGGAGTTAAAGTGGGACCCACATAAAAGAAGGTAAATGGACAAATAATTGAATAACCAAGTGGCAGCTCGTTATATTTTTTCGGATAAGCACAACTATTTTTTCGGATAAGCACAACTATTTTTTTTTCAATTCGATCGTTGCGTTTTATTTTTTTCGTTTTCTCGTGTAATTATCACTAGTACCTACTATCTCGCGAAACGATATCTTAAAGCATGCGCACGAGTTTAATTTGCGGAACCTACTAGACACTAAAAAGAAGATAGGTAAATAGCACGTAGCCCCATTTGTGGTTACAAGCTTTTGCAAATGATCTCTTATACTTTTAGTGTCAGTACATAATTCTTTATGGTTAATGGAGATAATTTTGGTTAGTTTTTTCGTCAAATCTAACTGTCAGTGTCAAACATTAAAGTAATTTTTTGGCAGATAACTCCCTTGTGCTTTCATATAATTTACAGATAAACCACCTTGAAGTTTGACAAACACGGTGAAGTTTAACGGAAAAACTAACTAAAGCTAATCTTAAACCGCAAAAGAATTATGTGTTGATATTACAAACACAGAGATCATCTGCAAAAGCTTGTAACCAGAGAGTGGTTACATGCTATTTACCCAAAAAGCATTGGGGTTTCTATATGTATTACAATTTACAACTATGAGTTAAAACTTGCAATAAAAATTTGAAAATATTTGGAAAAATATTTATGTAAAACATTCTATAATTGAAAATTATATAGTTTCGATTTCTCCATTTTTGTTCCGAAAAACTCACAAAAGAAGCAACTCCAATATATTAGCAATACTATCTACCATATCGCAACTCGGCTTTTAAAAAAACTTATCAAATGTTTAAAATACATTTTGCCAAACACATAGCTGATAAGTTGTTACATCTTATTTTTAAAATAAGTTTGAAGGTTTTCATTTTAAAATCATTTTAAAAATTACAAAACACTATTAAAGAACTTATAACTTAAATATCTTAAGAGCTAATTATCTTTAAACTTAAAAGACACCTCGAGTAATGATCAATGTATTCTCGAAACATCGTGTCCCACTGCAAGTTGCAATTATATTATCGTTAAAGAAATCTTACGATATATAATATCAAAGGGTTTTGCTATTTGCAACGGGACTTTTACTGAAATTGGCTTATTTGCAACGGTACCTTTTTCATGAGACTACCGCTGCAAATAAGCCAATTTCAGTAAAAGTCCCGCTACAATTAGCATTTCAGAATATCAAAATATCTGTCCAGCTACGAAATAGTCCCCAAGTAAGGAGAAATTTACCATTTTACCCCCAAGCCCTCTATAAATAGATCTCATCACTCTTTCAGTTTACAGGCAACGAAGATACCCAACAAAATATCAACAATAGATACTTTTTTCTCGCAGTCTTTTTGTAGTAGGAAAAGAGATCAAGAAATTAAAAAAAAAAAAAAAAAAAAAAAAAAAATGAGTTACATGAGCAGAATTTGGGCCGCCGCCAGCGTTGCCGTGGTGAACAGCCACTCCGACCAGGGTCAGAAGCTGAAAACGGGCGTCAAGTCCCTCAACCACGGCAAGAAACGCTTCTTCTCCGGTGGCGACGCCGCCGCCGATCTACGGCCTCTCTCCGGCGCTCTCAACTCCGAGTTGGGAGGGTTCCTCGGCGGCGGCGGCGGCGGCGCCGACGGCACGAGGCGGCAGTCGGAGGATTCTCTCCGTCAGGTGATGTACTTGAACTGCTGGGGCCCGAGCTAATCGAGAAACCTAGATTGCTTGGAGGGGCAAAGATGGTAATTGACCGAGTTGACTCGGTTTGTTGATATGGGTGGAGCTGAGTTAGTACAGTTGACTCGGGTTGTTGGCAGAACTGAGTTGTGATATTGGACTCGATTGATATGGGCTGTACTTTAAAACAGAGATGTAAATAGAGGGAGGGCTCTAATGTAAATTCATGTAAATTGTATGAGACTTCCATTATCATTCCCTCCTGAAAAGGGAAGGGCAATTAAGGAAATGAATTTGAAGCAAAGCCATTTTCTTGTATGATTTCTTCATCTCCCTTTTGCTTCTGTTGTGAAATAGTAGATATATCATATATTATAATAATATGATGATATTCAATGAATAAAGAAATTGATTATAAATATAACAATTAGTCCTAAATTTATTTCCATCCTTGAGTTTTGGTCACAAATTCAATATGGTCCCTCACATTCCAATATTCTTTAACTTCGTCCTTCCAGTTTTTCGGTTTAAATTTCGAATACAATTTGCCCAAATTACCCCTTTGAAAGAAACTCTATGCATACAACCTTTCCACGGGATTCCGAACAAAGTTTTTAATTCTACTAGTATCTCACCGTGTGATGATGCACGGGTAGGGCTGAAAGTCGGAAGGATCGGATCGGAATTAGCCTTTTCGGAATATTTCCAAAAAATTTCGGAAGTACAAAATCAATTCCAATTCCAATTCCAAAATTTTCGGAATCTAAAAATTCATTCCAATTCCAAAAGGCCCGGAAATTTCGGAATTTCGGAAATTTTTCGGAAATGACATAAGTATTAAAATTTCGAAACTTCGCTGAAAATTTCATAATTTGCTAAAAATAAAAATTATGAGTTGTGAATTGTGATTTTTGACTTATGGCAGAAATTATGACTCTTTGACTTTGCACAAGAAATAATAAACGTAAAACTAGGGTTTAACATAAAATAAATTAGGGTTTTTTTAGGTGACATGGCCCATAAAGAATAAATACAACTAAATAATTTAAAATAAGTATATATATATATATATATATATATATATATATATATATATATATATATATATATATATTACTCAAAGATGTATTTTTTGGAAAAAAATCGGATTTTTTCGGAAAAAAATCGGATTTTTTTCGGAATTAATTTCGGAAATAATCGGATCGGAAATCGGAAATTCCAATTTTTTTTTATATAATTCCAATTCCAATCCAAAAAAATCGGAAAAAATCGGAAATCGGAATTTCGGAAATCGGAATGAAAAAAATTGTTCCAAAATCGGAACTTTTCGGATCGGAACCGGCGGAAATCGGAATTTCCGTTCCAACTTGCACCCCTATGCACGGGGTTCAAATTCAAGAAGAAAACTACTAATCAACAATTTAGGGTCGAAAAAAAATAATATTTCAATCTTAATAATATAAAATTAATATAAGTTAAGATCTTGGATGAACAAAAAAATCAGTCCTAAAGCAAGTTGAAATTTTATAAACCGAATGCATAATTTATTCCGTTCGACATGTCTTTCAGTCCAAAATACTACAGCTAATTAAAATTAATGGAATGAAAATGAGCCAATATACGGTGACTCCCTGATGTAAGGTTTAATTATGAAAAAATCCATTTTGTTTGGGTAATTACAACCACTTCTCAACTACAAATCCTCTTGCACGTCCGTCCTTATGGTGTCAAATTCAATATAATCTTCTAGATTATGTTAAATGTTCTCTAGTTTGTACTCATTTTGTGCAAAATTGCATTTTCTGATGCATCACCATCTGATATTTACAAGCCAAGAGACACATCTTACGATCATCATATTTCATAATGTGGTGCTCGAATGAAATAAAACGGGTACAAAGGGTACAATATTCCACATAATCTATAAGATTCCACTAAATTTAATACCGCAAGGGGTGGACGTGTAAGAAGATTCATAATTAGAGGAACTGGTTGTAATTATCCAAACATGAGGTAGTTTTGGTAATTTAATCTTACCTTAGTGGGTGACCGTAATATATACTACTTTTATATTTCTGAATGTTTTTCCATTTCAAATACTAAAATCTTCATTTATAATGTTTAGAGAAACTTTTCGATCAACATTTAGTATAATATAGTTAGATCTCTATAAATTAATACAGTCGGGATTAGCAAAATTTTATTAATTTAGAGAAATATTAAATTGTCGAACTATTAATATCATACTTTTTCGCCTAGTAGGGACCGGGACAAATTATTATTTAAGCGATGTTTTTAATTTATCGAGATTCTGCTGTACATAGAATATACGAAATGCCCATTTTCCATTTAATTATTTTGCCAAGTAATTAAAAGTTGAAGCAACTCGACATTCCAAAAGAGAAGAACATATAATCGAGCAAACGTCTAACAAATGCTTGATAGACAAGTAAGCTCGGTCTTTATTCGCGAAAATTAAAATTACATATAGCGTTCACAAATTGATTATCAGACGGTAAAACCGTCAATGCAGAGCCATTGACCAATGAAGATTTTCTTGCAATCGAGATTTGGATTGATTGCACTGAAGAAATCCGAAGTGAGATTGAATGCCTTTGACACTGTGAAGCAAGAATCACCTGCTTCTGCTCCATAGGTCTGATCACATATCAAAGATGTTTCTCTCTCTGCTAAAGCACGCACACTCTTTGCTGCAATATTAATATATATATATACATACATGGAAACCTTTTATTATACATAATTAGACTAAAAAAAAAATATTCCATTGCAAAATTAGTGAAGAATTAGTGACTCATTGTAAATACTCCTTCAAAACTTTTAATCTACCATGGCACAATCAGTGGCGAGCCAGCATAGGGTCAGAGGGGCCAGCACCCCCTAACATTTTTCAAATCCCTATTATTTTATATAAAAATAAAAATAAAAAATCGTGCATAATGGCATTCACGGTCCCTCTATAATTATAATGCATTCGGTTCCTGAATTTAAAATCCTGGCTCTGCTAGTGATCACAATCTATCTTTAAAAATTCGCGCCGCTTAAAATAGTTTCTTTGCATATGTATATGTATGCAGATTAGAAAGATGGAAAATTCCACAAAAGAAAAGAAAAAAAAGATCTTACATTTGGGAAGAACTCGACTTTCAGCCACGTGTACCATAAGAAGAGAAAACATTAGAAGCGCAACACAAAGAAAAATTGCAGCCTTACTGTTTGCCATCTAATATATATCTTACTTAAAACTGCGGGTGTGTGTATATTAAAATTCTGTTGTTCAATGATATATGTTTTTATTTTCTTGTTTGCGATCGATCGTATTTATAACAAGATAATTGGTTGTAATTACGAGGAAACCCGGCTGGCTTTCGCCTAGTTTACTCCAAAATCATGATTTGCATTGTCGAGCATAATTTTATTTAGTTCTTGTTTTCATCAATATATTTTTTTTTCACTTATGCACGAACTGTTTTAACTTTTACATAAATGAAATAGCGAAGGACATAATCAAGATCTATAGGGGTAAACAATGTAAAATATATATGTATATATTTTAATTTTTTAGCCTGCCAATTACATGATTTAATCCACTTACTTTTACGTACTCTCCTTAAGTCCACTTAATTCAAAGTCGCTCCACGTCTCAAAGCCCCCCTTTACGTCTGACGAGTCCTCATCTTCTAATTCCAACTTTGTTCTCGTTCTTTGAAAAATAAAAATAAAAACTTTGTTCTCTGCCATAGACGCACTAATGGCGGTTAAATTGCTATCCACTGGCGATCAAAAACACCGGCGATCAATTAACGTTTGACGTCTTCTCTTTATTTGATCTTAATTTTAATAATGAATATTAATTAGAAGTCATTTGTATAAATTTCATAATCGACTTGACATTCATGTTTCTTAGATTTTTATAGAAATTTAGCTTTTGCGATTCGCTTTGGCATTATCTTATGAAAATGGAGGAAAAAAATTCATATTAAATTTTCATCTTATATTTCCTTGATAGCAAAAAAAATTTCGGGGGTTCTGCCCCCGAACCCCTGATGTGTTTAAGCCCCCCCAAGAAAAAATTTCTGGCCTCACCAGTGGGGACAACATGCAAAAAAAATACAGTTTTTAAGGTGCAATGTGCAAAAAGAATAACATTTTGAAGGAGAACATTCACTTTTAAAAAAAAATTGAGTGGGTAAAGTGCAAAAAATGGAAATTTACTCGGGATAATGTGCAATTTGCCCTAAAAGTAATACAGGTGAATTTGGTTTTTTTTTTACAACACAAGGAAGATTTATCCTCAATTAACTAATTCATTCGTTTAAACTTCAAACTATTTTCTTATATTAAGTAATCCATCTATAATTTTTATTTATCAATTTGGTAGTGGAAATAATTAAAAAATTTAAATTGATTATTTTATGAATTTTTTTTTTTTTTTTTTATAATGAATTAACGGAATCCGCAGCCAACTATATAGCTATGTATATTGGGCAAACCTACACTCTCATATAATAGTCTGCAAAACCATACGAGAGATGTAAATCACATTGGAGTAACCATATGTGACAAACTCCACCTAGCGATCGTTGGCAAGAAAATTCGAACTCAATTGACGCATGATCGCTTTCTCCGATGCTTACGATCTCTTAAATGACAAAATTAGTATTTAGTTGGTTATAGGAAGGTTGACCCTTATTTTCTGGTTGTGGTCCATATCAATATCGTTTCCCAACGAGTAATCTTAAAAATAAAATTCAACCAATAGTATTCGAAGAGAGTACTAAAAATATGGTTGTGGATAAGCTCGAATATTCGGCCTCATTTGTTTATCTGAACATGTCTTTGTCCCTAAAGTTGGGGGGAGAGAGAGGGGAGAGAGAGACAGAGACACACTTTTAAAAATTAAGACCATCTCACACATTGTTTTGAGGAAAAACATCGGCCCTTCCGATTGTTTTCTAAGTCTAATCCCGGAACTGAATTTTTTTTTGTTTTTTTTTTTTTTTTGCTAACGTAGGATTATATATAATTCTTGTAGATATTAAGTCACTCTAATTAAAGAATTATTTCATCTATTTGTTAGGAAATATGTTAGGAAATTGGTGGATCCGTTCGTTGTGTTCCTCATTTCCGAATCCAACAATTCGAGATTTATTTTCCACATTCATCTGGATCCGGGGAATTCCACATGCATTGGGACTTATACGATCGCAACACGTTTTCACAAAAAAGATAGACGGTATGAAGTGTGAGTGTGTTTGACTCAGCGACGAGTCCAAAGATAGACGGATTAAAATTTAGGATTTTTTTGTTATTTTTTGTATAAAATAGGACGTAACCATAAAATACTAAAGAAAGAAAAAAAATAAATTTTTGGCATTAATTTGATTTTGGATGGGCTAAATAATAAAAATAGAGTAGGTTAAACAAAATATAGGTGTAATATAATAATAAAAAAAAAAAAAAAATTGAGGGTGCGCTTAAGTCCGCCCTTGCCAAACAGTGGGACTCACCCCTGATTTGAGTATTTATTCACATTTTGCACGATTTTTAGACAATTTTCATCTCAAATAATATGAGGCGAAAAGGCCTCATAAATTAAGGGCAAATTACGGCCACCCTCGAGTTATGGTTAAATTACGAAAACACCCCTCCTGTTTGGGTAATTACAGTCATCCTCTCAACTATGTATTATCTTACGAAAAAACCTCAGCAAAAATAAATTTAGGGATGTTAATTCGGTAGAAACCGAATAGAAATTTCGGAACTCCAACATTTCATACCGTTTACCGAACTAAATATACGATTTGGTTCGGTAAATAACCGAATTACATAAGTTTTATGTAAAAATATATAAAAAGAGGGAATGACTGTAATTACCCAAATAAGAGAATTTTTTTTTTTCATAATTTGACAATACCTCATGGTGGCCGTAATTTGCCCCGTAAATCAATTGTTTT
Source organism: Erythranthe guttata (assembly GCF_000504015.1). The sequence goes on from NW_012194764.1 coordinate 850,877, forward strand.
CTAACCACTAGGAAAAGGAGATCGCGTGGAAAATTAAGATTTTCAAATAGCGGAAGAGCGAAAACAAAACCCAACATTGATTCAGATTCTCCATGTTCTTCGTTTACATCAATTCTTATTCATTCTCAGGTTTCTTCTATGGTTTATATTTTAACTCATATGAATTAAAGTAGTTATGTTTTCTAAGAGTAATATAGCTATTATAGATTTAGATAAATTGTTGTTAATTATTCAATTGTTGATCAATTGATTTGATTATATTATTTATCCAAATTTGGATTAATTCTTATTTATTTCTTCTATTTGGTTTGTCATGTACTTAAATTTCATTTTGCTCAATTAATTAAGAGTTGATCGGCAATAATATTCGAAAACTACTCGGTGTTCCCAAATTGTAATTATAAACTAATAATTAAGAAACGAACATTGTTAGCAAGTCACACTATTTGTACGGCACAAGCTACAAATGTATCATGGAGCGAAGCGAAACCCCGCGGGCCCAATGCAGGAAAAGTTGCTATAAGTACTTCGTCACTTATCGATATATTCATCAAACTATCATTTTTCACAGCAGAAATTAAAGATTAATTATCAGCAGCTACAGTTAATCAAATCATTAATCAATTAATTATGGCTCAGATTATTACCAAAACCTTGTACTTCAAGTTGGTTCTTATCCTCAGTCTTCTTGCCATGATATCTATTTCTCAAGGCATAAACATCGGCAGTAAGTATTATATTTGTTATTATTTACCCTTGTTTAATTTAATAAACCTCTATATAATAAATAAATAAATTCTTTTTTTTTGTGTGTGTGTGTGTGTGTTGACAGTTGGAGTTGGAAGTGAAGATTCAACAGCAGCATGCAACAGTGTGCATGGAGCAGTGACCGGTGAAACTTGCTCAACCGTTGCAACTGAATTCAATTTATCTCTCCAAGCCTTTATTAATATCAACCCTAATATCAACTGCGACGCAATCTTCGTCGGACAATGGCTTTGCGTCGATGGTTCTGCCTAAACTAGAATTTTCATGGATTTAAAATCACCAACGAAAATCACATTTTAATCACTAATAAATTATATTTGGGCATTCAAGTCACTGTTTTTTTTTGGTTGTTATGTAGTTCGAAACAATAATAATGTGTCTGCTGATCGGTTGTAACGAATCGTGATCACTGTCAAAGTGTCAATGAAAATTTCGATATTTTTTCGTTAGTAAGGATTATAACGTGGTTTACAGTAATTAACCTGTCAAGCAACCACAACTTTCTTAGTCAATGTCCATTTTTTGATGAAATATAATTTAGGGATTATTAGGGAGTTATCCCTAATAGGTCAAAAATTTCATAATGGTTTTCGATAAGTTTCAAATAATTCTTACTTTAATAGTTCCAAAACTCTGGCTTTCCGTGATTAATGGATTTCAAATTTTGACATTTCATTATTAAATCCACTATTGTGGATTGTGGATTTTGACATTTCCATTCATTAAATTCACTATTTATAGTGAATAAGTTATTTTTATAATGAACTTTATGTTAATTTCATAATGGTTTTCGGTAAATTCAAATAATTCGTACTTTTAGTTAATAGTTTCAAATTCTTGCTTTTAGGGATTAATGGATTTCAAAATTTTGATTTCAAAAAATAGTAGGAGTGTGCACGGGTCGGTACGGCTCAATTTTTGCAATAAACCAAACACGTGCCGATAATATCACTTTTTCATATTTTAAGGACCAAACATGTCGGTTTTTTCCGGTTCGGTGTTAATCGGTTCTTCGATTTTCGGTTAACGATTTTGATATCAATTCGGTTTATTTTTTGTATCGGTTTCATCTATCGGTTCTCTCGATTCAACATAAAACCGATATTTAATTAACGGTGAATTTAGACTTTCACTACATTTGTTTGAGAAAATTAACAAATTACCCAAAATTAACTATAAAAATCTGGTGACAGTCCAAAATTAATTAATAAAACACGTCACATGTCAAAAACTTAATAATCTCCATTTTCTTTCTTCTCTTCTCCCATTGCCTTCTAATTCCTCGCCGCCACCTCCACCTCCACCGCCGCCTCCGCCGCGTCGGCGCCACCAGGTATCTATCGGATATTGATTATTGAGTGTTGTGGGTCGAATTAGCCAGTGAAATAGTTACTCTGATTTTATTGCTTTGCCGATCAATCAACTCTCATAAACAAATGTCTACATCTCTGGTACAAACCTTTATGAAGTACATCCCCATTAGAGTATCTAGGGTTTCGATTAATTCAATTCGGAAACCATTTTCGACAAAAGTTTCAGTTGAAGAAACCCTTAACCAAATCCTTGCTTCTGATGTTTCTAGAGAAGAAATATGTATCGATTATATCCGCAACCTCTGCTCCGCCGGAAATCTTCTAGAAGCTTCTAGATTACCCCAGATTCTACGCAGTAAGCACATTTTCATCGGCCCTCGTGCGTACAATTACCTTCTAGAAGATGCCGATAGAAACAACGACATCGAAACGCTCTCCCGAATTTTCAAGGATCTTCTCGTTTCTTACGGTTCTATAGAATCGAATTCGTATCTTATCTTCGCTCGAGCTTTCGGAAAGCGCACCGACCCTTCCGCATTACTGAATTTCGTTAGAGAAGTTTGCGAAATGGAATCGAGGGTAGTAATTTTGAACAGACTTATATTCGCTTTGGGGAAATGTGGATACGTTCACCACGCATTGATGGTGTTCGATAAAATGCCGACTCTGGATTGCGAACCGGACTTGGTCACATACAACACCGTTTTGGCGATTTTGGGTCGTCTCGGCAGAGTCGATGAAATGCTGCGTGTGTTTGATGTTATGAAATCGGTCGATCTTATTCCGGATATTTTCACGTATAATACCGTATTGAATAGTCTGCGGAAAATGGGTAGATTGGATTTGTGCTTGGTTCATTTCAAGGAGATGACTGTGAGAGGAATTCAACCCGATTTGTTGACTTTTAAAGATTTGATCGAGAGCTTAGGCAGATCGGGAAACATTGTTGAAGCCATGAAAGTGTTTGATTACATGAAATGTAAGGGGATTGTTCCTTCGATTTATATCTACCGAGCGCTGGTTTTCAGTTTGAAGAAGATGGGAAAAATGGAGTCGGCTTTAAAGTTGTCTATGGAGATGAATAAACTCCCTCGAAAATTCGTTCCGAGAGATTTCCGATACAAGAACGGATAGTGCATAATGCTATAATTTGCCGAGCCTCTTTATTCAGAATCGAAGAGCTTCCGGTGCCGGGTAAATTGTTTATCGAGTATCTCGTCTTCTTGTTGTAGAGTTTACGTTGACTTTGATTTTTTTATGGATTAAACATTGGTTTCAAGAATTGATCTAAAAGTTACAATGTATTGTTTTTGACAAGAACCTTATAGTAGTTGATCTAAAAGTTACAATGTATTGTTGGTTAAATTACGGTCACTCCTGAGATAAGGTTAAATTACGAAAAACCCCCTCTTGTTTAGGTAATTACAACGAACCCCCAACTATGAATCTTCTTACACGTCCAGTCGTATACTGTCAAATCCAACAGAATCTTCCAGATTCTGTGGAATGTTCTCTAGTTTGTACTCGTTTTGTGCAAAAATGCAGTTTTTGATGCACCACAATCTGATATTTACAAGCCAAGAGACACATCTTATGATCATCTTATTTCAAAGTGTGAAGCGCAAATAGGGTATAACGGGTACAAACTGGAGAATATTCAACATAATCTATTTCAAAGTGTGAAGCTCGAATAGGATAAAACGGGTACAAACTGGAGAATATTTTGACACCGCAATGTTGAACGCGTAAGAAGATTCGTAGTTGAGGGGTGGTTGTAATTACACAAACATGAAGGATGTCTGTTAGGGCATATAACATAGTTGCTAAACATTTGTATGCATTGATTGGAGAAAAAAAAATTCAAAAAATAAGATAAAAAACCTTATGCACCAAATCTCTATATCTTAGTAAAACAACTACCGGAAATTCTTTAACTGAACATAATAAATCCTACATTAAAATTTATGAACTACGGTTCAACGAAGTTTTGTGCTGTCAAGTAGCATACTGAAGGTAAATGGCATGAGAAAATTCTTTTCCTTAAAAACTCGATGTGCAGGGGATCGGATTTTTGACTCAGATTCTGCTCGAGTCCCTACCGAATACGAAACGCCTTCCCCAGTCGGAGATAACCAACATTCTTGTGCGCCAGCTCACTAGCTTACTGCATTGTTAAGGGGCAATATTTCGGACAATGTAAGTATGATTAAACTATATACACATTTATTTTATTTTATTTATTTTTGTGCGGAGATAGTTTGTTGTTACCTGACATAGACGGAGTACCATAGCCACTGTGTGCTGTGACCTATTGAAACCCAGTCGCCGGGGAGCTGAGCCGCAGTTTGTTCTCCACCCAATGGAGCAAATTGCCCAAAATGTTGGTACCTTCGATCACCATGCAGTCAAAATCTTATATATACTTTTTGGAAAAAATAATCGGAAATTTTAGAATATTTTCAGAAATTTAATTAGATACACAACTAGAACAAAATTTCTTTTTCCAAAATCGGAACTTTTTGGATTTCGTTCCAGTCTCTTTTTGTTTGTTTTTGGATTCCACATCATAAATCAAGAACTTATCGTAGTATTACAACATTTAAACATCTATAAATTAATACAGTCGGGACTAGGGAAATTCTATTAATTCAGCGAATCATTAAATTATCAAGTTAATAATTTAACACGTTTTCACCGAGTCGGGACCGAGAGAAACTATTATTTAATCGAGGTTATTAATTTATCGAGTATTAAGTTATCGAGGTTCTACTACTGTATATTAGCTCTGTACCTGAATGGATGAAAACGATGCCTTCCTGTTGCTCGGAACCTCAATGGACCTTCCGGATTCTTCTCACATGCATCCATTTTATCGAAACACTCAGCCAGATATTCCCCTTGTTGTGCAGCCACCTAATAAAACAAGATTAAAAAAATTAAAAAATTACGAGTTTTTTTTATAATTTTTTTAAATAGTATAATATTCTAGGCCAAAATCCGATGAATCTGTTTTTTTAATTTTTTTTTTGTTGTATTACCTGTGCAGTTGCGGGGAGATTTTTCATCTGCGAATCGACTTCGGAAAGTGCGAGCTTGAATTTCTCAATGTCCAGCTCATCGTCTCCTTGTGAATTTTTTAGGAGATTATTGAAGTTCTTAAGCTGCTTCTTCTTCAGATGAATTGCCACCTGTGGGTACCTCTCGCATATGTCGTTTATCACTTCCTTAAAATCGTCAACCTTAAGTCGACCCGTGTTTTTCTTGTCTGCTTTGTTGAAGATGGCCGAAATATCCTCCTGGTAATATTATATCCGAAATTCAGTCCCCCCGTTTTTTTTATCAAGTAACGAACAAAAATACTATGGGTAAAATACACGTAGTGCCCTGAGGTTAGGTTATATTACAACTAAACCCCTTCAAGTTTGGAAAGTTACATATACATTCCTTCAGGTTTGGTTCCAGCCAACAATTTACTACCTGAGAACGGTGATCTCAACGAAAAAATGATTGTGATTCTCTTTTTATCAATTTTATCATCATTTTTATCCTTTTAGACTTCATTTAAATAAAAATAAAAAAATATCGAAAAATACAAGTCCAAACCAATCGGAATTGAAATTCAATCGTTTTTGCGAAAAGAAATGACGACTCTCTCCCTGGCCCTTAGACAGTAGTTTTTTTAAAATAAAAAAATAAAATAAAAATAAGAATTATGGTTATGATAAAATTGTCAATTGGTGCATTTTGGTTGGGTTTATGGATGGAACAAAACCTCAAGGGAGATAAAATATGTAATTTTCGAAACATGAGGGGTCTGGGTGTAACTTGTCGTAACCTCAGGGGAGGTGGATGTAATTTACCCAAATATTAATCTACATTGTGTCGAAACTTATAATGTGTAATGAAATCTTGAAATAATTCGAAAAGGAAAAAAAAGAAAGAACATACCATGACTCTACGTTGATTTATCGTGGCACAATCACCTAAAGCGTAGATGTCGTCGCATCCTTCAACCCTAAGCCATTCATCAGTTGCTAAAACTCTCCTGTTTGTCTGAATTCCAAGAGAGAGATTAAGAAACACGTATTATTTAAAAGCTATAAAATACGTCTTAAGAGAGAGAGAGAGAGAGAGAGAGAGAGAGAGAGAGAGAGAGAGAGACCTGTCCAATTTGCTTCATGAAATCCATGACAACGGGTCGAGTTCCTATACCGGTGGACCAGACAACCATTCCATACGGTATAGATACAGTTTGTCCAGTGGCTCTCTCTTTAGTACATATCTCCTTTTCACTAACCTTTGTCACCATCGAACCAACTTTCAAGTTTATACCGTCCCTCTGGAACTTCTCTTCCGCAAAAACCGTAATCCTCTTGTCAAACCTGTGCAACAAAAATACAATTTTAAAAATAAAATAAAAAATCTCGTACATGAATATAATTAAAAAAAAAAAATTACATGTTCAAAATGTGATCGCCAGCTTCGAGAAGAGTGATTTTGACGTGTTCTTCGAGTGCAGGATAAAGTTTGGCCAAATCCTCGATCACATAATCGTGAAGCTCTGCGGCAAACTCGACCCCTGTGGGCCCACCTCCAACAACAACAAAGTGAAGAATCCTCTTCCTTTCCTCTTCGGTTATATTCGGAAGACTCGCCCTCTCGAAACAGTCGATCACAGATCTTCGAATTCTCTGTGCATCCTCTATTTCCTGAAAAGGAATAAAAAAATTATTTTATTATTTTGTTAAATTTATAAATAGATCAAACTCTAGAAGTGATTCTTGTTATTAATTCTAAGAATGATTTTTTTTTCTTTTTTTTTTTACCTTGAGAAAGTGTGCATGCTCAACGACGCCAGGGGTATTAAAGGTATTGACACGAGCACCCATTGCTATAACGAGATAGTCGTAATCGACTGTGAATTCTTCGGTCCCGCCTAAATTGTTGTCCTGTGTGGATTTGCAGTGTACCTTCTTGTTTACCGTGTCGATTTTGTAGCACTCGGCTTCTTTGAATTGAACATCAAACTTTTTCTGCAATTATCATAAAGAATGATTGATTAACATGAGTTGGTGCAGTGTGTTTGATGTTCTATAGTTTCCTTCAATTTTGATAATGATATGAAATAGTGTTTAAAATAAAGTGTTACTAAGGTGGTGTTTGCAAAAGTTTTTGAAAAGTGATTATGAATTTTTCTAGGCTCAAAAGCACTTGTGAAGTGTTTGCAATATCAAATTTTGTTGCTACTTCTCTAAACATAAGCTGTTTTAAGCTTAAATAACAAAAGCACCTCTGCACCAACGTCTCCTAAAATAAATTGCTGAGAGTTTGCAAAAACACACAACTTTTAAAAATAAGCATTTATTGTTAACTTAAGTTAGAATCACCAACTTCTACTTTTTTAAAAGCTTTTACAAACACATCGACAAAACTTATTATTTTTTGTCACAATATTGTCACTACAAGTTACTAATTCAATATGGTGACAAACAAAAGCAACTAGCTAGAGGTGAAAACACAAGATAATATCACCTAATATGAATACACTATACAAGAGTTGACAACATTTCTAATCATGAAGTATGAAATTTTTTATCACAAAGTTTGTCTACGCAGCTATATCGCTAATTCAATACAGCGAGAATCAAACTTAAATCGATGACAACAAAAGAAATTACAGGTGGCAAAGCACAAAATACTGTCACGTAATATAAGCATTAACAAGAATATTCGATATTTGTCACCATAGTTTTGTCACTAATGTTACACTTTCTTAAAATTGTATTATGATTATTTGGATTCGACGGCACAATTACGCAGAAGGATTTCAAATGAGTCTAATTCTAATTGCGAGAGACCTAACTATTCAAAACATAATTCAATAATGAAAAGAAAATCCAAAAAAACACAATGAATTTATATTTATTCCAATTCTATATTTGTACAGACGTACCTTTCGGACAATGTTGCGAATCGGCTCGACGATGCTACGTGCTTCGACGGTGCCATTAGTAACGCTAGGCAACAAAGGAGTGAAAGCAAAGTAGTTTCTCGGAGAGACAACCTCAATTTCATACGAAGGATCTTTCAAGTTTTTAAGGAAGCTTGTCCCGGCCCAACCTGTTCCGAGAACAACAACTTTCTTCTTCTTCACGTCAACTTGACTTGCATCGGCAAATGCACTGCTGTTTGAGATTGCAAGTAGCCCTCCACCACTGCACAAATATTTCGAAAATATTAAGAATAGTAAATTTTGAAAATTGAAGCTCCCAAATAAAAATTACTAATAAAAATTACTAAGAGGAAAATATTTTTTTATGTAATTAATTAACTGAAATACTTGTGAAATGATTTTTTTTTTTTAAATCAGAAGAAATTTATCGAAAACCATTAGCAACAATATCAACATACACTAATCGAACGTTGGTACAAATTTTTCATGTCTTGTAATTTTCTTTTTTTTTTTTGGAGGAATAAATAGCCTAATAATATTGTAAGATTTATCGAACATGTATCCACAACCCATTTTAAAGCTCCTAAATATAAAATATAAAAAAAATGAAAAATCTGAACTTACTTGACCGAAAAATTTATGCAATGCTAAATGAAATTGATCCAAAATAGTTAAAAACAACAATAATAAAGTCGATCCGAATCATGACAAAACAATATCAACATAAACTAATTAAATCTTATTGTGTTTTTTTTTTCTTTTTGGTTTTTTTAGAAATAAAAAGCCTACAAATATTGCAAGACTAATCGAATACGGTTAACGAGCCAAAAATGAATGACTTGCGAGTTTACGTGTAGATCTACAGTGTAATACTACTGAATGTGTTTTATCAGATGTAGCATCTACAATACTGTAATAAAAACAGTACAAAAAAAGTTATTGTCTCAAAACCTAAATAGCCCGGAAAACATAAGACGAATCGAAACCGTATAAACAAACCGAAAATTAATACAAAAATGGAAAAATTAACAAGTGGAGAAGAAATATTAAACCTGACGGTTGTAATAACAAGCAATTTATAGAGACGAGGGTTGCTGCTGTAAGCATTTGAAGCTCTCTGGTAAAATTGTCTGAAAGCACTCATTATTGCAATAATATTATTATTGCAAAAACAAAAATACAAACCCTAGTTCAGAAAAACTTTCACACTTTCATATATATATATACTTTTATTTCTAGACGGCGGCGAATGTATACTGTATTGAAGTTTTCTGGGCGTTACATGGGAAGTAATAATGAATTGAATTATTTATTTTTTTTAGGTCTAGAAGGGCAGCTATTTTTGGGGTGAAAATTATGTGGAGTAGCAGTCACGTTAACGAGGTTTTTTGGGGGTGGACACGTGTACGTTTGTGGAGGGTTGGTTTTCTATTTGTGAGGAGGAAAAGTTGTTTGATGGCCGTGGGATTCGGGTCTTCGCTGTGAAGAGACTTTAATCGGACGGGTGTCCACGTCCGTTGGAATATCAAGAGGTCTGATTTTTTGGAAATCATAATTTTTTAATGAAAAATTAAAAATACGTAACTACTCTTAGCTTTGTTCAAAAAAATTCCGAGAAACCAAAAACAGCCTTCCATTAAATTATGGTAGGAAATTGGAACATAATTTTTTAATTCCGTCGATTGAGACACAAATATTTTTTATTTATTTTCGGAGAAATTTTTCCATTTTGATTTCCGAAAGTTCCCGATTTCCATTTTTTCCTTTTTTCTTTTTTTAATACAATTGAATACACTAGATTCCAATTTTCAATTCAATTTTCGATTTCAAAATATATATTTTCTGAAAATTCCGGGTTTTTATCGAAAGTAACACTTATAAATTATAATATCATTTGGGATATATTACAACCAGCCAGTTTGCTATAATAAGTTTAAGGTCTTTGTTCTGTTGATAATTATACAAGCTCCCCCTAAAACCAATGGAACATTAGAAACCCTAACGTCGGTAGTGGTTGAATTCTGAATACCACAGGAACTTTAAATTCATTATATCATATCTCGGTGGGTTAATCTAATATTTTGAATAATTTTAAATAATAAAAAATTCTAATTTTTAGACCATTTCTTTATAGTCGTTAGAGCCCTAGAGGTGGGTAATTGTGATGAATGAACAAAAAAATTGGTCCAATTTTTATTTATTTTTTAAAATTATTAGAGTCCCATCAGTTAAAACATGAAGCTTGAAATTTAATTAAAAACACTTAATCATGTATGCTATAATAACTTGAAGTAAAAATTGGACACTTTTTTCATTCATTAGAATTATTGTTAGTCCTTAGACGAAGACATTGGATATGACGGCTGAGTCATGGTCGAGAAATGGATGTTGAGTGAAGGTTGGCATAAGACAATCACACATCAGCCAATGAGTATGGTCGAGTGTTGGGTAATCATTTGGGGTGTTTGTTCAAGAAAGTAAGGAACGACTTGGTTTTGTCTGAACAACAGGCTGCACGGGAGAAAAAAATCTTGTGGAAAGAAACCTCTGTGATATTTGGTATCAGAGCCCAGTTCATGGGTTCTGAACGTGTTGCCAGTCGGTATAGCTGAAGAAGATTCATGATCTTTCACTAATCCAAATCCTAATGGTGTTAGAGATGGATACAAGGTTGAAACGTATTGAAGCCCTGGTTGGGCAACTCTGGATCCACCAATCTTGCAATGGCTTGTTGAAGGGCAGCGAGAGTTCGGCCGTTTGGCAAGATCGCTGGATGATCTGCCCATATTTGTGGAGAGCAGACTTCTGTCCGTTGCCTCTTTGATGTTGTTGAGACAAAGCTTGAAAGCATGCTTACGAACTTGATGGTGCTGAAAAGGGCAATTCGAAATGAGGCACCAAGTTATGAGGGCAGAACGTCGGGGTCCAAGGTTCATGTGCTGGAACCGACTGCGTTTCATGGTGTCCGCAGTGCCAAGGAAGTTGATAACTTCGTGTGGGATATGGAGATGTACTTCGAGACACAAAGGTTCTGGATCGCGAGAAGGTGGCCATCACAAATATGTATCGATCTAGTGGGTGATGCACATTTGGGGTGGGGTGCTCGTTTGTTAGACGCTGTGAGGGCCAACCAAGTGAAAGATTGAGACTTGGGATGCGCTCAAAAGGGAATTGAAAGAGCAATTCCTTCCTTGCAACGTTGACCGAATTTCAAGGGAATCCCTAGACAGTTGAAGCGTAAAGGAACTGTGAGTGGATATGTCAAGGATTTCAAGGGAATCCCTTAGAAGTTTCCTTTCTTGATTGGTGTTGGAATCGAGATAAAAAGCTAATTGTGCTAAAAACTAGTATTTTCACTTGATGTAGATTGTGGGGTGCTATTGTTTGAACGTGGTCTGCATTCGTTTTACCGAGGGCCGAAAGAGTTTGTGGGAAATTCGTTGGATCAGACTTGGGACTTGGGTTTGAAAGTTGTGTTGTTGATCAAGCACAATGGCAAGACAAGTGGAATAGAGGGAAAGCTGAAGCTTATGTTTTTGGTTCGACGAGGGCGTCGAACACCTTTGATGGAGAAGGTTTGTTAGCCCTTAGATGAGGACATCAACTATGACTCGAGTGTAGCCGAGTCATGGCCAAGAAATGGGTGATGAGTGGTCGAGTGTTGGGCATGCATTAGGAGTGTTAATCCGAGAAAGCAAGGAACGGCTTGGTTTTGTGGGCAAACCAAGCCGCACTGGTGAAAAATTCTTATGGAAAGAAAAACCCGTGGCAATTACCCAACGACTTGAAAAACAGGTTTAAAACATTAGAATTATTAATTATTTATATAATGTCAAAAATGTTACATTTATCGCATGAGTTATGATATAATAACTTTAAAGTCCATGTAATATTTGTAATTACATCCACCCCTGATGTTAGGATTTCTAACGTTCGTTAATTTCAGGTGGTGTTTGTAATTATGAATACCACAAGGACCTTAAAGTTATTATGATATATCTCAAGGAGTTGATTGTAATTTACCCTATCATTTGTTATGTATTTTGTATTATATGATTATAAAAGTGAGAATTCTGAATTATACCGATTCCGATCTGAAAATTTTCGATTTTAGAATAAGATTTTCCGTTTCAATTACCGAAATACAGTGCATCCAACAACCTATTTTCAGGCAATAGAGGGTCTTCGCCGTTGCGGTCGAACAAGCATTTAGTATGATAAACAATATTTTAGATCCAACATAAAAGCAGTCTCAGTCCCGAGTCCTTAGAAACACAATTGGACGATTGCACATAAACATCAACGAAGGACAGTAAACATAATAAAATATCTATAAAAATTCAAACTAATCGAACTTGTTTCGATTGCTAATGAAGACGAAACTCAAACACAATTCTTAAAGCTCCATAGAAAATTTGAACATGAAACAAGAAAGTTTGGAATAGCCCATAATTTTGCCAGCAAGGCCATTTACAATTTTACTTATACACATTAAATCTTCATGTACAAGAAAGAGAGAGAGAGACACTAATAAGCAATAATAAAATCACAGCCTTTTATTTCATATACGACTCGAATCTCTCCCGAACATGAATCTCCTTGACCAGTCACCAACGACTAGAAATCTCGTTCGCCAGCTCACTTGCTTACTGCACGTAGAAAAATGCAAACCCCGTATAAATAAATCATCTTAAATGCTTAATGCGAGCCTGTAATAGGTACTTAGGTCTCGTTTGGTTGTCAAGATAAGGTAATCAAAGAAAATATATATTCAGCAATCTTGTGATAACTCAATTGTATAAGGCCTCGTTTGGTTACTAAATAGTTGGACTTTGTTTGATGTTTGGTTTTTTATTGGACCTTCCAAAGTCCAGTAATACAATTGGATTTCATTAGATTATTTAATCTAAACTTGGCAACCAAACGAGGCCTAATTGGAGGACCAAGATAAAGAGCTTATTCCGAAAAGTATGGACTAACAAGGATGACTTGTCTTAAGAACCAAACGAGGCCTTAATAATACTGACCTTGCATAAATGGAATACCAAAGCCATTGCGTACTTCGACCCATGGAAACCCAATCGCCCGGCAGTTCCGCAGCTGTTTGCTCCCCTCCCAGTGGTGCAAATTGCCCTAGATGTCTGTACCTGTTTTTCAAGGCACATCATTTATATATGGACAAAATGCACTTTGCCCCCTATAAATTTCTTTTTTTCGCACTTTCCCCCCTAAAAATTAAAAAAGTTGATATTCCCCCTTCGAAATATTATATTGATTGCACTTTGCCCCATCAGCCAATTTTTGGAGGGCATTGTGCAACAAAAATAACATTTTAAATGGCAATGTGCAAAAAAGTAGTGTTCTTAAGGGGCAACGTGCAATATAAATAACATTTAAAGGGGCATTGTGCAACAAAAATCCTCAATTCCGATGAATAATCCATTAGAATTTTGCTATCGGGGCAATGTGCAACAAGAATAATACTTTGAAGGGGGAAATTCATTTCTTTTTAAATTGAGGGGGTAAAGTGCGAAAATTAGAAATTTACAGGGGGTGATGTGCAATTTTCCCTATATATATATATATATATATATATATATATATATATATATATATATATATATAGAGAGAGAGAGAGAGAGAGAGAGAGAGAGAGAGAGAGAGAGAGAGAGAGAGAGAGAGAGAGAGAGAGAGAGATATTGAGTAAAGAAATCAAAGAAAAAAAAGGCCTACTGAAAAGGGCGAAAATCATGACGACCATCACTTCCAAACTTGCGCGGGCCCTCCGGCTCGATTTTACACTTCTCCCGTTTATTAAAGCACTTAGCAAGGTATGCACCTTGTTGAGCAGCAACCTAATAAAAATTAAAAAAATAAAAAATATAATAAAATAAAATGATCACTGAAATAAAGAGACATTAAAATCGAAGTACGCTTTGCTAACCTGAGCAGTAGCGGGGAGGCTCTTCATCTGTTTATCGACATTTGATAATGCTAACTTAAACCCTTCGATGTCAACTTCTTCTCTATCCTTTCCGTTTACGTCTTTTAGTAAATCGGTTACGTCAAATAGATGCCTGTTCTTCAAATATAGTTCCACTTGAGGGTATCGTATGATGATATCTTCAATCACTTCTTTGAATTCTTCGACAGTTAACGTACCCGAATTGTCCTTATCCGCAGCTTCAAATATGGTCGATATATCTTCCTGAAAAATCGATTAAAAAAAAATTATATGCTGAAAAAATTAAATGCATCCCCACTCATATATAAAGTAAATTATGTAAATTATACCATGATTTTTCTTTGATCTACAGTGGCACAATCACCGAGCGCGTACACGTCATCACACCCCTTCACTCGCAGCCACTCGTCGGTTGCCAGAATTCGTCTGTAACCCTGAATAAAAAATAATAAAAAAAAAAACACAGACAATAAATAACTATATTGTTTTAACGGGCTTTCTAAATGTTGATCTGAACGAGGCATAAAGAATGCAGTTATACTAAAGAAACGTATTCCAAACTATCGACAATAATGCACCAATACAGATATGGCCTCGTTTGGTTGCTCAAATAAGATTAGCCAAGATAATATTAAATAATCTTATGAAATAAATAATCTTGTGTCCAATTGTATTGTTGAAACATGCGGGCGGGCCGAAAAGTTAGAGTGGTTTTTTTCCACAAGTGCCTGCGGGCCGGGCCGAAAAGTTATTTGACTAACCAAACATCCAATAAAATCCAATTATTAAATTGGCTATTAATCTTACCAACCAAACGAGGCCATAATACATAGACAAATAGATAACAAATATATGTAATATATATACCTGGCCAATTTGTTCCATAAAGTCTTTGACAACTGGCCTAGTGCCAACTCCGGTCGACCACACTACCATACCGTGAGGTATAGAAACATTCTGCCCCGTCGATTTTGCTTTCATGTCAATCATTCTCTCCGAAACACTCAACACACGGTGCCCCGTCAACACTTGAATCGCGTCTCGTTGGAATTTCTCTTCGGCAAACGAGCTAATCCTTTCGTCGAACCTACACACAAACCCATTATCACTATCACATTCGCAATTTATATACAATTCGGATAATAAAAAAAAATTAGATTTTTACTGATTTTATATATATATATACACACACACTACGCATGGGTTTACGTGTTCAAGATATGGTCACCGGATTGAATAACCGATATGCTGACTAGATCTTTGACCGACGGATATAAATTAACCAAATCTTCATGAACGAAATCGTGAAGCTCCGCAGCAAACTCTACGCCCGTGGGCCCACCTCCAACTATTACGAAATGGAGATTCGTCTTTCTCTCTTCATCGGTCAGACCAGGAATAACAGCCTTTTCGAAACAATCTATTACAGTCCTTCGAATCCTCTGAGCATCTTCTACTTCCTGCACGGAATTTACTATTCATCGTAACTAAAAAATTTATTAACAAACATATTCGTTTTTTATTTCTTTTAGTAAGTTGGGATAAGTGGTACCTTTAGAAAATGACAATGCTCCAATACGCCGGGAGTATTGAATGTGTTGACTTGCGCTCCAATGGCTATAACCAAATAATCGTACTCTAAAGAGAACTCGTTACTACCAACTAAATTCGAATCGATATTTGAGCGGCATAACACCTTTTTGCTTTCGTGGTCGACTTTGAGGCATTCTGCTTCCCAGTACTTAATTTCCCCGTCTCTCTGTCGGGATATTTATGAAATAAAAACTTTCAATATACATAAAGCATAATCCTCCCTCCGTTACATATCATATGTTCTATGTAGATAAAGTCTTTTGTGTTCCGTATTATCTATTTCTTTAGAGTTCCGATAATGGATTTTATCCCTTTTAACCATTATTAATCCAACTCTATTAAGCATTAACTCTATCGATCTTATCACCACATTAAAATGGTAAAGGTTATTTTAGTCCTTTTTTTTCACTTTCTTAATACAGCTGTTAAACCTCTATAAATTAATACAGTCCGGAGACTGACAAAATTCTATTAATTCAGTGAAATGTTAAATTATCCAACTATAATTTAGTATGTTTTTACTGAGTCGGGACCTGAAGAAATTATTATTTAAGCGAGGTTATTAATTTATCGAGGTTCTACTGTATGCATAAAAACCTTAAACGACACTTATTACGGAACAGAAAGAGTATTAAAGAAACGGATTCCATGATTTCTACTGAAAACTAAAAAAATTTGAAGACACATAAAACTAAATGCAAATCCTCGAGAAGGCACCGATGAAGCAAAAAAAATAAAAAATGGTTTACCTTTTTAATAATGTTTCGAATCGGCTCTACGATGCTTCGTGCATCGACAGTTCCACAAGTGACACTAGGCAATAAAGGGGTGAATGCAAAGTAATTTCTAGGCGAAATGACTTGAACATCGTAAGTAGAGATATCTAGATCTTTCAAGAAACTAGTTCCGGCCCATCCCGTACCGAGAACTAAAACCCTCTTTCTCCGTTTAGTTTCGATTTGATTATTCACCGAGGTTTTCGATTCTCCCACCACATCTGAGGGAGAATCTGCATATGCAATGAGGCCTCCACTACTGTATAAAAATCAAGAAAAGGAATATTCTGTTGTAACTAACTACCCACAATCAATGTGGTCAAACATAGATGATGAAAAATCAAAATCAAGAAACTTCTCCAATGTAATTTATTCAGCCCACACCATAATTCATATATCATTTAGCACACGCATCCAAAAAAATTCAAAAACACAAAAACACAAAAATCAGACACAAAAAATCAAGAAAAAATCAGACACAAAACCTAGATAGCAAAATGCAAGAGAAGGTGTGAAACGATGTAATAATTATTACAAGATGGAAACCTGATAGAGCAGAGAGCCAAAAGCTTGGGTGAAGAAAGATGTTGGCCATGGAAAATCCTCTTGAAATATGAGAAATTAGTCATCCCTTCTTCTTCGGGTACAACTTGTGGGTTTCAGTATAATGAGTTCTTGAAATTGTTTGGAGAAAAAACACACTACACTTTTTTCACTACACCTTCTACTCACTCTGTAAAGATCTCCCTTTTTGCCCTTGGTAGTTAGGAACTTTATTTAGTGAATGTCGGTCGCACGTTTCATCTTAATAATTTGCATTTTCTTTAGTGTAAATTACGGTAAAGTTTAAATTACGAAAAGAAACTCATCAAGTATGGTTAATTGCAATCGCCCTTTAACTTTGAATTTTCTTAAACGTTAGTACTTACGGTGTCAAATTTAGTGAAATCTTCTAGATTATGTCAAATATTCTCCAGTTTGTATCCTTTTTACCCTATTTGAGCTCCACATTTTGAAACTAGATGATCATAAATTGTGTTTATTTGCTTGTCAGCATCAGATTTTGCTGCATTATTTACTGTTTTTTTACATAAAACGAGTACAAACTAGCGAACACGAACATTCCATGGAACCTAGAAGATTATGTTGAATTTGACACAATAAGGGTGGACGTGTAAGAAGATTCATATTTGAGGGGATGGGTGTAATTATCCAAACATGAGGGGGTTTTACGTAATTTAACATTTACCTCGGGGGTGTGACCGTAATTTCTTACATAAGTTAAGCAACAACTGGTTGGATAATTCAACTTGTCACGTTGTTTTAGGATAGTTGTACTTTTTGAACGGTAAGATAAACACCAACATGGGGTTGTCTAGGGTCCGAGAGGGGTTGTACTACTCGGACCCAAACGATTGAAAATCAACCAATAAAAATGTGACACGTATAATTTGTACGAACCCCATACAAAAAATACGATACCTACCTTATAGATGAAATTACATTAAAACCCCTATAACTAAAACTTAAGTAACAATTAATAATAATTAATAATTAGGGTCATGACAAGAGACTTAAATGCACATTGGTCCACATAAACAACAATCTTTCAAATTAACCCATCACCATGTATTTACTCTAAAATACCCTCCATAATATATTTTTTTATCAATTTCATCCATTATACTCTAACTTCCTTAATATTACATATTGACCCCGAATTTAAACAAATATATCACATCAACCCCCATTTTAATATTTTTTTGAAAAAATATTTCGTTTTTAGAAAATAATTTTTTTTCTGAAATTTTTTTTTCGGTCAGATTTCGGCGTTGACCGGGCGGGCGGTGTCCGGCGTTAACTTTTTGTTTTTGAAAACATTTTTTTTCTGAAATTTTTTTTTCGGCCGGTCAACCGTAGTTGACTGCCGCTCTCCGGCGTTGACTTTTTTTTTATTTCATTTTTGAAAAAAAAAATTCTTAGAAAAATATATTTTAATTAATATTACTATCTTGCCTACTAAATTACTGTCTCATACAATAATATTATTGTTTCAGACAATAATATTACTGTTTCAGACAGTAATATTATGAATATTATTTTCCCGAACCGTAATATTACTAATATTGTTGTCCCAAACAATGATATTATTGCTTGAGACAATAATATTACGGTCGAAGACAATAATATTACAGTCGAAAACAACAATAATGCAGGCCAAGACGATAAAATTAATTAATACAATAATATTATTGTCTCAGACATGTAAATTACTGTTGGAGACAGTAATTTTGAGCCAAGACATTAATATTAATTAAAATATTATTTTTAAGAAAAAAAAATTCAAAAAAGAAAGTCAATTAACATTTAAATTATTGTATCCGACAGTTAAATTACTGTTGTAGACAGTAATTTAGCCGGCAAGACAGTAATATTAATTAAAATATTTTGTAAGAAAAAAAAATCAATTAACAGTTAAATAACTGTGGAGACAGTAATTTAACAGTCAAGATAGTAATATTAATTAATATATTTTTTTTAAGAAAAAAAGGTTAATTAACATTAAATTACTCTCTCCGACAGTTAAATAACTGCTGGAGACAGTAATTTAACAGCTAATACGTTAATATTAGTTAAAATAGTTTTTTTTAGAAAAAAAAAATTAAAAGAAAAAAAAAAAATCAAAGCCGGAGACCCTGCGATTGAGCTAACGGAAAAAAATTTCAAACAAAAAAAAATTTGAAGAAAAAAAGAGTCAACGCCGGAGACTGTGGGTCTCTGGCGGTCTCCGGTGGTGGCGAGTCAAAATTGGGGTCAAAATTGAAATTATGGTCAAAAATTGGTTAATTGGTGAAATTGGGCTAAATAAGTTGGTCGAGGTATTATCGTGGAATTTTTTTTTTATTTGGGGGGCAAAGAGCAAAAATGACCAAAGTTAGGGGCAAAGTACAATTAATCCTACTTTTAATTCTCTGGTTAAATAATATAAGGTTAATAAAGTAATTTTACATAAAGTACGATGGAGTACGACCTTTGTACGATCTATTTTTACTCGGTTCGTACTTTAATTTATAAATTCATAGGTTCGTACTGGGTCGTACTAGTTCGTACTTTAAATCAACGACTATAAATATTTACTAAATATTTTTTACGCACCAGATTAAATCGTTTGGGTCCGAGTAGTACAACCCCTCTCGGACCCTAGACAACCCCAACAAACATGTGGGTGTTAATTTTGTCCCAACTCCCAATCTATTGGCTACCTCCTATCCAACCAATCATTCTACTCTAGTGTAGTTTAATGGGGTAAATTTTTGAATCATAAAAAATGTAGTGGCTTGAAAAGTAATTTCAGAACAAGTTAACTCACCATTTATGTACCATCAGAATCATCACTTCCGAAAAGAAAAATGATTCTTCGAAAATGAAAAACTAATTCCTATTTCGTTCCAAAAACTAATATAAAATTGTTGTAAGTGTAATTTTTTATTTTTTATTTTGGTGTGTGTATCCCGACGGTGAGGTGTGGGGTGGAGGGAGGGATGGAGAAATCGAATTTCCAGAATCATCTACCCGATAGCATCCATACCAAGTGATTTTTAGTAAATCTCAACGTTAAACTCAATGAGAATGATGTATTTTTACTCCTCCATATGGCGCATAGTAATCCTCTAGCCATGTAATTTCAAATTATTACATATGTTGGTAAATGGAGACAAAGACAACACATTGTGGGAACATGCATTTAGGAAGTGGATCGTTGGATTTCAATTTGGGTTATTCACATTGTGACATGCCGCCACATATGCATTTCAATTGTTCTCCCATCAGGGTCGTTCTTGAGAAATTGGAGGTCCTAAGCGAGTTTGAAGAATTTGTAAAAAATGGCCCCCTATTTGTATTGTATAATATACACATTAATTCATTCTAACGAGCACGACTGGACAAGATTTTTTTATTAGAAGTTAAGAATTTTGGGAGAAATATGACTAAAATATTGACGAAGTTAAGGTAAATGAAAAGTTTATGGCGTTCGGAGTAGAGCCCCGAATTTATTTTGAAAATAGTACAAAAATGTTATTGAACAAGTAAATATATGTAACCTTTGTTTAAATACAATAAAATTAAAAATAGTATATTTCAACTTGCCAAAACTCTATGAAGTTATTAAAAAATGCAAAGATCGCTGGAAGTTATAAAATTTTGATAGAAGAAATCAATATTTTACTAATAATTGTAATTGATCTAAGACATTTCATTCATATCAAATGCTAGAATAAGTGTAAAAAATTCCAACAAATACTTAAACTATGTAAAATAATATAGATATGGTTATTCAAAGGGATGTGATAAATGTCGTTCGAGCTTTAATAATACCATTACGACTTCAAACGTGATTTTGATCATTTTTAATTCCAAATTTTGTAAAACACGAAAAAGAGAATTTGTAGCATTTTGAGTTAGTTTTCTAATCCAACTCGAATCACAAAAATTGGATGTTGGACGAGAAATATATACATGAATCAATGGATACTGCCCACAACTTTGATGTATTGAGGTATCTAAAATTCAAATGTGACTCATTCATGCATAACTTTGTCACACGGCATCCAATCTAGCGGATTTAAGTTGGATTAGAAAGCTAACTCAAAGGACTACAGTTTTCGTGTTTCGAATTTCGCCAAAATCAAAATAGAAATATGTCAAAATCAGGTTCGATATCAAAACAACATTAGTAAAAGTGAAACGACATTTAACATTTCAGTTATTGAAATTGTATATTCATTTATAAATTTTAAATATCATCAATATTATGACTAGTATATCTATGTACATAAAGAGTAGAAAACATTATTTGGCGACACCTATTTTTTTCTAAAAATCAGGGGCTCAAGGCTACCGCATCCGTCTCCTATAATCAGAACGGGCCCTGTCTCCCATTTCTTACCACCTACCATCACCTCGAGATCATTCTACCGCATCTACATCGGGTAACAACTAGTTGATAGAGATTCGGAGAAATAGACGACCATGTGGATGTCACTGGTGGACATGTTTTTTTTCCAAGTGTAAACATTTAAGAGTGGCAATTTCTGCTTCAGGTGAAATAACTTTTACCAACACGGATTTCAGATACAAAATTGGTTCAAAATCACCACGAGTAAATACAAAATTGGAGAATACTACAGTTTTCGTCCCTCAAGTTTTCACCAATTTCACATTTGGTCCCTCATGTTTATAGAAAAACACATCTAATCCCTCATGTTTTAAAAATTCAATACTTTTAGTTCTTTATATCAATTTTCCATTAGTACTAACGGAATCAAACGTGTGTACATCAGTAATTTAACTGATGGACTAACAATAAATTGATGGAAAAGATCAAAATTATCAAATTATTAAAACATAAAGGACCGAATGTATTTTTCCTAAATATAGGGGACCAATTATAGAATGAGTGCAAACATGAGGCATGAGAATTGTATCTTTCCCTACATAATTGATCTCTATTGCACCTTTACATATATAAGGAGCCGCTAAAAATAATATCATTTTTTTCTCAATTCAATACGCATCATTGTAAGGATAAGTTGTCGGACCACTTGAGGTATGATGCACCATTCCTTTTAATCCCCAATGAATTTATTGATGTGAAATATCTTACTTGCCAAAAAAATTAAGTGCATTGATTCCAACGCATGTTAAATATATTTTACCTCTATACATTAACTAATTCATAACCAGTGCATTTTATCTCTATAAAGAAATTAACTCATAATACGAAAAATGTAGGTTTAATCAATGCACCAATTTTGTTAACAAATGAACTTTTCATAATATTTCAACAAAGGTCATTTTAACTACACTTTTATTATTTGTTCATCAAATTAATATTGTTTGATTTGCCAGTGGATCACAGTGTACCAAATTTATATGATTTATCCAGTCTACAAATTATAAGATGTATAATAATTGAAAAACTACAATCTTCATTACTAGCATTTAAACATAAGGGTCAACTCAAATCAGAATTCACATTAACTCAACAATTACAAACCGAATCAAAAACTACAACTTCAAGAAATAAAGAACAAATTACAACAGACTCCTTAGAGCATAGATAAATTACGAAAATTCATCTTCTTGTTAAAGGAATTAAAACAACTGCATCAACTATTTAACTCAATTACTCTGACACAAACAAAATAAAAAAAAAATAAAAAAAAATCTTTAAAGAAATGTATTGCTGTAGTTTGACTCCGGACCGATGGATATTCAAGACGAAGTTGATATCAACAAATAAATATACGAGTTTTTTCAGACACCAAGCCCGGTTTTTTATTACAGGCAAGAGACAAGAGTATAGTTGAAACTCATATAACAAACAAAAACATAAATAATTATACACCAATTTTTTTTTAAATTTCTAATTCAAAGTATTTTGCAAATTTGCCTCAGTCAATGAATTGTGATCATATTAGTATGGATTCATCAAGAGGTTCATCCTGCAGAAGCAGGAACTTGACTTCACCACACCTCATTTACTATCCAACAAATCCTCATTAGCATAATTAAACACTTAATTAATTTTCAATTAATCAAGAATTAAATTTAATTAAAAATATTAGATGCTTATCAAAAAAAAAAAAAATTAAATATATTAGATAAAAGGCTCAGATGTAAAACAGCTTTTCAATCAAGAATTTTCTGAAGCAGAACTGGCATTAAGCTGTGTAAACAATCATCACTGCAAATCAATGAACATTCAAAATACTTCAATAAATCATTTTAATAAATAAGTTTTCAATATATAAGAAGCATATCAGATATATAACAGCTTTTTCAATCAAGAATTATCAACAGCAGCAAATAAATTGTAAAAATAATTAATTAAAAATAATAATAAATATTTAACTGGCTCATATTAAGAAATTCAACCATTTTACCCATATACTTCATCGACTGTAAAAAATCTCAGAAGCGCGGATAACTTTTTAATCACAGCCAAAAATAAAATAAAAATTAAAAATTCAATCTTTTTTTTTTTAAATATAGCGAATTTTTTTTAGATGCAAAACCTGTAGAAAAAAGGAGAGAACCCCCATCAGAAAATTGCTAAAGGTGTGGAGAGACAGATCGAAAGAAGAAAAAATAAATAAAATTGGGAATAAAATAAATATAGGCGTTTTTTTGACACAGAAAGGCCGTGGGTATGAAAGGTACAAAGCGGCGAAATCTGCAACACAAAACGGCGTAGTTTTAGCACAAGCATTGGGGCTGCTTTCTTCATCTATTCAATTATCCAAAGAGCCCGGGGTAGCGACGTGCAATTCGAGAAAAAATACAGAACGATTTACAGAAAATTGAAAACGAATTTGTTTCATAAAATACAGAACGATTTGAAGAAAAGAAAACAAATTTGTTTTGATTTGATGAAGAAAATAGGTTAATCGCTAATTTTGTTAATAGATCTGGTTAGGGTTTGATGGAGATGGAGGAATTGAGGTTGCTCGTCTGCGATTTGAAGATTGGGGTTTTGGGGCTTATATAGAAAAAATTATGACAAATTAATCATCGGGGCCCTTAGTCATCCCTTCTTTAGGTACAACTTCCGGGTTTCGGTATATATTTATGTGCTGCACGGACACTTCTAGTTCTAGAAGGTGAAGAGTCTCTGTATTCGATATTCGGACATTCAAACACGTTTTGTGTCGTAATTTCACTAAAATTAGGATACTTGTATCGCACACAATTTTTCTATCTACTTTGAGAGTCCACCCAAAAGTCTAAATTTCTAGCGGCAATGGCGACCAAGAACACGAGCAGCAAGGGCGAGCGATTCTCTCATGCGATTTGGCGACATATAAAGACCAACCATTTTTATTAGGGATTATTAGGGAAAACCCCCTCATATGCATTGTATTATTACACTAGATCCTTTTCTTTTCCCCATTTTTGAGATAAATCCAATTGTATTTTATTAAGTAAATTATATTATTAATAACCTATTTTACCCTTTCTCAATATCTTTAATCTATCCACAACTCTCTATCCCGTAAGCCGTCTCATTCATTTATCTTCTCTCCCTTCTCTCAATAACTTTGAACTCACGCCCACTCCATCGCCGCCCCATCGAACGACCAGACAATTTTCGCCCTCCTCCTCATTCTGCTTCTGTTGCTGCCGCCGATTCATCATCTCCGAATCAACCTCGCTCATTTCCGGCGAAGGCATCTCGTTCATCTCCCAAAGAGTGGCGGCGATCTTCCGGGTCAAAACGGGTCAGGTCTATTTCCCACTCTGGGATAGCAAATCCCTATTCATTTCTTCGTGTTTTGATGTTTTTATTCAAATTTGTTGATTTGCACTAAAGTAATTTCTTTTTGTTTTGATTTTGCAATTGCAGCTTAATGAAGGCCATTGATCCTTTCCTTGAAGGTGTCAAATTTTTGTTTTTTTAAGTTACATCAGATCTGTTCAACAGACTGTATACATAACTATACATTACTATAGTAACATGTAGTTACATGTAGTTATATATGCGTATATTTATGTATTTTCGTTTTGTATTTTATTGGTTCTGATGTGATTTATAATAAAAATATTTAAATTTGTAAATTTTTGTTGGGGTTTTATGAATTTATTTTGTACAAGTCAGTATTCGTGTGTGTATACAATTGATCGACTAAAAATATGGGGAAAAAACGAACATTTACATGTAGTTATTTTCAGTATTGTAAACATATTGTTTTGAAAATTAAAAAAAATTAAAAAATAAAAAAATAATAATTTTTTTTATTTTAAAAAAAAATTAAAAAAAAATATATATATATATATATATATATATATATATATATATATATATATATATATATATATTTAACAAACAGATTTATAAAAAAAAAGAAAAAAAAAAGAAAATAATAATAAATAAATCAGCGAAAATGATAAATGCAGGACCATAAATGTTGAATGCAGTTTGGCCGAAAATTGCACATAAGGGTAGTATAGTACTTTCGCGTCCCCAGGGGGTATGTCAAAGGATGATTTGGACTTGGGTTTATCCCTAGTTTATTTAGTGGCTAAGGGGGTATGTAAAATAACCCCTAAAAATTAATCAAAATTAAAATAAATATAAAATATAAAGAAATCCAAAAAACCCTAAATGGAGTAATCTGCATTTAATGGGATTAGTTAGGGCATTTTGGGTAATTTGTGTCATTTGGGTTTATGTCAAAAATCACATTAAAATTTGGATTTATCAAGAAGTCAAAATCCAATGAGGGGTGTTTGTCATATAGCCCCTTTTAGGGGTATGTAAAATAACCCCTAAAAATTAATCAAAATTAAAATAAATATAAAATATAAAGAAATCCAAAAAACCCTAAATGGAGTAATCTGCATTTAATGGGATTAGTTAGGGCATTTTGGGTAATTTGTGTCATTTGGGTTTATGTCAAAAATCACATTAAAATTTGGATTTATCAAGAAGTCAAAATCCAATGAGGGATGTTTGTCATATAGCCCCTTTTTATTATTCTAGGCTAACCATGTGTGACAAACTCGACCTAGCGACCGTTGACAATGGAATTTGAACACGGGTCAATTGACTCATGCTCACTTGCTCAAACCGCTAGGTCATCACTTGCGTGACATCTAATAATTATTAGATTGTTATGTTTATTATGTTTTAGTTTTAAAATATATCATATTTGATGTTGAGGGTAAGTGATTAATGATACTTTAAAGGGGTAAGTGTTACATATGCTATATAACAAAATTACGCCTAACCCTTTAAACTAATTTCCTAATTCTAACCCCAATTTAACTTCAATTTAATCAATTTTAAAAAAAATTCAAATTTGACTTATTTTTTTGTTTTAAATTTTTTTTGCCGCCTGTTTTCGGCATTGACTTTTTTTTTTTTTTTCTTTCATGTCTGATTTTTCCGCCGCCGATTTTTCGGCGTTGACTTTTTTTAATTAATTATTTTTTTTTTTCAGTCTATTCTTTCCGCAGCCGGTTTCCGGCGTTGAGTTTTTTTAGTTTTTCTTTTCCTAATTTTTTTGTCCCTTTTTTTACGCCCGCTACTAAACGTTGACCGTAATTGTACTGTCATTAACAGTAATTACAGTGTCGCTGACCGTAATTGTATTGTCAACGACAGTGCAATTACGTACATGTACTGTAGTTGATAGTACAATTACTGTCAGCCACAACAATATTATTATTTTTTTTGGTTTTTTTAATTTATTTGTTCGATTTGTTGACAAGTCAATGTAATTATATTACTGTCGTTAACGTTAAAATTACTGTAAACACAATAATATTATTGTGGTTGACGGTAATATTACTGTTGTTACAGTAATATTATTGTGGATGACAGTAATATTACTGTCAACCACATCAATATTATTTTTTTTTTTGTTTTTTATTATGTTTGCATTTGTTGAACGGTCAACATATTAAGAGAGTGTTTTGCTAAGCTTATAAGATGTTAAAAGGAGCTTATAAGATGTATTAGAGTTTATAAGCTCTTCCCAAGTGTTTGGTAAATTTAAAAAAAAACGATCTTAATTTTTTTATAAAATAAGCTGTTGGAGAGCAAATAAGATCTTTTTTAAAAAGTACATCTACCCCACATTTTTATTTAAGATCTTATAAGGAGTAAAAATAGGAAATAAGTTCATTATCCAAACACACTAAAAATTAATCCTAAAAATAAGATATATCAGCTTATCAGCTCTTAAAACATGTTATCAGACGTAAGAGCTTATCAGTTGTTTAAAAGAAGTTTAGCCAAACACCCTCTAATATTACTCTATTATATAATAATAATGATCTTTGTTGTGTTAATATTACTATGCTAGAGAATTATATAACAATATTATTGTGTAAAACAGTATAATTAATATTATTGTGTCAACCACCATAATCTTGTTGTTAAAACGGGGCAAAAAGATGTTAAAGAAAAAAAATCAAAAAAAAAAAAAGTCAACGACACCGGTCATCGGCGGCAGAAAGAAGGAAAAAAAGACAAAAAAGTCAACGCAGAAGACCGACGAAAAAATCAGGAGAAAAAAAAGTCAACAGCGGCGACGGGCGAAAATTGTACTCAAAATTGAGTTTTGAATAAGAATTGAATAACTTGTAAAATTTGGGGTCAAAATGAAGTTAAATTAAATTAAAGGATGAATTTTTAGCATATTAAAATGTGAGGGGCTATTTTTAGTATTTTACACACCCTTGGACAATGTGTCGATTTTTTTGTAAAATAGTATTTTGTCTGAACCCCATTATGAATAAACTGGTGTTTGCAAACTTATTTAAAAGCATAAGTTAGTGATTGTGAGTTAAGAGGGTGTTTGGCTAAGCTTATAAGATGTTAAAAGGAGCTTATAAGATGTTTTAGAGCTTATAAGCTCTTCCAAAGTGTTTGGTAATTTTTTTTAAAAAGATCTTAATTTTTTTTAAAATAAGCTGTTGGGGAGCAAATAAGATCTTTTTAAATAAGTACCTCTACCCCACCTTTTTTTTTAAGATCTTATAATGAGTAAAAATAGGAAATAAGTTTATTATCCAAACACTCTAAAAATTAATCCTAAAAATAAGATGTAACAGCTTATCAGCTCTTAAAACATCTTATCAGACGTAAGAGCTTATCAGCTGTTTAAAATCAGCTTAGCCAAACACCCTCTAAGTTGGTTTCAAGTGCTTAATTCTAAAAATTGGGGGTGTTTGCAAAAAATATGGAAAATTAACTAAAATAGAAAAAGAAGGTACATGAGTGTTTTTAAATTATAGCTTAAAGCAGCTTATTTTAAGAGAAACAAAGGCAAAAGTCGATTTTGCAAACAGCTAAAAACAGATTATGTGAGTAAAAAAGCTCCTAATCTATTTTTAAAAGCTTTTGCAAACACTACCTAAGTATGCCATCATGGGCTTATTTGTAATGGACCATTGTTTAGGGTAAATCACGGTCAAACCCTGAGGTAAGGTCAAATTACGAAAAAACTCCTCATCTTTGAGTAATTATAATCGCCCCTCAATTACAAATATTCTTCACATTCACCCTAATGATGTCGAATTTAGTCGGATCTTTTAGATTATATGGAACATTCTCCAGTTTGTATCTGTTTTATCCCATTTGAGTTCCTAATTTTGAAACAAGATGATCATAAGATGTGTCTATTGGCTTGTAAATATCATATTGTGAAGCATCAGAAACTGTTTATTTTTTTGGATAAAACGAATACAAACTAAAGAATATTCCATGAGGTAAGCAATTTAACTTACCTCATGATCAAAATAAATAGAATCGGATTTCCGAGGAAATAAACGTGCACACATTTATTTAATTGGTCAGTCTACAATTCATAAGACAATCAGAACCTTTTATTAACTGTTTTCCTAATTATTTAAATACATAAACAAAATACAAAATACAATTTACATTAATCGCAATTAACACAAACGTCAACTAAAATCAAAATACACATAATTAACAACGATAAATCAAATCAAAAACTAAACTTAAAAAAAAAAGAATAATTACAGTCAAACAATTCAAGAAAAGACAAATTACAAAAAAAAAAAAAAAAAACACTATTACAATTTGCTTAATTACAAAAAACAAAAGTTTAAAAAATTATCTTTAATGAAATGTATTGCTGTAGTTTGACTCCGGCCCGATTAATTTTCAAGACGAAGTTGATATCAACAAATAAATATACGAGTTTTTTCAGACACCAAGCCCGATTTATTATTACAGGCAAGAGTATAGTTGAAACTCGTATAAACAAACAAAAACAAACATAAATATATTATAAATAAAATTTATTTTAATTTAGTAATTAAAAAATATTGCAAATTTGCTTCAGTCAATGAATTGTGATCATATTAGTATGGATTCATCAAGAGGTTCATCCTGCAGAAGCAGGAACTTGACTTCACCACACCTCATTTACTATCCAACAAATCCTCATTAGCATAATTAAACACCTAATTAATTTTCAATTAATCAAGAATTAAATTTAATTAAAAAATAATCTCAGAAAAATCCAGTAATTTCATGAAAGATATGGCAACCCCAAGTGGTTCTCCCTGAATAAACAGGGTCTTGTGATCAACCATACCTCAATTATTTGGATTAATTCATCATTGAAAATTAAATACATTTCAATTAAATATATTTCAAATAAATAATTTAAAAATATTAGAAAAAAGCTCAGATGTATTAACAGCTTTTCAATCAAGAATTTTCTGAAGCAGAACTGGCATTAAGCTGTGTAAACAATCATCACTGCAAATCAACAAACTGTTAAAAAAGGATTTAAATAAATAATTCAAAATAAATTAAAATAATTCTCAGATGTATAACAGCTTTTCGATCAAGAATTATCTGAAGCAGAACTGGCATAATAGGCTGTATTAGCAATCATCACTGAAATTCAAATAAATTTAATTTAAAAAATAATAATAATTAATTGGCTCATATTAAGAAATTCAACCATTTTACCCATATACTTCATCGACTGTAAAAAACCTCAGAAGCGCGGATAACTTTTTAATCACAGCCAAAAATTTCAAAAAAAAAAACTAAAAAAATAAATAAAAATTCAATATTTTTTTTGAAGAATATAGCGAATTTTTTTAGAGGTAAACCTGTAAATAAAAAGGAAAGAACCCCCACGTGAAAACCGCTGCAATTTGTGCCTCTATGACTAGCGCTGTTTCCATTGATTTTATTAAATTAAATATCAGAAAATTGCTAAAGGTGTGAGAGGCAGATCGGAAGAAAACATAAAATCAGAGGGGTAAAATATAAATAAATAAATTTAGGCGTTTTTTTGACACAGAAAGGCCGTGGGATTGAAAGGTACAAAGCGGCGAAATCTGCAACACAAAACGGCGTAGTTTTAGCACAAGCATTGGGGCTGCTTTCTTCATCTATTCAATTATCCAAAGAGCCCGGGGTAGCGACGTGCAATTCGAGAAAAAATACAGAACGATTTACAGAAAATTGAAAACGAATTTGTTTTGATTGGATGAAGAAAAGAGGTGAATCGCGAAATTTGAAGAGAAATTGTTAGTAGATCTGGTTAGGGTTTTGATGGAGATGGAGGAATTGAGGCTGCTGATCTGCGATTAGAAGATTGGGGTTTTGGGGTTTATATAGAAAAATTTATGTGGGTAACCCTAAAAAAAAAAACCTAACTTTGCACGCCGACTCCGACTATTGACTGAGCCCATGACAATTTTGAATGGGTTAAAATTACGCCGGGTTGGATATGACCCGGATCTCTTTGGATCTTATTTTGAAACTATTATCTAATGAAATTATAGATATTAATAACTTTTTAGTTTATAAAATTATTAATTATTATTATTCTTATTAGGGTTAAATACAAAAACACCCCTGTACTATGGACTTTGTATCATTTACCCCCATGTACTACACATAAATACAAAAACCCCCTGCTATTATATTTTTTCCAAAATCTGACGAAAATACCCCTGCTAAACCTATAAATATAAGGGTTTGTTTGAGCCATTTTCTACTATATCTTTTGGCTTAATTCCACTTTGCACCCTTGAAATATACCATTTTGGCACTTTGCACCCTCGAAATAAATTAATAGCACTTTGCACCCTCGAAATACAATAAATCATGCATAATGCACCCCAAATGATTTTTTAAAGCTAAAAAATATAAATTTAATATTTGTAGTGATATTTTTTTAGAATGCCAAATGTCAAATATTTTTTTTATTCATCAATCATTTTGAAACTATAAAGTTCAAAAATAAAAATACATTCCATCAACATATTTAAAAATTATATTGTTTTATCAAAATAAAATATTTTACGAAAAAAAATCATTCAGCTATTACGTTATCAAGTTATCTGAAAATTATTTTTTCTTCCAAATATTTTCACCTAATATTTTACAAACAGTGACATAAAAGATCCACAATCGAATAATTTAGTGATAAAAGATTATTTTTTTTATTTTTCTTTTGTAAGATAATGTAGTTTTTTTTTTAAATAATCCGGTGTAATTTTTATTTTTTCGCACTTTATCCGCTCGAAATTAGGTTTGAGGTTCAAGAAAACAACAATTTTTTTTTTATTTTGTACCCCAAAAAGAAAAACACCAATGAAAAATAAAATTGCCTTTATTATTCAATTGAGGGTGCATTGTGAATGATTTATTGTGTTTTGAGGGTGCAAAGTGCTATTATTATTTTTCGAGGGTGCAAAGTGCCAAAATGGTATATTTCAAGGGTGCAAAGTGGAATTAAGCCATATCTTTTTAACATTTTCGGTCAATTTTACTTGGAAAATTTTTATTTTTTTATTTTTTCCTTCAAAACATTTAATTACTTAGATTTTTTTAAAATTTTCTGAATAAAAACCTTTAATTTTTGACATTTTGAATTTCTTCATTTTTTTCCTTAAATGTCTTCCGGTAGTTCAAATCCTCAACAATAATAGGATGACAGGATGTTTGTAATCTTAGGATGTTTGAACTACCGGAAGACATTTAAGAAGAAAAAAAAAAAAAAAAAAAACTCAAAATGACAAAAGTTAAAGGTTTTATTTAGAAAAAAAAAATGTAAGCAATTAGATGTTTTGTAGAAAAAAGTATAAATACCAAAATTTTCAACGTAAAATTGATTGAAAATGGTAAAATATATAGTGGAAAATGGCTCCATATATTGATGATGCTAAAAAGTAGATCACCTGGGGTAGTGTAGAAAATGAACTGTGAGAGCAAAGCAGATCAGTAGCTTGACAACTTGATGATCCTGAGGTACCTGCGATCATAGAACACATGAACTAAGCCGGGGGTTGATCCGGCGGAAACCCCTCGGCAACGTGGCCAAGTTCTCCTGATCATAGAAATAGTCCAGAGAATACAGTTGATAGTATTGCTCAGTTAATAGGACGTACCTTAATAAAATGAGTAAAACCTCTATTTATATGTCGTTTATTGGGTTGGGTTTGCTTTGTTGGGCCCAAGCCTTATTTGAAGGTGTTTGGGCCTCGGTGATATTGGTCTTCGATATTGGGCTCGTAGCCCAGTAGGTAAAGAAATTGTAGGCCCATTGGGTTGGCCCAATTAGGCATATCATTAAGCCCCCCACTCTCGAGTCGATGTGGGGGCCATGTTGTGATGGGTCTCAGATCGTGTCGAGAGTAAAAATTGTAGAAGTCGATCGTTGGCGTATGGCCTAATGGTATGCGAAAACGCGTTGGAGCGTGTGTCGGAGGGGTGTGAATGCGCGTTGGCGCATAGCGCGACAAAGTTGCCGCAATATAAATTAATTGAGTCGTCGGTTTTGTCCCGCGACGATGTAGTAGCGATTTATCTCCTCGTGGGAGCTATCTTGTCGCGGGGTAATAGTGTTGATCGAGTTATCTCCTCGTGGGAGTTGTCTCGCGATAATGTAGTAGCACGGATCAAGTAATCTCCTCGTGGGAGTTGTCTCTGGGGTAATCGAGTTGATCGAGTTACGTCTTCGTGGAAGTTGTCTCGCGGTGAGTAATATTATCGAGCGAGGTGGTTGCACGTGAGAGTTGTCTTGCAACGGATTTGTAGTGTCGAGCGAGTTGACTCCTCGTGGGAGTTGTCTCGCTGCGGGTTGTAGTATCGAGCGAGTTGGCTCTTCGAGAGAGTTGTCTTGAGCGAAGTTGTAGGAGCATTGGATGATGCGCGATTTAGGCGCGTGTAGATTGAGGTTGCTCTGAGCGAGTTGTCTCCTCGTGGGAGTTGTTTCGCAGCGAGTCTTATTATCGAGCGAGGTAGTTGCACGTGGAGTTGCCTTGCAACGAATTTGTAATATCGAGCGAGTTAGCTCCTCGTGGGAGTTGTCCCGCTGCGGGTTGGGGTACCGAGCGAGTTGTCTCCTCGTGGGAGTTATCTCGCTGTAGGTTGTAGTACCGAGCGAGTTGGCTCCTCGTGGGAGTAATCTCGCTGCGGATCATAGGATGGAGCGAGTGGTCTCCTCGTAGGAGTTATCTCGTTGTGGGTTCATAGGACCGAGCGAGTTGGCTCCTCGTGGGAGTTTCCTCGCTGCGGGTCGTAGGATGGAGCGAGTGGTCTCCTCATAGGAGTTATCTCGCTGTGGGTTCGTAGGACCGAGCGAGTTGGCTCCTCGTGGGAGTTTCCTCGCTGCGGGTCGTAGGATGGAGCGAGTGGTCTCCTCGTAGGAGTTATCTCGCTGTGGGTTCGTAGGACCGAGCGAGTTGTCTCCTCGTGGGAGTTTCCTCGCTGCGGGTCGTAGGATGGAGCGAGTGGTCTCCTCGTAGGAGTTATCTCGCTGTGGGTTCGTAGGGCCGAGCGAGTTGGCTCCTCGTGGGAGTTGCCTCGCAACGGGCTGTAGGATTGATCGAGTGGACTCCTCGTGGGAGTTGTCTTGCTGTAGTTTTGAGACTAGAGGGGGTTAGCTCCTCGTGGGAGTTGTCCCACAACGGGCTATAGGACGGAGCGAATGGTCTCCTCGTGGGAGTTATCTCGCTATGGTTTCGTAGACCCGAGGGAGTTGGCTCCTCGTGGGAGTTGTCTCTCTGCGGGTTGTAGGACGGAGCGAGTTATCTCCTCGTGGGAGTTGTCTCGCTACGGGTTGTAGTTCCGAGCGAGTTGGCTCCTCGTGGGAGTTGTCTCGCAACGAGTGTGTAGGGCCGAGCGAGTTTGCTCCTCGTGGGAGTTATCTCGCTATGGCGTTGAGACCCGAGGGAGTTGGCTCCTCGTGGGAGTTGCCTCGCAACGGGTTATAGGACAGAGCGAGTAGTCTCCTCGTGGGAGTTAACTCGCTATGGTTTCGTAGGGAGTTGGCTCCTCGTGGGAGTTTCCTTGTAAGAGGTTGTAGGACCGAGCGAGCTGTCTCCTCGTGGGAGTTGTCTCGCTGCGGGTTGTATTACTGCGCGAGTTGGCTCCTCGTGGGAGTTGTCCCGCAAGCCCCCACTCTCGAGAAGATGTGGGAGCCACGTTGAAAAGGGTACCGGATCTTGTCGAGAGTAGATCGGTGTTGTAGTCTTGCGTTAATCGTTGGCATGGTGTGGAGAAATAATTTTTTTTTTTTTTTTTATTTGATAGCGAACGCAATTTGGTAGGTGCGTTAAAGAGCTCGCACAATTTGGTGGAGCGCGTTGAAATTCTCGTGCGATTTGGAGAAGCGAGTCAAAATCTACGCGCAATTTGGTGAAGGACGGTGAAAGTTAAGCGCGATTTGATGGGAGCACGCAGTCCAAGGGCTCATTGGAAAGCGCGCGCTCCAATTTTTTTTTTTTTTTTTTTGGACTGCTGACGCGCGCGTGCTGTGCACGCGCGCGCGTCAGGCGCGTGTCGGCCACGCGCGCGTGCGGTGCACGCGCGCCTCTTCTCTCTGCTTTTTTTTTTTCTGAAGCGCGCGTGCTGTGCACGCGCGCGCGTCACGCGTGTCTGCCACGCGCGCCTCCTGCCTTTTTTTTTTTTTTTTTTTTCTTTCTTTTCTTTTTTTTTTTTGGAGCCGCGCGCGCGCGGCTCGGCTGCAGCACCTCCTTTTTCTTCATATTTTTTCTTTCTTCTTTTGTTTCTTTTTCTTTTGCTCTCTTTTTTCTTCTTCTTTCTTCTTCTCTTCTTTTTTTTTTTTTTTTTTTTTTTTATCTTCTTCTTTTTTCTTGTTTCTTTTTTCTTCGTCTTCTTTTGGGGTCTCGCGTGCGCGATTTTACCCCCGTTTTTTTTATTTGGTTGATATTCACCCCCTTAGGGATGTTCTATTTTTTGAGTTGGGAGATTATCCTCGTTCCTTGAGATGGGATGTGCACCCCCTTGGGGATGTTCTATTTTTTGAGTAGGGAGATTATCCCTTGTTCCTTGAGATGGGATGTGTACCCCCTTGGGGATGTTCTATTTTTTGAGTAGGGAGATTATACTCGTCTCTTGAGATGTGATGTGAACCCACTTGGGGTTGAAAGGTAAGTGGATGTACCACCCTTAAGATGAGATGCCCAACTTTAGGGTGGGATAGCCCCCCATTTAGGATGAGGCGATCACGAACCACTTGGGTGAGATGCCCAAACTTGGCGATATATGGTGCCACTGATTCAGTGGCAGCACGAGTTGAATCTTCCGTGATCATACGCTGAAGGTCTTCTTCGGTTATCTGAACCGTTCGAGAAGTAAATAGACCCCCAGAGAGCCGATGACCCATGGCGAATGAAATGTTTTGGGGGCACTGTGAACCCCCAGGGAGTCGATAACCCTTGGCGAACGAAATATTTTGGGGGCGATGTAAACCCCCAGGGAGTCGATAACCCTTGGCGAACAAAATATTTTGGGGGCGATGTAAACCCCCAGGGAGTCGATAACCCTTGGCGAGCAAAATATTTTGGGGGCGATTTAAACCCCCAGGGAGTCGATAACCCTTGGCGAGCAAAATATTTTGGGGGCGATGTAAACCCCCAGGGAGTCGATGGCGGTGGTGCCACATGTGGCTCCACATGTGGAGCAGGTGCTGGTATCGCGTTGGGAGCATTTGCTCCCATCGTGGCGATATATTGGATCACGGCCTCTGTGGCAGCGCGAGTTGAAGCTTCTGCTCTCATGCGTTGAAGCGCATCCTCGGTTATTTGAACCATTCGAGGAGCAGGGAGTGATGGATCGGCGAGTGGTGGGTCCCGAGGGGGGATCACCTGAACCTCGCGAGGGGGATCCATGGGATGGGGAGGAGGTGGCAAGCCAGAGCATCCACGAGGTGGGAGGTCGTTAGCTGTGTCATTTTCTCTCCGAGCAGACGCCTCAGGAGGATCTTGTTAGCTACGTGATCTGGTTTGCATCGTTCCCCCAGACGGCGCCAAAATGATGATGCTAAAAAGTAGATCACCTGGGGTAGTGTAGAAAATGAACTGGGAGAGCAAAGCAGATCAGTAGCTTGACAACTTGATGATCCTGAGGTACCTGCGATCATAGAACACATGAACTAAGCCGGGGGTTGATCCGGCGGAAACCCCTCCGACGCTCAAGTCAGACGTGCTGATCATAGAAATAGTCCAGAGAATACAGTTGATAGTATTGCTCAGTTAATAGGACGTACCTTAATAAAATGAGTAAAACCTCTATTTATATGTCGTTTATTGGGTTGGGTTTGCTTTGTTGGGCCCAAGCCTTATTTGAAGGTGTTTGGGCCTCGGTGATATTGGTCTTCGATATTGGGCTCGTAGCCCAGTAGGTAAAGAAATTGTAGGCCCATTGGGTTGGCCCAATTAGGCATATCATATATATATATATATATATATATATATATATATATATATGCTTGGGGTATTTTCGTCATATTCTAGAAAAAATGCAATGTGAGGGGGGTTTTTGTATTTATGTGTAGTACAGGGGGGTAAATGATACAAAGTTCATAGTACAGGGGTGTTTTTGTATTTAACCCTTCTTATTATTAAAGTTAAACCTCTACAAATTAATACAGTCGGGACTAGTAAAATTCTAGTAATTTAGCAGAATATTAAATTATCGGATTAATAATTTAGTAGGTCTTTACCGAGTTGGGACCAGAAGAAACTAATATTTATTAATTTATCAAGGTTCTACGGTATTTCAATAACTATAGAGTATAGAAGTTCATCTAAATACAATTGCAAATTATTTTAATTATAACATGACTTCGAAAAGTATGGACGAACCATTAAACGTTGAAACTCAGGGGTGGACTTTTTTACCATTTTGCCATACCAACAGGTTGTCGTAACGAATTAAACCGATTTTTTACCCAAATATATTTATCGAAAATTACCGTATCGTATCGATTTTTTTTGGTAGGGCAACGTTACTTAATATTATTAAAATGATATTACCTTACCGTACTGAAATATATTACTAAAATTTTATTCTAATAATTAATTTATTTCATATAAAGAGTGGAGATAGTATGCTAATGAACTATTATTAGTTAAAATTAGTTGTACTTTTTCGGTATGTCAAATTGGTAATTACCATTACCGTACTGTACCGTACCGAATTTTTGAATTACTAGTTTTTTTGATACAACGAAACTTCAATAATGGTAGTGATTCAAAGTGTTTAGTAGAGTTGCCCAACCAAACCCGAAACCACCAAAAAAATGTAAAATATAATCAATAAATTGAATTATCAATATCACATATCTCTTGAACTACCATTAAGAAAACCATGTAACTTTAGAGTTGTTGATTGAGGGCAAATAATTAAGAGTATCGTGAAAACTCTTTAAGAGGATGAAGTTGGAGTCTACTACAAAATCCGTTCCTGGACTGAAAGCTCTTAAAATAACAATGATATTGAATTTTTGTTGAACTACACCGGAAGTTGTTACCATGTTTAACTAAAATGATAGATGAGATTGAAGGTGAAGTCAACTTCAACAAGAAACAAAAGATAATTGAATTAGAGCTTGTTAAGTCTTGTAAATAATTAGCATTGTCTCCGAGACAAGTCCGTTAAAAAAAATTATTTAAGCTAGGTTACTGAATTATGGAGTATTAATTTATCGACTTTATTGTACCTTAACTTAAATAGTTATATTAGTATTCCACATTAAGTCAAGTTCTAGAAATTTTGAGATCATAAATGTAATTTGAAGGAAAAATAGGAATTTTCAAAATTTATTTTCGAATCAAAAATCGAAATCTTATGAACATATTTTAAATCCAATCCCATTTCAGTTTCTAAACCTTTATTTTAGTAATCTTGCGTAGCTTATAAGCTATTAAAGGATGTTTGGTAAAAAAATTCAAAAGATCTTAATTGTTTTTAAAATAAAATGTTAGACAATACCACTCTCCGTTTCATCGATTCACAATGTATACGTCTTTTCATCGATTCACAATTTATATTGACCATACCACTCTCCGATTCAAGCGTAGTTCAAAACAAGATACAATACCAACAGAAAAACACACTAAACGAGACTTCCCTACGTCAAAATTGTCCCTTCGCCATCTACTCGGCCAACACGAAAGATAAACTAAAAACAAGGAATTCAAGAAGACGCAACATTTCTATCAAAATGGCAACATACACACCTTTTTCTTGTTTTTTTTTCCTTTCCAATTTGTCACTTTAAGCAATCATCCATGTCAAATGCCTATAACCAGCCCATTTAGCAGCAACTCGAACGCCAATCGCCAGCGCAGCACAAATCAACGGAATCGGAACCCTATTCACCACCCCATTATTCTCTTCACCTTCTTTCGAATCCACAATTTTTTTCCTCGAGTAATGAAAAATAGCCAACCCCAAAAACGAGCCCATCGAAATAACTCTAACCCAAGGCTCACCCACAGCAGCCAAAACAGTAGCAACGGGCAATGATGAAGACACATAATCCCGTTTCTTCACCAAACTACCGTAACCAAACAACCCCACAAGCAATGTCCAAAAAAACAGCTCCGTTATATAATTCTTAACGGCACAAAAGCCGATTAATCCAGCCACTGTGAGTATGTATGGCTGCCTGTTGACTGAGTCCGGAGCTGCGGCTTCGGAGATAGCAAGTACTGCTGATGTCAGCATGATGATTAGGGTTAGATCGGAGATTGGAGCGTATGCGATTAAGCCGGAGTAGAAGGATCGGATAGTGTAGAGTGTTGTCTCGATTGCATGGATTAGAGATGTGAGTGGATTTCCGATGAAATGGAATAAAAGGGCTAATGCGAATTTCGATAAGTATTGCAAGAATCGACCGATTGCGAAAATAGACTTCCTCCAGTTGGAAAGCTCCCACAAGACGGTTCTCCATGCGTAGAGCATGAATCCCAGCACTGCAAATATAAATAAAATAGATCTTATTTATTTATTTCTATTACGACGGAATAAGACCAATCAAGAAATGCACATCGGCTCTGATAAAATTAAACAAGATAAGAAGAAGTCCCAATACGTAATTACCCAACAAGCCAATAATTGTTAGCCGCTACAAAAAAAAAGGTTATTGCCTTAACCAAACATTAAATAAGACATAGTTAATTAATTGATTAATCATGGCTTATTGTACAAACCAAACGAGGGCTTTTACAATTCAAAAACATTGAAGTTCCAACTAAAAAAGCAAAGATTTTCGGACAGTAAACAAACTCATTCATAATCATAAAAATTTTGAGTGGTCATTCATTATTTTACCACCTAACTTTGATCTAATCTCGTCTTTCATCGTAATATCGACCCACGAGATCAATACTTTAGAAACTCGTAACACTTCCCGACCATCTCTCTCATTCTTATTGTGCATGTACACAAACAAAGTTGTTACATTACTAATTTTCCGTTTCTCGTGTAGTCCTAGTTCCCGTTACATTTTCTCTTCACAATTGAGAAACAAAGATTCATAGATTTCTAGCTACAAGTAGAAAAAGGTTGAATCTTGTTCATTCTCGTGCACCGCAAATCCCAGTAATTTTAATTATACATACATAAACGCGACAAGAAAACAACGATTAGCATTGCAATTAGTTATTCGAAAGCTCCTATCACTACATGCACCACAATTTAGCATTATCGATCATCGATTAACCGATCGTCTTCTCTTCATAAATCTCGGAAATAAACACAGGATGTATTAATTTTTGTAGCTCAACATACACACAAAGCAAAATGTAGATAAAAATCAGAAACTATACTTCAGTTAATTCACATAATCAATCAAATAAAAAATTCAAAATCAAAAATTCAAAATTCAAAATAAAAAATTCAGAATTCAATACCAATGAGCCAAGGCCATCTAACAGACTTATCAGGAGCTTCTTTACTCAAATATCTAAACCTCTCCGGCATACTGCTCTGCCCACGCGCCGCCATTTCTTCGTCTTCTTTCTCCGTTTTATTAACGGCGGAATCACTTCCATTTTGTGCTTTCACAGCGAACCCACGGAATTTAGCTGAAAACCCATTAACGGATTTATTTAACGGCCCGTAAAAATTGTGGGTGCACCGGAATTCGTTTACCGTTGGGGCTAACGAAGAAGAGGTGAATTGAAATGAAGGGTTAATCCGATGAACAATTCGAGAGGAGATGTTTGGTATGAATTTTATTGGGGTTTTGAAGTGGAGAGTTGAGAGCGCCATTGACGACATGATTTAACGGAGGTTTTGTACACAGGGGTTCAGAATTTTGCCATTGCTAATTTGACAGTGCCAATGGAGAAGAGGGTTTTTTTTTTTGGGGGAAAATTTCACGTCACCCCCTATAAAATTATAATACTTTCACTTTATCCCTTCTAAATTTAAAAAAAGTGAATGTCACCCTTCAAAGTAGTAATTATGAAAAACACCCCCACCTAATCGTTATTACTAAAATCCCCTGATGTTTGTTTCCGTCTTACACAACCCCTTACAGTGTGATTTTTCACGGATTTTTTTTTATTCCATGGAATTGACTTTACACAATTTCCTGCATTTTCTTTTATTTCTCACCATTTTCTGTTAAAAAACTCGATCAACAGTTAATCAGAGTGGGATTTTGGTTATTACGGATATATAGGGTTGTTTTTCGTTATTTAGCCTATGTTAAGGGGGGTTTCGTAATTTACCCCTTCAAAATATTATTCTTATTGTACATTGCCTCGATAGAAAAATTCCGATGAATTATTCACCGGAATTGAGTGTTTTTATTGTACGTTGCCCATTTAAATGTTATTTTTATTGCACATTGCCCTTTAAAAAAAATATTTTTCTGCACATTGCAACTCTAAAATGTTATATTTGGTGCACGATGCCCACTGAAAAATGATCTTTGAGGCGAATTGCAACCAAAACAATATTTGAAGGGGCAAGGGTTATCCCTAATTTATTTTTTAGAGGGGAAAATGCGAGAAAGTGGAAATTTTTTTAGGGGGTGAAGTGCTTTTTCTCCTTTGTTATTGCATTATTCTGAAAGTTTTGATATTTAATCTTTCTTTAAAAAACGAGGGATCAAATGTTGTTTTTGTTAACATAGATGATCAAATGTGAAATCAGTACAAACTTAATAGATGAAAACTGTATTTTTCCTTAAATGTAACTAATTCTCCAATAAAAATAGAGTAATTATTTACCGGTCTTCGTGCATCCTAATTTGCAATTAAGATTTGAGAATTACATTTACAAAGATGAAATCTATGGTATTTTCATACTATAACGGGTTGAAATTGTCTAATCACATGTGCAAAATGTAAGCCGTAAAATAAAAAAATAAAATAGTTTTAAAAGAGATTTTGTAACGTCTAACATTTAAAACTGCATTGAATAATAGCAAAACGTTTCCAGACCATGGAGCCTATAAATTCAATTAGCTCACATTGTCTATAAATTTGTTTTATGTTGATGAAGACTACATATACATATAATTTCTTCTCAAATAATAAAAAAAGAGGAACACAGAAAAAAAGGCGTATACACTCCTCATCGGAGTTTGAACTATGGATTGTTGTTCATGACATATCACTACGTACGTTGTATTTATATAATTTCGATTTATTTTGGTCAATTCCAGGCAGAGGGTGGAAGGGTGTGCATGCCCAGAACATGTAGATGAAGTTGACGCGAGGGGGGCGTGCAATATTTCTTGGTATGTGGATTATATATTTATTCGAATGATCTTTTATTTTAAATAAATATTTCGTCTAGTATCTTTTATTATTATGATATGGAAATTCATTTGAATGCAATGAATTTTGAAAATACTAGGAATGATGGTGTTTGACAAACAAACAAGATTATGCAAAATCAAGGATTTTCATTCGCATCATCTCCGCGAGAGTTTGAAATCATAATATCTTGGGGTTAAAGATCCAGCTGCTCTATGGAACAATTTAAAAGAGAGATATGATCACCAAAAGTGTGTGATTCTCCCGAAGGATCAATATGAATGGATGCACTTGAGATTGCAAGATTTCAAAACAGTGAATGGGTATATTTCTGAAGCATACATGTTAGAGAAAACAACCACTACTTTTAATGCCTCTAATATGCTCCTACAACAGCAATACCGTGAAAAGAGGCTTTACAAAATTATTTTGTATCATTATTTGGTGCTTCTCTGTTGGTGAACAAAACAATGAGCATTTTCAGAAGCAAATGCAAATGCTTGGAAGGTCAAAGTGAGTTCAGTGTTGTACTTTGTTCAAGAAAAAAACACTGAAGTTGGAGGACGGAGTTGATTAAAGGTTGGAAAGTATTTCGTGAATCACATACGATCGATGTCATGTGAAAAACAAATATTTGTTTGTGTTTATACAAATAACGCTATTGAAGCGATGCCATGTCAAAGAGAAAATGTAGGTTATATATTTTTGTGCTTAATATTTGATTGTAAATTTTTGTTTATAATTTTCGTTTCATGAAGTTTGGTAATCAAATTTGTTTACCCATACTCTTCAATGATTCTTATTCTGTTTTTGTTCTTGTTCCTACAAAAAATTAGTTTAGGTTTTTGTACAATTTAATGAAGTAGACTATTCAACTATATTATATAATTATATTTAGCTATTATTTAAAAATTGAGATAAAAAATACGAAATAATTTTAATACGCTATAGATTAGAATAGTTTATATTGAATTATAGACATTACAAAACCCAATTATATTTTTCTAATTAAAAATATTGCAAAAATAAAATAATAGTTATAAAGTCGTATACTTTTGTAATTGCAAAATCACCCTTGGTGTATTTATGTCTTTTCACAACCGATCAAAGGGTTAATATCATTGGGGCGGTGTCCGGTCGAAAACATTTAATAGGGGGATTCTTGACAAATATTTTAAAAAAAAGGACTTTTTTAGAAGTTCAAAATAATATAGGGGTTTTATTGAATTTTGCTAAAAAATCCTTCCAAATTCAGCCATAATTCAACCGCTGACCGTTAATTGTTGAAAGTGAAATAGACGGAGGGACCAAATGTGTCATTAGTTGTTAACATTAAAATGTTAATTGTTGACCGTGGTAAATGAGGGACTAAAAGTGAAAATGGCGTCAACAAGAGAGACCTCAAATGTAATTATCCCAACATTATTCATATAGGAACAATAAGCAACCTCCAAAGAAAGTAAAGCTCACTACATTTATAATGTTGATTCTCCAATTAATTTCCACCTTCAAATTAATACATAAAAGATCAGAAAATAAGGGAAATTAGATGCTACACCTGATTATTTATATTGGATAAATTTGAATCGTAGATCTACACATAATCACACACACCCATGTGTATGTGTGCTTAGTGGATAATTAGTTATTCATCAAATCAACCCAATGTAAATCACTGGTGTAGCATCT
Organism: Erythranthe guttata; assembly: GCF_000504015.1. The sequence goes on from NW_012194764.1 coordinate 894,527, forward strand.
AACTCCCCAGAAAACAACCGTCTTGATTTTTGGACAAGCGAAAAAATCGTGTAATAATTCATATTCCATGTCACCGTTATTACGCAACCCAACTACTACCGGGCGATACATTAATCCCTCTCTTCACCATTTCATTCCTAACCTTTTCAGCCTCCTCGTACCGCCCCCACCCCCCATAAATTCTCGCCAACAACACGTAATTAGCAGGATTATTCGGTTCTATTTCAAGCAAAGCCCGACCCGAAATCTCCGCTAAATCCACTTCCCCGAACGTACAACAAGCTCCAAGAAGCGCACCCCAAGCTTTGGCGGTGGCTTTAGTCGACATTTTCCTCAACACTTCATACGCCTCGTGTAATCTCCCCGCCCTGCTCAACACATCAACCAAACAAGCAAAGTGGTCGCTGTTGGGCCCCACACCATAATGATCATTCATCCGGGAAAAATACATCAGCGCCACGTCAGCAAGTCCAGCATGGCTGCAAGCCTTGAGCACCCCGAGAAAAGTGATTTCGTCGGCTCTCACGTTTTGTGACTCCATTTGTTCGAACGTCTCAAGTGCTTTTCCTGCTTGTCCGTGCAGTGCGTAGGCCGATATAAGGCTGCTCCATGCAACTACGTCCTTTTGTTTTATACTATCGAATACGAAACGGGCTTTCTGAAGGCACCCGCACCGCCCGTACGCCTCCACTAGGCCGCTGCTCAAGTGCGAATTTGGATCGATATCGGTTCTTATCGAGAATGCGTGCATTTCTTTGATTAAATGCAACGCTGAAACGCTTACAAAAGCGCGTAATAATCCTAAGAGAGTGATTAAATTTGGCTGTATATTCGTTTCCTGCATTTTCCTGTAGAATTTGAGGGTATCGAAAAGCCCGTCTTCCATTTCCGAAAACCCCATGATGATTGTATTGAAGGTGGATGCATTCGGCGGAAAATCCATCGCATTGAAGAGGTTGAGAGCGCTCTGCATATCTTTGGAACGGGTGTACAGAGAGATCATCGAGTTCCAAACGACGACATTTCGTTCGGGAATTTCGTCGAACACTTGGCGGGCAGAGAAAATGGAGACGCATTTGCCGTACAGGTCGACCAGGCCGCAGGCGACGAAAGGGCTGTTGACGAAGGAGGACTTGACGGCGAGAGCGTGGATGGACGCGCCGATGTCGGGGCGGCGGAGGAAGGAGGAAGACTTGAGGGCGAGTGGGAAAATAAAGGGGTCTAAGCATTGGGAGAGAGAAGAATGGATGTGTTGGAAGAGAGAGAGGGCTTGGTGGTGGCGGCCATTGTTGACGTGAGAAGTGAGGAGTTTAGTGTAAGAAAGTAAGCGGAGGTAATTTGAAGAGTAGGATGCCATGGTTGCTTGCTTAGGTTGTGTTTGCAAGCTGCGATTTCTAAATCCATAGCAACTGAAAAATTTAGGGAGCTATTTACCAATAAGTACATATTCATATCTAGGGGTGCAAGTTGGAACGGATTTTTCAATTTCCGTTGGTTCCGATCCGAAAAATTTCGATTTTTGAACAATCTTTTTCATTCCGACTTCCGAAATTCCGATTTCCGAAATTTTCCGATTTTTTTGGATTGGAATTGGAATTATATAAAATAAATTTGGAATTTTCGATTTCCGATCCGATTTAATTCCGAAATTAATTCCGATTTTTTTCCGAAAATACACCTATAAATAGTATATATTATATAATACTTAGTTTCCGAAAACTACACCTATAGGTTTTGTTTTAGGATTTTGACATAATGAATTGTTGTTAGAAGTTTTATTGGATATTATGTTGTGTTTATTTTTATTTATTTTTTGAACTGAAATTTAATAGATATTAGTTTTACTTTTATCGACGTGGATGCTCTTATTTTCGAGAAATTATGACCATTTTAGAAAATTTCGGCTAAGTTTTGAAATTTTGAAAGCTTATGTGATTTCCGATTTTTTTCCGAAATTCCGAAATTTCCGGGCCTTTTGGAATTAGAATGAATTTTTAGATTCCGAAAATTTTGGAATTGGAATTGGAATCGATTTTGTACTTCCGATTTTTTTTGGAAATTTTCCGAAAATGCTAATTGAGATCCGATCCATCCGACTTTCACACCTATTCATATCTAATTGAAAAAATTACAAGATATTTAAGGCTTACCATTAGATATTTAATTGCAAAAATTACAAAATTTGAATATAATTTAGGCAATTTCATTAAATAATTTCCTATTTGGCATTTGCAATAATGTTTTCAATTTTCATTTTAATTTTCAATACAGTACAAACTTGATAAATTAATGATCGATAAAATAATAACTTTGCTTAAATAATAAAATTTTCCGGTCTCGACTCTGGGACAACGTGCTAAATTAATAATTCGCTAAATTTATAAGATAATACACAATCGAAAATTTTAAGAAGCCCCATAATATATAAATTAATAACACATAAAAATAATTTTTAAATTACATGGTACAATACATATTTTATTGATCTATGAAGGCTTATAAAATATAACTAATTATCGTTTGTTTCTTGTTGAAGTTCACATTACCATCAATCTCGTCCCTCACTTTTGTTAACATGGTTATAACGTTTGGTTTACTATCAATATCTTCCCTCACTTCCATTCATGAAATGGGTTCTATAGTGCATTGAACTAATGGTACAATGAATAATGTACATGTAAAAAAATTAAAAAAAATGTATTATTGACAATAATAATAAAAATAATTTCATATATTAATAAGTCATTAATTAATGTATAACTAATAATTATTAAATTATCGATAATTTAATATTTCGCTAAATTAATAAGATTTTGATGGTCCAAACTATATTAATTTATAGAGGTTTAAGTACTGTATTATGCTTTAAAATTTTTAGGGGTTTAGTAATCTTTTTTTCTTTTACTTTTTTATTTCTAATTAATGAATTTGTTATACACCATATTTAATTCATATTAATACTAGAATTCTCTTGAAAAAATAATTAATTGAAAAAACCTTTGAAGAACAATTCTATTGACTCTAATTTTTAATAACAGTTGTGTAATAAATAAATTCATTAGATTAAAAAAATAGGTTTTAAATAATTCTGCACGATTAAAAAAAATATGAATTTAATGAATAGAGATGATCACAAATTAAAGACATGATGATTTTTTTTCAAATATTATAGAATCAACAAGGGAAAATATCCAACCAAAAAAGTGCAACTTTACTGCAATGATTATGATTTTAACACCAAAAAAAGCAATAAATAAATAAATAATAAATATATAAACACGTGAAGAGATTTTGTAACGTCTAACATTTAAAGCACACATTGAACAATAACAAAAGGTTTAATTTCCGGCCGAAAAGCCTATAAATTCACAATTCTGTGGCTCCCTTTCTATCAGCATTACATACGAAATAAATTAATTATTAATTCATTATAGTTTCAAAGGCTTAATTTGGTTCATGAATACGTATATATATATAGTTCAATCTTCATCAGCGTTTGAACTTAAATGGATTGTTGTTCATGACATATCATTTGTGTTTCAGAAAAAAATGTTTATATGTATCCATGCAGTGGCGGAGCGAACATAGGAAATGGGGCGCATGTATTTTATATAGAGATTTGTTTTTGTGTATTTTAGCATTATCGACCCCCCCTAAAAAGGAATTAATGCATTCGGCCTTCGCAGACTCAGAATCCTTGCTTCACTAGTGAGCATGATATATATGCGGTGACAATATTGGAATTGAAGAAGATTTTTTACTTTGTGAGTATTACGCGGCGACCTTATTCATGCATGTTTACCGTGTCGATATGTTTGAATACAAAAGTGGGATGATTACTCGAGATACAATTGGACGTGTGAAGAATACGACATTGCTCCTGAAGTAGACTCCGTTTATGGAGCTTTTGAGCTTTCGATCGTCTTCTTGTTTTGCACTTTCGGGTTCATTTAGCCCAAAATTTCGAGTTTCGGGTACATGTAAGACGGTCAAAAGTGTAATGTTACTTCAAATATGTTCTTATACGAGGAGCTACCAACCGAGAGTTTATCTTAATAATTTCTTGAAAAGGTTTTGGGGATCGTGTTGAAAAAATCCCTGCAATAATTAATAAACCCCATTTATGTAAACATTAACCCCTTAAAAATAAAAAGAATCAGTCATCTTTAATGAATTAAAAAAGGGTTTTTTGCAATAACTACTCCTGTGTAACCTCTAATTGTCAAAAAAATTCTCGGTGTTAAAAAAATTAGCAAAGACTCACCTATGAAGTTACTCAAAGCCAATAAGCCCCCTAACGGCTTATCGTGTTCTGCACGCGTGGATTGTGCAGCTGAGTGTGTGTGTTTTGATCTGAAAAGACCTAAATACCCTGTAAATAAAATAAAAAAATACACATTAGCCCCAAATTTTAGTAACCCAAAATGAAACTTTCAGAATTTTTAATTCAATCCTTGCCAATTTAAAAAATGCCCTCTCTCCAAATCATCTCATCCCCATCAAACTCTCAAGCATTTTCACGCACAACACACAAAATGCTTCCCGACGGAACCCTTTTGCCGGACATAGACCATCATATATTTTATTTTCCGGCCGTTTTTTCGACATATTATTTTTCGTCGGACCATTCCCTTCATGTTTCTCCAGCAAGAAAACAAAAAAATATAAACCAACTGACATTCTGAGCTTCAGGCTCTTTCCTGTATCAAACCAAAAAAAAAAAGGTCGAATATTTTGCAAGAATTGAGCTTTAAGCTTTTTCCTGGAACCCAAAAAAGCCAAAAGTTCAAAAACAATGCTCAGAGTATACACTGAAATTTCAGAAATCTTCCGAGAGAACTCCCAATTTGTTTTTGGGACAAAAAAATCTCGAAGGTCCACTCCTTTCTTCACGTGATTTTCTGCTCCAAATGGGTTGACCTCGGTTAAGATGGTGGCGCACATAAGATGATTGATAGGGCAGAGAAGGTCGGGGTACGGTGGGGTACGCTGTTGAAAGGGGAAGATCTCGAAGAGTACTGCTAAAATTCGATTGTTGTGAGCCTCTGGCGAGGGCAATGTTTTGTTTTCCGGCGATTGAGTCAGTGTTCTACCAATCAAGAAATTGCTGGATATATTTGGGGACAGTGAAAAAGATGGGTTGGAGAATGAATGTACATTTGGGGTTTTTTTTTTGGGCGAATGGCAAGCCCATCACATGGACTTAAATGCACATTAATCCAAAAAACAACAGTCTCTTAATTAAACCTATCCCCATGTCTTTAGTCTAAAATACCCTCCATAATATAATTTTTATCAATTCCATCTATTATGTTATAACTTCCTTAATATTACACATTGACCCCGGATTTAAACAAATATATCACATTAAACTCCAAAATATTTTTTTTTTCAGAAAATAATTTTTTTTCTAACGAGATTCCGGCGTTGATTTTTTTTTCCTGAAATTTTTTTCCGGCCGGTCAACAACCGTTGACCGCCGGTCTCCGACGTTGACTTTATTTTTTTTTTTTCTTAGAAAAAAATATTTTAATTAATATTACTGTCTTGACTACTAAATTACTGTCTCAGACAGTAATATTATTATTTGGGACAGTAATATTATGAATATTATTTTCCCAAACAGTAAAATTATTAATATTATGGTCTAAGACAGTTAAATTACTGTTGGAGACAGTAATTTAGCAGCTAATGCAGTAATATTAATTAAAATAATTTTTTTTGAGAAAGAAAATTTCAAAAAAAAAAAAGAGTTAATTAACAGTTAAATTACTGTCTCCGACAGTTAAATAACTGCTGGAGACAGCAATTTAGCAACGAATACAGTAATATTAATTAAAAATATTTGTTTTAAGAATAAAAAAGTCAATTAACAGTTAAATTACTGTCTCCGACAGTTAAATAACTGCTGGAGACAGTAATTTAGCAACGAATACAGTAATATTAATTAAAATATTAAAAAAAAGTCAATTAACAGTTAAATTACTGTCTCCGACAGTTAAATAACTGCTGGAGACAGTAATTTAGCAGCAAAGACAGTAATATTAATTAAAATATTTTTGAAGAAAAAAAAGTCAATTAATAGTTAAATTACTGTCTCCGACAGTTAACTAACTGATGGAGACAGTAATTTAGCAGCCAAGACAGTAATATTAATTAAAATATTTTTTTTTAAGAAAAAACAAAATTATAAAAAAAAAGAAAAAAATCAACGTCGGAGACCGGCGGTCAACGGCGGCGACCGGCGGTCTCCGGTGGTGGCGAGTCAAAATTGGGGTCAAAATTGAAATTATGGTTAAAATTGGTTAAATGATGAAATTGAGCTAAATTGGGGTGTAAATCATGAAATTGGAGTTGAATTGAGTTTCAATGAATTAGAAGTAATTTTGGTATAAATAAAAGGATTTTCCTTATTTGTAAATAAGTTTGAATGAGCTGGATTTATTTGAGAGACAAAAAAGTTAGATGGGGTTGTCTAGGGTCCGAGAGGGTTGTACTTCTCGGACCGTAACCAACCAATAAAAATACGCCATGTAGGATTAGTACATACCCTGTAAAAAAAGTACGAACCCTATATTACATATAAAATTACATAAAAATCCTTTTCAATTAAACTTTAAAATATAATTAGACAAACAATAATTTAGAATTTAATTACAAATTAAATTTTAAAAATCATATTAAATAAAAGATTTATAATACGACTTATCCTTTCACGAATGGTTTAATTGTTTAACCCTAATCTCCCTAATAATTTTTTTCATCGTCATCGATCGAGAGGGTCCTCTTGAAAGAACAAAATCGATGGTGTTTCTTCCCAACTAATTATATCGATTCCACAATTGATTTTATTGTGCCCAAAACAAAGTCATTGTTCTTTATTATCACTTTCAAACTTTTGCACTTTAGTAATTGATACTACAATTGCGTATTGCCATGTTTTGTATAGCAAACTTTTATGATCATTATGAAGATAGATTTCCATGACAGTCTTCTTAAGGTCTTTATATGAATCCAACTATTAGTATGTCCATTTGACTTTTTTTTTTTTTTTTTTTTAATTTTTGGAGAAGATGTTAATTTATATGAATCTCATGATAGGTTAATTGAGTACATTGTTTTGGGCTTAAGACGAGGTGTTGTCGGTTTTCAAGTGTGTGGTTCAATATGTATGAAAATTATGGATGAGGAGAAGTAATATTCATTGATTCATATCAACTGGTGTATTGTGCATAACCAATTTGTGTTTTGCTCATGTGTAATGATTTGAAGCTGCTTGCTTACATTTATTCACATTTGGTCAGAATTCCTTAAATTCTGCAAAACAACATCTCAACTTTTCATAAGAAAATTCAATGTTTTGATGTATAGCGTTATAAGTTCTGAGCACTTCTGTTTTGCTTAATCTTTTGTTTTCCAGGTTGAACACTTCTTAATTATCAAGCTTGGGTCTGAGCATAGAGATACTACTTTTGCTCCAAGAAAGTTTAAAACTTAAGATTTCCATCTTTTAGTGTAATTCCTTATACTATTATTTTCATTTTACTTTAGATAATATATTGTTCCGTCAGTTCGTTGCTATGAATATTGAGTTTAATGTTGAATTTAAGTAATGTTATTATAAACATCTGTATATTTACTTTTGAACATCAAGTTTACCTTTTGATCGACATTTTTTATTCCATCTAATTCTTACAAATTGAGTTAAGTCAAGCTAATATCAACTCACATGCCTCAAATCCATATACAACTATACTAGAAAAAAGAGTAACGTTGTTTAGCTCATTAGCACAGGAGGTATGGATCCAAGCAATTATAAATGAGTTACACCTCTCTCTCTCTCTCTCTGGCCCAAGCTGCATTAAGGAATTTTATATTTAATTTAAGAACTATTTATTAAGAAAAGTATTAATAATAGTGAATATATGGAATCATTTTTATTGTATTAGGTGCTGTAAAATTAGTGTACCAACTTAGCATGATTAATGCATCCAGTTCTACCTGCCTAATTTGCAGATGATATTCAATCAATTGATCAGGGTAAAAGTGCTTTAAGAAAAGTTACAACTAATCAGCGAGTACATCGCTACAACTCCTCATACGATGCTCAAAATTTACATCTCTATCACTCCATCTAATAAATGAAAGTGTTTGTTTCAGATTATTACATTGTCTGCATATTTCGAAAATGAAAGAATAAAATTTTATCATTTGTCGCTGCATTTTCTCATAAAACAGCCTGAATCACTTCCCATAGCTCACATCCACTAGACTTTTGCAACTAATCACATCCATATTAAATAAAATCTTTTGTGGTAAAATACGACAGCAAGCTGAAAACTGAAAAATCTGAAAAACACAGGTCTTCATCCTGAAATCCCTTTATAAACAATGAGAAAAACAAATAAAAAACAAAAAAAAAAAAAAACAACTAAGAACTATGTAATGGTTTAGTAAATCCACTCAAGATATTCAAAATCCACAAATGCAATCCCAACTTGAACATTGAGCATTCTTTCAGCCCCAACTGGTAGTGTGGATCCTTGGATTCCTGCAGATATGAATCAAGAAACGACGCACCTCATGGTAAGAAATTTAAAGACAACAGTCAAGATATTTCAATGTAAAGAAAAAGAAGGGAATTTATCACCTTATAATGCTTAAATTAACAATTTAAGTTATACTGATCGAAACAACAAATTATCAATACCTACAAAATAATCTAAATTCAACAATCCTATCAGAATACTTGTGAACCTTTGGTTGATTTTTTTTTTGATGGAGAAACCTTTGGTTGATTGAATGGCCAACTGTATCCAGAAATAAGAAACTAACCCCACCTCTATGCATGATCACTACAGAAGCAATCTATAACAAAGAAGTTGAGTTATCTAATTGACAAGAATTCCTCCTAACTCTTCTGGGACAAAATAACTACGAACATCATTCACCATTTTCAATTCATTTATTCGTCTGTCACAAAAAGATTGAAGATCAAATTTTTGCAACATATGATATTATCACTTTATCAACTATTTACATTATTCTCTGACGTGGAAGCAATAAATCTCAATTAAAATCTTGATGCATATCTGTTTATGAGGGAAAAAAGAGATAGAGATATGAAGAAAAAGTAGCTTTTTATGCAATGTAAATTTTAAGACAAACCAAACTTGAAAACTCGATAATAGATCCCGAAAATGGAACATAATTATAAAAATTCTTGTGTACAATACTACAGTTAACGTAGAAGATGTATTATTCTGCTTCTCTTGGCAGCAAGATTGCTTCTTTTAGAAGATGTAACATTGACTATTGGCAGCAAGATTGCTTCTGTTAATTTGCTCAAAGTTTCAATCAATCAGTTGTTAGATGTATCCGGCTGTTAATTAACGAAAAATAGTGGTCGTCATATAAGATCATTCAAGCATATGAGATTTCTACAACACTACAAAAGCGTAAATCTTTTCAAATGGGCGTTCCAATTTATTTTTTTAAACATTTCAATCCTTAAATGTCATAGCAAAAGCAGAAACAAATATTTTTTTACAAATTTAAATCAAAAAGAAAAAAAATTGATCAACAATTGTTAATTTTTCCAAGATATCTTTCTCTCAGACATTCTATCAAACATTTGGTTAGCAAAATAAGCAACAGATTAGACAATAACTTATTAACCTTTCAAAAATGAGATTGCATCCGTCTTCTCCAATTCTTTGTGTTTTTTCTTGAACCGAGAACATTTCACTTTAGAAACCCATTATTGACTGTTTCGAGCAAGTAGTTTCAGAGTGGAGGGTTTTGAAAGGATTGGAGAAGAGTTTTTTTTATTGAGGGTATTGAAGAATCGGCGAACGGGAGGCCAGATGACGAGGCGGTATTCCTCACAAGTTCCACCGAGGGTCCCACGCTTCTCGATGCAGGTGGTCTTGAGGCCAAGTTGCGCCGGCTTGATAGAGGCGACGTAAGGTTGGAGAAGGTTAATGATAATTTGTCTGGCAAAAAAATATTTCAATCTGAAGAGATTTTGGTTTTGGGATGAACATTAATTTATTAATTTAGTTTATAAGGTTAATTAAGTAATTTATATAAAGTACAATGTGTATACGATAGGGTACGATGTGTTTTTACTGGGTTCGTACTTTAATTTTCAAATCCCTAGTATCGTACTGAGTCGTTCTAGGTCGTACAAATAAATCAATGGATCAGATTAAAATTTAATTATTTTGGACGCACTAGATTAAATATGTTACTGTCCGAGAAGTACAACCCTCTCGGACCCTAGACAACCCCAAGTTAGATGTCCTCCGTCATGGGTCTTTTTATGATTAATTTTTTTTTTTTTTTTTTCTTAATGTATTAGGGTGGTATAGTCATTTTAGCTAAGTCAACCGCCAAATGAAGAATACCGGTTGGTGAGGTCATTGCTAATTTTTATAACATAGGGCGGGCGGGTATGTGTCATTAGCTCGAATTAAAATATAACTCATATAATAATCATGGGTTAATTGCAAATATCACCCCTGTGTAATCTCTAATTGCCAAATACCCCCCTGTCATAAAAAAATTCACTCATGCCCCCCTATGTTAACAACGTCAATGCATTAAGACCCCTGAAGGCAAATCGTGCGTCTCACTCGCGGGTTGTGCGATTATTCACGCTATTTTTTGGAAGGAAATGGCATAAATACCCCTTCATAAAGAAAGAAAAAAACAGATTGGTCTAATTATAAATAACCTAAATTTATAGGACCAAATTGTAATTTCCAAAGTTCACACCTTCTTCCCCAAAGTTCACCGCCGCCGTCTGGCCCCACCGACACCCACCCACTCCTTCAAATTTCTCTCCTTCGACACCGCCGCCGTCTTGCATCACCACCGCCCACCCCTCCTTCAAATTCCTCTTCCTCGACACCGCCTAGTTCCTCCGCCACACCTTACCCCAATCCCCTGCAACTTTGTTGCGTCTGCCATAGATGTCACCTCCATGGCAGCACACTCCCCCTTCCATCATCGGCCAATCATCATAGGCTACTCCGAGCAGCGACCCTACCTCACCGGAGATTGGAGAAGAAGGTTGTGGTGGTGCAGGAAGGAGGCGTGATTTTTTTTTTTTTTTTCTTTTGATTAACTTTGTTCATATCATTATTTTAATATAAAATGTAAAATACAACATTACAACACATAAAAACTTTTAATATTACAATATATTTTAATTCTTGTTTATATAATTAGGGGAAACTACAGATAAATCCCTAATCCAAAACTCAAAACACAGATCAGTCCCTAGGTAGTTTCCCCAAGCAATTCAGTCCCTATTCACGCGTCTGACATGCAGATCAGTCCCTAATGTGAATTTTATATATTTTATTATATTCTCTCTCTTCTTTTTCACTCTCACCATTTTCTCTCTCCTCATTTTCTCTCTCTTCATCTTCTCTTTCTTTCTTCTCTTTCTTCATTTCTATCTGCTCTCTTTCTTCTCTATTTCTTCTCTTTTTCTCTCCTCCGGTTTCCTCTTTTTCCGAAGAAAAAATCATTGTAAAACCCACCCACCCCACAATGGCTACAAATGATGTATCTAATGATGTACCCACTGTGATTCTTGGAAGTTGTCGATACAAGCATCTGATAATGAAGATGAGTGTGGTCGACATTGTCGTGATCCGCAAAGATGAAGTTAATTCGCGTGGAAAGAGGGTTCGCACTGATGGCTGGTAGGTCTCCATATTTTTCTGTACTGCTGAAATGCATTTCTTTATGGTTGTTAATTATTGTGATACATAGTATAAAATATGGCACGTAATAGTATCATGTTAATATAAATATGGTATGGACGTATGGTACTTACAGTACATAATCGTTGTTCGTATAGTATGCGTGATAGGTAAATTTGGTACTGTTGGTGGAAAAACATAGTATCATATAATGAGGAAGATAGTACGTAACCTTCATCTGAATAGTATGGGTGATAGGTAAATTTGGTACTGTTGGTGGGAAAACATAGTATAATATAATGGGGAAGACAATACGTAACCATTATTGGAATACGTACAAACAGGTATATCAATTCACGATTAACCCAATTCCCTCGTTTGATGAGGACTTTGACTTGTACGATGCGTGTAATGCTCCGCCCGATGTCTTTGTTAATGCAGCTGATTGAGAACTTGACCGGGACGTAGAAAGACAAAAAGAATTCCTTCACAAGTGCAGTTCGGGTTTTACTGTTGCCCACACCATGGCTACTCCCATTGGTGTGAACCATTTGAAGTTGGGCAAACTTTTTCCAACTCAAATCGTGAAGAAAATGAAGCTACAAGTACGTCGATGAACCAAGTCCATCGAGAAAGTGAAGTGAAGAATTGCAATTCTGAATGTGGAGTAGTTCATAGTTGATAGTGTTGAATCTAGTAATATTTGCAGTCTACATGCTATGTAAAACCTATCTACTGTTGTTTAATTAGTATTGTTACACTCTATATATTATTGTCGGGCCAATGCATCCATATGATCGCATTTGAAGACACAACTCTTCAGTTTAAGACTATTAAGAATGAATGGAGACAATGTGGGAGTTGATCAATATCTATTATGGTAACAATTGAAGAAAATATCAGTTTTACACTTGAGCATTGTAGGCTTGTATGAATATATTGTATAGTATATGAGTATCATGTATGAAATTCAACATATTTATGGGATCTTGTATTCCAAACGCAACAATAATGCTCACCTACCTTAAAATAATCATCTAAAACATAATTTATGCATCTCCCGTACTTATTGATCATTAAAGCGTCAATGAAATTGGTACAATTCAATTCATCAAAAAATATGGTACGCTTTGTTCATCAAGTAAGTACAATGAATACACATGTGAAGTACAAGTGATTCGTGACTATAGTACGCTTTGTTCACTGATAAAGTATATGTTTGCCATTCATATAGTATTGTTACACTCTATATATTATTTTCGGGCCAATGCATCCATATGATCGCATTTTAAGACACAACTCTTCAGTTTAAGACTATTAAAAATGAATGGAGACAATGTGAGAGTTGATCAATATGAGGAAAATATTAGTTTTACACTCGAGCATTATAGACTTATATGAATATATTGTATAGTATATGAGTATCATGTATGAAGATCAACATATTTATGGGATCTTGTATTCCAAACGCAACAATAATGCTCACCTACGTTAAAATAATCATCTAAAACATAATTTATGCATCTCCCGTACTTATGGATCATTAAAGCGTCAATGAAATTGGTACAATTCAATTCATCAAAAAATATGGTACGCTTTGTTCATCAAGTAAGTACAATGAATACACATGTGAAGTACAAGTGATTCGTGACTATAATACGCTTTGTTCACTGATAAAGTATATGTTTGCCATTCATATAGTATTGTTACACTCTATATATTATTGTCGGGCCAATGCATCCATATGATCGCATTTTAAGACACAACTCTTCAGTTTAAGACTATTAAGAATGAATAGGAACAATGTGGGAGTCGATCAACATCGATTATGGTAAGTTTTTCGTGAATACACATGTGAAGTACGCTTTGTTCATCAAGTAAGTACAAGTCTAGTGTTGACAAGGTATCTTCGAATAGACTAGAAAGTATTTGTTGCTCATTTTTATGGTACGCTTATATTCTTTATACAAACTAATTAATCGCAAAATAAAGTACCATGTGTTCAAAAGGTAAGTACATTTCATCGAAACATATTGTACAATGTATACAATGGAAAAGTACGAGTAGAGCTAATCAATAGTATTATTAGCTCTACAACAAAAGGACAGATTGTTTATGGCACAAAAAACACATTCATCTGTTTGAAAAGCGATCGGTGAGCACCTGCAGCCTATAGATAGAACCAGTACGAAAAATACAATAAGTCTCTTTCCCATATTCTATATGAAACCCTTGTTAGGACTCAAGATGCTTTGGGGACATGCCAATGCCACCGAAGAATAATACCCATGAGAAAACTATTACAAAATCATGAAATTCGACAACAAATAAATGATATTTGCAAACCCAAACAACACAACAACAGATATTGGAACCGATTTAATGATTAGGGGAAACACCGAATAAAGTCGAGGCATAATACCCATGAGTGGATATGTTCAAAATCATGCAATTCTATAACAAATAAACCTTTTGCAAGCTTAAGCAACACCCAAATGGGTCTGTTTCCAAGAAAATGAAAAAAAAATAAAAAATCAAACCTTGTTGTTTACCCTGCTTCACCATTGTCTATAAATGGGTTTGTTTATTTTTATTTTTCCTTTCGCTTTATTATGTTTCTGCGTTTTGTTGATTCTTCGTGCTTCGTAATTTCTTCGTTCTTTGTTGTTTCTTTGTTCTTCGTTTCTTTGTTCTTCGTTTCTTCTCTGTTTCTTCTTGGTCTGAAAGTGGGTATAAACTGAATGGTGGTTTTTTTTCTGCACCTTTTTAGCTTCTTTTTTGTTGTTTGATTTTTGAAATGTAACAGGCAAAGAGCGTGTAACACAAACGGCGCGTTGGAAGTTGAAAAGAAGTTATGTAAAATTGGTATAAAGTAAAGGGTATTTTAGTATTTGCACATTTTATTAGGGACTGATCTGTATGTTAGGCGCGTGAGTAGGGACTGAATTGCTTGGGGAAACTACCTAGGGACTGATCTGTGTTTTGAGTTTTGGATTAGGGATTTATCTGTAGTTTCCCCATATAATTATTACGTTTTGTAATTACAAAATAATTTTATTTTATATATAATTAGATAATTATAATATAAAATTTGGTGTAATTAGAATCAATTATCATGTACTAATTGCTGAAAAAACCCTAGGACATTTCAGTCTTTTTACATTTAGTCAAAGACTAAAATTAGAAATGGTGCAGTGTGCTTCGAAAATGTTAACACAAGGGGTATAAGAGAGTTTTTTTTTTACAGGAGAGTATTTTGGCAATTATAGATTACACAGGGGTGGTATTTGCAATTAACTCTAATAATCATTCTCTTGGCCATTGATGAACTTAAACAAAAATAATACAACATTATCCCAAAGAATAAATAGTATTAACAATATGAGCCAAAAAAAAAAAAATAATATGATAACAATAATTCATAATAATAAAAATGAATTTTGTACACAACAAAAAATCGAAGAACAACGACATCCTGCCCAATCAAACGGTTGGAGCAAATGACGATGTGTCAATTAACCCAAGATCGAATTCCCTTGCCAACGGTCGCTAGGTCGAACATGTGTGGTTTACAAACATTAAAGAAAAAAACAAAAACTCAAACGAACAAACAGTGCAACGACGAAACCAAAAGACTCGGAAACAGAAACATAATCCCAAGCCCCCGTTGAGAAGCCGCAGAGTCGAGCCGAATATCCTCTTTCTCCACCTTCATACCAGATCCATCAATCTGCACGTAAGCTCCTATGGTCAAATTTTTCTTTTCCGAATCCCCACGAAACTCACCGTTATAATAGCTCGGCCACGCCACCAAGTCCACCCTAAAAACCACTGTCGACCTATTCAAGACCGCCTGTAGGGCGGTCTCCCACGGCACCCCTCGGCTCTCCACCACCTCCCGCCGGTAATACGTCTTCCCCGCCGTTTGGTAGAAGCTGGGAACGATGTAGTTTGCGACGGCGCTTTGACCGTACGAAAAGGTGAGGTTAACATCTCCGTAGAGTAAATCGCTCTCGAGGATGTTGTGGAAGGCGAGGTCAAAGAAGAGACAAGGGTTAATTATTATTGTGTTTTTGTTATTATTATTATAATTATCTGAAATATTCGGGTTTAAGGAGAGATCGAGGGCGGGGACGTAGAATTCTTTGATGTAGCAGCGCGGGCCGTTGAAGTGGCTGCGGCTGAGGATGATGGCTAAGGGAACTACAATTGTGGTTGCAATGACAAAAATTAGAGAACACAAGTGGAAGCATTTCATTATATTGATGTTGTTGGAGCTTTTTTATTATTAAGGAGATCAAATCTATTCGTATAGAGAACAATAGTATAAATGTAATTATATCTTTGCAAATAATATTGGTTTCAATGTAGACTTTGTAAATCCTTAGAACAATGTTGATAATGTGCTACATGTGTTGAAATCGTCATCGTACGTACATTGTGTTTGACTTTGTGTTTTTTGTTTTTTAAGAACAAAGGAGAAGAGTTCACATATATATATATATATATATATATATATATATATATATATATATATATATATATATATATATATATATATGTGTGTGTGTGTGATCGATGAAATCATCTATAATAAGATGCTACACCTGGTAAAAAGCAATTGGGAAGGAGGTTGCACCATATACAGTAGAACCTCGATAAATTAATAACCTCTTTTAGATAATAAATTTTTTTGGTTCCGACTTGGGGATAACGTGCTATATTAATAATTCGCTAAAGTTATAGGATAATACACATTTAAAATTTTTAAGAAGCCCCATATAATATATAAATTAATAATGCATAAAAATAATTCTTAAATTACATGGTACAGTGCATATTTTATAGATCTATGAAGGATTAATAAAATATAAATTAGTTATCGCTTATTTGTTGTTCTAGTTCACATTACCATCAATATCGTCTCTCAGTTTTGTTAACATGGTTATAACTTCTGATTTAGTTTTCTCATTAACTCAACAGAAAATTGTTCAATATCATTGCTGCTTTAAGAGCTTCCGTTCGTGAAACGGGCACTATAGTGTATTGAACTAATGATACAATGAATAATATATACGTAAAAAAATAAAATTAAATGTATCTATTGATAAAAATAATTTCATAAAGCAATAAGTTATTAATTAATATATAAGTTAATATTATTAATTTATCAATTAGTTAATATTTTACTAAAGTAATGAAATTTTGATGATCCCAACTGTATTTTGTTTATATATATATATATATATATATATATATATATATATATATATATATATATATATATATATATATATATATATATATATATATATATATATATATATATATATATATATATATACAAATAACTGTCCATTAGTCATACATACACATGAATATGTATTATTATATGTAGATCAATAGTGCATGTGATCAACCGATATTTTATCTGAGTGCAGCATCTACAAAACTTCGAATCTTGCTGGAGTTGAATAAGAAAAAGATAACCAATGGATTAAATATAAAATATAAGTTGACAAATAATTAATAAAATAAATTATAGATACTTCTTCTAGATTGAGTCTATGCGCAGTAGTTTATCAATCGCACTGATCCTTCACTCATCTTTTCCTAATTTTTGAAATTACTTTCTATTTTCTTGGTCGAGAAATTGTGGAGGGATGAGCATTACCCAATTATTTATTTCTTTCAAGTAGCTAATTATACCCCCAATTGTCTTTTCAATTTGTTTTGTTATAATTTATCTCCGTATTTTAAAATTTGAAATCATTCTCTCTAATTTATATTAAATTTCTATATTGTTTCAAACGTACGTTCTTCAAATTTCATACTATAGGTTTTCTTACAAAAATAATTAGGGTTTAGAATGAAAAACTTTTTTTCCCCAATTTCATTCATTGACGTTTTGACCGTTGACCACCATTGACCTGTTAACGTTTTTTTTTCCCGATTTTTCTTTCATGCAATTCTACTATCAGCTTGGCTATTTAGATATTCGGTTAGCGGATCATAATAGCGGTCAACACAGTATAGAATAGCCAAAAGTAAGAAAAAAAAAAAAAGTTGACCGATCAACACATGCAACATAATAGCCCAAGTATACAATTAAAGAATAAAATATACTAAATTGAACAATAATATCATGGTATCTCTTAAGAATGAATGTTATTTATAACATATGAAGAACATGGAAAAGTATCAAAAGATAATATTCTAGTAAAAAACTGATGATTATGTAATAATTAATAACTTTATGACAATAATCATCAAGTGGAAAGCTATTAATTAATTCAAACCCTGAATAGTAAAATAGGAACGACACAAATTCTGAACATTTTAAGGATTATTCGTAACG
Organism: Erythranthe guttata; assembly: GCF_000504015.1. The sequence goes on from NW_012194764.1 coordinate 912,602, forward strand.
TCTATCATTTAAAGTGCAAATTAAATTAATAGGAAACCATTCAATTCCCAGCACTATAAATTCACAACCTTTGTACCTAATTCCATCATAAAATTAGCCGATCGATTTTGCAGAGCTTTCTAAACAATGTCGTGCTTTCGGTGATTTTTGATTCGTGAAAAGATAGTTGAAATTTTTTCGTTTTCTTTTATCATTCAAATGTTAAAGTTTCGCCTAACTTATTTCGAGAGAAATTTGTCTTTCTCATGGTTCGATACACAGTCCTCACATTTATACTTCTTATCCTTTTACATAATGTGACATGCGCGCGCGCACACACACACATAAATATATATATATATATATATATATATATATATATATATATATATATATACATGGATTGTTGTTCATGACATATCAATACTTCGCTTCCTCCTCCACTCATATAGGTAAAATGGGTAGTGCAGTAATGAAGTTTGCTGCGAAATTAAGATCAAACCCATTGGAAGTATGGCCTAAAAAAGGCTACTACGTCACATTCGATCTTTCCAAGAAGAAAAGAAAAATTTCTTGTGTTTTTTTCTTTAACGATGATATCGATAGCAATGGGTGTGAATGTGTCGGAGGGTGTTCGGACGGTTGCTTTTGCGCAACGAAAAATCGGGGAGAACTCGCATACGACACGCATGGAATTCTCGTGAGGGGGAAACCTTTTCGTTTTCGAGTGCGGCTTGGGGAATCAAAATTGCGATTGCAATGGTAATTAAGACAACATATGCTGAAAGCTGTACTGGTATTCATTGTTGGAGATTTTAAGGAGAAATTCATAGAGAACAAGCTACATTTTGGAAATATGGAGTTTGTAATTTTTAAGAACACATATATTCATTGTAGAGATCAATATCTACTTTGCATATCTTATTAGATATATAGACTGTGTATATAATATAATATAGTATAGTTTTCTGGTTAAATTTATGTATTGGTATTCATTGTTCGATTTTGTTCCGGGTAAATGAGCTTGAAATTCGAATTTTTCGTGGGGTAAATTACAAACCCCGTGAAGTATGGTCAAATTACTAAAAAGTCCCTCCTGTATGGGTAATTACAACCATCCTTTACTATAAATATTTTTACACGTCCACCCTTGCGGTTTCAAATTTAGTGGAGTCTTCTAGATTATATGGAATATTCTTATTTTTGTACCCGTTTTATCCCATTCGAGCTCCACATTTTGAAGCAAGATGATCATAAGATGTGTTTTTTTGTTTGTATATATCAGATTGTGGTGCAACAATAACTGTATTTTTGCACAAAACGAGTACAAACTAGAAAACATTCCACAAAATTTAGATAATTATGTTGAATTTGACCTATAAAACTTGAGGTATAAGAAGATTTATAGTCGATGGGAAGATGTAATTATCCAAAGAGGAGTTTTTTTTTTTTTTTAGTTTGACCGGTGGTTGTAATTTAACCTTTTTTCTTGTGCACTTTGAAGTTCATTACCCAACGCCTTTTGAGTTCCGTGTATGTATCCAAATTGCCCAAAATTACTCTTTTTGGGATTGATTTTAACCGACAATATTATGTGATATAAAGACGGTCGGAATATAATATTTACTTCAAATCTATTGTTATACGAGCAGTTACAACTTGTGAGGACATATTAATTATTTCTTGGAAATGTTTTGGGATACGCCGTACGGACAATTCTAGAAGATGAAAAGTCCTCGTATTCGATATTTGGACACTTGGATACGATACGGACATCCATATCGGTCCGTGTCGTAATCCCGGGTTCGAACTCCACCCCTTTCAATGTTTGATTTCTTTTCCAAATCTTAACATTTTTCACCTTTTTGGTCCACTATTTTGATTTTTTTTCTAAATCTTAACATTTTTCACCTTTTTTCTCATTAAATATTTCCACAATTCACCTAAATTTTTTAAATTGTAAATTTTTGGTCCACTATTTTTATAAAGTGATATTTAAATTTTTTACTCTACAATTTCGAACCCCCTTGGCAAAAATCCTGGATCCGCCACTGACCACATCGGGCATTGTCCACAATTTAAAAAAAAGTTGGGACACGATTCCTATGTTTTAAGAGAACGCCTTAATAAAAAAATATGCATTTTGTTTTCTCTGTTATACTCATTTCCTTTGTCTTCGTTGAGAGTCCACACAAAAGTCCAAAACTCTAGCGGCGACGGGGACCAAGAACACGAGCATCAAGGCGAGTGGTTCTTCTTATGCGCCTTGGCGACTTATAAATCTTTTTACAATTTATAAATGTATCCCTATATTTTTATAATTTATAAGTATATCCCTATATTTTTTATATTTACGCGTATCCCCAACTGTTCGTATCCTAGTTTTTTGAAAATGGTGTATCGTCGTGTCCGTATTTACAGCAAAAGGGGGTTTATATATGATGGGTTTTGCAGAAGAATAATGAACTTGAATCTTAGCTCCAAACCGAACTGAATTTCGTCGGAGAAAATGTTTGAGTGGTGGGGCGAGGCGGAGCCTGAGGATATGGAGGGAGGTGAGGCCGGAGAGAGTGTTTGCCGGAAGGCGAGCGGCAGTCAGCTATGTTCAGTGTATCTTTAGAAAATTGCAAATCAGTCCCTTACTTATGGAAGAAGAGGGCCTTTATGAAACTTCAATGGCCTGAATTGGAAAAAAATGAAAACTTTATTTGGGGCTTAAGTTTGAAATTTATAATTTAAAGGGTATTTAGGTATTTTCACATCAAATAATCAAACCCCAGTCACAATATTTGGCGAGTGTATCACACGACCAGCCCGTAGGCCTTAATATCGTTGACTATGCAACACACATGGGAATGTGCTAATTGTTTTGACATAAGGGTTTTTATAGCCATTAGAGTGTAAATGTCTAACATTCACCCCTACAAAAGAGTGTTACTGTAAGAAATCTACAAATTGGAAGGGTGCATGTAATTATCGGAAAATGATGAATTTTTTCGTAAATAAACGTTACCTTTGGGAAGATTTGTAATTTACCGATAAAAATAATCATACAAAAATTGAATTTGGACGGAACACAAAATCCTCAATGACATTCTCACAATCAAATATTAAGCTTTCTTGATACAAAAACTCGAAAGAACAAACACTGCAATGTAACTAAAAGATTCAGAAGCAGAACAAAGGTCCCCACCCAACGGTGAGAAGCAGCAGAGTCAAGCCCAATATCCTCTTTCTTGACCTTCATCCCAGACCCATCAATCTCCCCGTCAGCCCCAATCCTCACACTTTTCTGGTATTCATTGTTGGAGATTTTAAGGAGAAACCCTTGGAGAACAATATATACATGGATAAATTGCACTTTCAAAATAATTTCAAAGTCCCAGTAGTATTGGTAATTACAGCCACACCCCAGAAACAACTACCGGAACCAAGATTTCATGTCCTGGGGATCTATATGCACTATATTTATTTTTCGCGGGGCCGTAAATACTACCACAGACGAAAATTTATAAATCTTATATACAATAATAAGGATTTAAGAAATGTTGGGGGATCCATGTCATCCCCTAACTCTCTGATACCTCCACCATTGCCTGAAACTAATAGTCTCGTAGAACCCTAAGGCCTCTTTTGGTTGGAGTGGTCCGAGTGGATTGATCTTCTAATCCACTATGATCTTTGATTTGGTTCACATCTACCAGGCTAGAGATTGATCTTGGGCCCGGGTACCCATCAAGCGAATGGCGGATTGCACATCAGGCCAAGTGTCACAGGGGTTTCTTTGATCAAGAATTTTTCGCCCGTGCGGCCTGATTTGCCCATCAAATCAGTCAACCTTCTTCTCGAGTCTCTTCGCACAAAATGCACAAACACAAGTCTTTCAAGCCAACGTAAACGAGAACAAGAGTATGCAGCGGAAAACAAACACACAAGCACGTTTACGGGCAATGCCCAACCTTTATATTAATTTCCCACAAAGAATACAAAGGAGACTAAGGTGCACACACAAAATCCTCACTCAGAATGCCCAGAATTGCAATCTGAACTCTCTAATGCTAGATGGGTTGGATTTGTGCACTCATAGCCAAATAAATACAAGGAAGAAGGTAGTTTTCACATAAAACTACCTAAGGACACATGGCAACACTAATACTTGACACTTGGCTAACTATTACAAGTAATAAGGGGCATTTTTTCGTGCTTTCCAGGCCTCAACCGCTCCACAACTTCCCTCAAAACCGCCAAAAGGCTGGTTTTCGAGGCCCAACTTGATCAGGCGCGCGCTCGCCAAACGACCCAAAACAGCCCGGCCGATTGCTAGGCAGCCCATCTGCCTTGCCTTTTTCCGCACGTTTTGCTTGCCTTGCTCATCACTTGCAATGGTTTGTAGGTAATCGATTGATCCTTTATGTTTTGTTAGGGGCCCCTATTCTAGAATATACACGCATCAGCTTCTTCTGATCGTCGGTGGACCGGTGAGCCCTGCCGGAGGTACACTTACTGGAAAATGCTGCGGAAGTCGACAATTTCCGGCTTCACTGCACTATCTTCGTTGTCAGGTTAGTGAACAAATTTCCCGACCTTTTTTTTGGCAGAATTGAAAAATTCCTTGTCATTACCAATATAGATGAATGAGTGAGGAGTTATATTTCCAAATGGGAGGTAGGGGCTGGTTATGACAAAGGTGAAAAAGTGCAACTGGTTTTTGTCCTAATACGATGAGTGAGAAGGTTGAATTCTCACCATCAAGCACTTTGGAAGAATTGGTAAAATGTGAATTAATTTTGCCAACCAACAACAACTAATTTCAAACAAGTAGAAGACAAGTTTGTAGAATTTGAAATTGAAAATTGACCCATCTAAAACTGTGATTTTTGAAAGATCATATTTATAGTATTTGCAAATTAGGTGCAAGTGCAAATCATTAATTCGTTTGACCTTATATGTTTCCCTTTTACAATTAGAACAAGGCGGAACATGCATTGCACAATTTCTTCGTTGCTAACGGGTTTCCCTACTACGACACTTGTGAGTTGGTGTTTGTGGAGAAAGAAGCGGCGGCGATTGAGTTAAGTGTCAACAAAGACTCACGATTGACGAATGAGTTGGATCGAGCGTTGAGGCGGATATATGAAGATGATGGCCCGTTCGAGTTTGCCCCCCCTAGACGAGGCATATGCAATGATTCCATATGAGGGGGCTCGGAACGAGAACTACACTATTGTGCCGTATGAGGGTGTGAATGAAGTTGAATCGAGGGTTACTATAGCGACGAGACCGAGGGGTTCTCGGGTTTTACGGATCGTTGATATCGAGCCAAGTACCTCGGTCGTTGTGTTTTCCAACATTGCTATGCATTTATTTTCCGTTTAAGCTCGTTTGAACCCTTGTATTTGTTTTATCGTCTTTATGTTTTTGTGATTTCCATACTAGTTTGTTTTCCAATTATTGAACTTCTGTTATCATTCAACTTTGATTTTGGTGTGATTCCATACGACTTTAATTTCCAATTATCAAACATCTCTATCACTCCAGCTTTGGTTTTCATATTTTCACTTTAACATTTGTACGTTTAATATTAAGTGTATCTTCAAAATGCATAAGAAAAATTTAAGCACCTATTTCCAAGATTATGGACATTGGACAATTCCTTAAAATTAATGTTATCAAGTTAAACAACTAAACATATGTTGTGAAGTTATATATTCAATATAAGTTTATAAACCGGAATACATGAAAATATTTATAAATCAAAATACAGTAGAACATGTAAACTTAAACAACAATATTTATAAAGATTATTGAGTGGCGACGACGAAACATGAAAAATAATAATACAAACTAAAATACAAAGGCGGTAAAATTTAATACTAAAACCGAAAAACTAGCCGACCACATGGATGTGGGAAAATACTAATATTAATAGTACGGAAAAATATTAGGAAAAACTAGCTGAAAACATGTTAATTGGAAAATTTGGACTCCCGTTGTTCAATCCTAAACGATACACACTTCGAACGCCTAGTAATCGTTTGCCCCGTCGATTGGCCCCTTGCCGTTATCTTTCCTTGAGGTGAGGTTTGACCCTGACGAACGAACAAAATTGGAGAGGCGATTTTATAAAACAAGAAAAATGGTTGCCGTAAGAAGTGGCGTGTTCAAATAGTGTTTTCCAATTAACAACATTATCCATCCCAAGCAACCCAACCATTTGTGAGATTAACCCATCCCATAGACCCGAATCCTACCAACCAAAACCGAGATCCCATCCAACTAAGACCAATCCATACAGTAGAATATGAAAAGCAACCCCAAGTCACATCCCATCCCATCAACCCAACCAAAATGGACCTGACGGAATAACTTATCCAATCCATTGTTCCATTAGGGTTTCTAACAATGTTTCAGAAGGATGATTGTAATTACTGATACCACAGGGACCTTAAAATTATTTTAGCATACCTCAAGAGTGTAGGTGTAATTTACCCTATATACGTTATACATACATATCTTATTAAATATATATATATATATATATATATATATATATATATATATATATATATATATATATATATATATATAAAATATGATTTCATCTTTGCAACAATATTAATATAGACCTTGTGTTATTTTAGAACAAGTATAATATGTACATGTGTTGAAATCGTCCAGTGTGTACTCTTTCTTCACCTTCATCCCGGACCCATCAACCTCCACGTCAGCACCACTCATCACTTTTCTTATTTGAATACAAAAACCAGAACATAAACCTCGGTCGTGCCGCCAAGTACACCCAGAAAGCTGCCGTCGACCCATTCAAAACTATTGGCGCCAGATTTCTGTTAGTGAAGATTGAGGAAATCCGCCATACTTTGGAATTAAAAGATTGCCAAATATTTGTTTCTATGTTTATTTTGGAATTAATTAGAGTCTTATTCTTGTAATACTTTTATCAGAACTTAGATTTATTTCCGTTTATTATATTCTAATCAGGTATCTTTGGTATTTATCTAGAATATAAGTAGAAATCGACTAGGACTCTATTACCTAGTTAAACGATTTATTTAGATTTAAGCTAGATTTAGGAGCCTTATTTTCGTCCCTATATAATCCAGAAGAACCAGTGAAGAATCTTGGAGCTTTAATCGAAAAATTTCAGCATAAAGGCTTTGAAGGGTGCAGTCAGTGCTGCAGCCTTGTCTGCAGGCGTTTCGGGAGAAGTGTTTAAAAGATCTCGGGAGAGGTCGATCCACCGTCTGATCCCTTCAACATTGGAGGGAGTCCAAGAGTGCTGGTGGAGGAATTGCTTTGAATATCAACAGGTTCGAGTCGTGTGCAAGAACGGCATATAACATAAAGAGGTAGTCTTTAGTGTTTTTATTAAGTCCAATATTGTACACTTAAATCTGAACTAGTTTGCAAGTCCTCATGGATGTAGGGTACATTTGTATCCGAACCACATTTAATTCTTGTGTTATTTTATTCTGCTTTTAGTAGATTAGTTTTATATACACACAAGAATTATGTTACCACACCTAATGTTGTAATAAGTAATCTGTCTCAATAGAACGAGTAGATTTTCATAGGCATATAAATCAACAAAAACCGCCTTCACGGCGGTCTCTATTAAATACCTGTTTGAACAAAGTGAAATACAAACCCGAATTCATTCTACCTATTACAGTTATAAGATTCTACGGAGATGGATTTAGGGGTTACAGATCTTGAACTACAAATTTGAACCAAGAAACAGTACATGCAAGAACATAAACAAAAAAAATCTGGGAATGAGAACCAAACAAAAAATCTATGGAATCTTTCTATCACGGCTAAGTTTTCTACTCTATGTATCTCGCCCAGAATCACCTAGCGGTGGTTCCAATAGCCCACCACAAAGTAAAGTTTACAGAAAAACACTGTCTCACCGCAAACACTCACCCAAAGCCCCAATCTCTCAGATTTGATCTCTTTCGCGTTTCCCTCCCTTATAGTAGATCTCACGCACTCACAACAAAGCAGAGACCCTAAGAAACCAGAGATTCAAATTGTGTTTCACTTTAGACACACTCTTTCTCACTCTCCAAGGCAGTTTGATATATAGAAAAAAATGAGCAATTGTCTCTAAAATAGAGGTCAAGAAATGAACTACCTTCGTCATGGTCAAACGGCTATGTCACAAGAAAATGTCAAGAGGCATTGAATGCTGTGGTACAATGAAAAGGAGAGTGAGAGAGAGAGAGAAAAAAATTAGAAGGGGCAAAAGTTTAGGTCTGAGAGATGAGGGGCTTAAATACCTTAAGAGAGGCTCGGATCAAACGATGGGGATCAACGGTGATAAGACCATATTACAAGACCAATTTAAAATAATAATAATAAGAAAAAGAGCAAACGAAAGGAAGCAAAAAGTCTAAGTTCATTGTTGTAACTTCATAGAGCGCCCTAGCGATTATTCTTGGAACTTCATATACAGCGATTGATGACCTAAACCTACAAACTATGGATTCTTCATTCAAGCTCCTTATCAACTCAAGCAAGAAAAGCAATACACGAGTTCGTCGAATTTATCCTCTTGATAGGTTTCAAATTTTGTTCTTGGTTGTAAACTGGTGTTATTCTTTACAATTTACGAAGTGTGTTGTTTTGAAGAGCATTTCTCCTTGTTTAGTGAGTTTTTTTAGTGCGAAAAGGTGAGTGTCTTGGAAGTACATGTTTGTATGAAAGAATAAAAGATTCTTGTAAGCGCGTTTTGTAGAGTGCAAAAGAGTGAATTTCTTGAAAACATACAACTTTAGTAAGATGTCAGTGTCTTGTAAGCACGTTGTCCTGTGTGGAGGACCGATGATCTTGGAGGCACAATGAAAAGTTTAAAGCAATTGGAAAGTGAGTAGGGGAAGTTTCCCGAACCACTATACTCACAGTTTCATTTACTTTACGTGTTTTAATTTATCGAGTATAATTTTCCACATCCTATTTACTATATCATTAATAGAATCTTTGTCGGAAAAATTGAGAAGCTCAACCAACCCCTCTTAGGGACTTTTTTGTATATCGATATATAGGGTAAATTACAACCACCTTTGAGATATGGTCAATTTACGAAAAAATCCTTATTATTTGGATAATTACAACTACCCTCAATTATGAATCTTCTTACACCTCCACCCTTAGGGTGTCAAATTCAACATAATGATCTAGATTCCGTGAAATGTGGAAAAATACAGCTGCTGATGCCAGAGGCGGTACTTAGTAGGGGCAGGGGGACGGTTGACCCAAAAAAAAAAATTTAATACTATTATATTAGATATAATTATATATTATATGTATAAGACTTTTAAAATAAGAAAAAAAGAAAACCTAAACCTAATAGAAGTGAGTAAAGAGCCGTAACATAACATGCTACACTAGTTGTGGTTCCCTCTATTTTATATAAAATAATATAAAGCCTATTCCCACAAATTAAAAGACAAAACAAGAAAACATAGCAAAGAAGGTGCTTTGTATCGTGACTTTTGTTATTTTCTCAAAAACTTGAAGGTAAAAATTTTACTATTATCTTTTATTATTTTTCTTGCTTTATATTTGGATTATTTTCCAATTGTTATTGCTTTTAGATTTCGAAATAACATCGTTATGTTTATTTTTTATTTTTCTATATATCTATGGTTTTAGTAGTTGACTCAATAAATTAATTTTTGTGGAATATCTTTTTTTCATAGTCGTATTCATTGATTTGGGGTTTATTGAGATTTGTTTCACCATGATTGTTACCTCGAACTTAATATTTCGTTGATTCATTTTAATTAATTGTAATTGTAGGTTTTGTTATTGCGATGTCTACACACCAATATGAGCGATTAAAAAATAGCACAATTGGAACATTTTTTAAAAGTGTTAATGAAGTGCCGAAGACACCTGATGTTGATAGTTCCGTTGTTGATGACCGAGAAATAGTCGAAATTTCTGCTCATAAAGATCAATTTTTTGCGCATCAAGTTGAACACGCTGCTGCAGTTGATTCTAACCAGGAATTAATTTTGGAACGTAATCCGGGAAAACATATGCAAATTTGGTAGTATCGTGTTAACAAACAAGATGAAATTCGACGGTCTTACATCAAAATGGGGCCATATCAATTTTACTTATCCAAATATCCCTATTCAAATAATACCAAATATCCAAGGAGATCTAAGCACTCTTGGTTTGCCCAATTTTCAACCTGGTTAGAGTACTCACCTACAACAGATGCTGCATATTGTTTACCTTGTTATCTTTTTGCAAGTAAGCCAAATCCACGTTTTGGGGAAAATGCATTTATTGTGGCAGGATTTCGCAATTGGAAAAAGATTAACGACAAAAAGAAGTGTGCTTTTCTAAATCACGTGGGAGATCATTCTTCCACACATTTTGCTGCAATAAAACCATGTGAGGATTTAATGAATCAATCTCAACATATTGACAATGTTATGATGAACCAAAGTGCAGAACAAATACTTAAGAATCGCTTGAGGCCGAAAACATCGATTGATTGTGTCCGGTGGCTTGCATATCAATCATGCCCTTTTCGGGGACATGATGAAGGGCCAAAATCAACAAATCCGGGCAATTTTATAGAAATGGTCAAACTTTTGGCAAGGTATAATGATAAAGTATTTGAAACAGTTTTGGAGAAAGCTCCTCATAATGCTAAATACACGTCTGACAAGATTCAGAAGGAGATATTGCATATCATTGCTACAAAAGTGCGAACCAAAATTCGTGAAGATATTGGAGATTCAAAATTTTGTATTCTTGTTGATAAAGCACGGGATGAATAAAAAAAAAGAGCAAATGGCTCTTGTTTTGAGGTTTGTCAACAAAGTTGGTGTTCTTCAAGAACGTTTTTTTGAAATCGTAAGTGTGAAAGACATTGCTGCATTGACTCTTAAGTGTGAGTTATCTACTATTCTTTCTCATCATGCATTAAGTGTGGACAATCTTCGAGGTCAAGGTTATGATGGGGCAAAGCAACATGCGTGGTGAATGGAATGGATTATAAGCATTATTTTTTAAGGATTGTCCATATGCATACTATGTGCATTGTTTCGCTCATCGGCTTCAATTGGCTCTAGTTACAGCATCCAGGGAAGTGATTCTTGTGCATCAATTTTTCACGAAGTTGGATTCTATTGTCAATATTGTTGGTGCTTCTACAAAGAGAAATGGTGAGTTAATTACTGCACAACAGGCTGAAATTTCTCGTCTGATATCGATTAGTGAGCTTGAGATGGTAAATGAGCTAACCAGATTGGTACTTTACAACAGGCAGGTAATACTCGATGGGGTTCTCACTTTTCTTCAATATGTAGCTTATTAAAAATGTTTAATGCTACTGGTATTGTGCTTCAAAGTATTATAGTTGATGGTGCCAATTTTTCTCAACGTGGTGATGCTGATTCTGCTTAATCTACCATGACATCTTTTCAATTTGTCTTTATTCTGATTTTGATGAAAGAAATTATGGGAATTACTGATGTTCTTTGCCAAGCTTTACAGCAAAAGTATCAAGATATCTTAAATGTTATGAATCTGGTTTTAACAACAAAGGAAATCCTGCAGAAATTGAGAGATGATGGATGGGATGCTTTTCTGAGTGATGTTACATCATTTTGTGAAAGCCAGGATATTGAGATGCCTGATATGAATGGTGCTTACAAAGTAGGCCGAGGAAAGTCGATTCATCAACCTCGTGATATTAATATTACTATTGAGCATCATTTTCATTTTGATATCTTCAATACCACAATAGACACTCAGTTGAAAGAATTGAATAGGAGATTTTGTGATCAAACAGGGGAACTTGACTCTTAGCCTCGCTTTAGATCCTAGTAATTCTCGTTTAATGCTGACGATATTTGCACTCTTGTTGAAAAATCTTATCCTGAGGATTTCACTGAACGAGAAAGACTCATCTTGAAGTTTCAGTTGCAGCATTATTATCTCGACGTGGTCAAACATCCAGATTTATGTCAGGTACCAACTTTAGCAACATTGTGTGAAGGGTTAGTGCAGACGAAAATGTCTGAAATATATTACTTGGTTGACAGATTGATTCGCCTGATCTTACTTCTTCCTGTTTCTACCGCTACTACAAAGCGAGCATTTTCTGCTATGAAGCTTACTAAAACTAAACTTCGAAACAAAATGAAAGATGAGTTTCTTGGAGATTCCATGTTCCTACATATAGAGAGGGATATTGCTGATACTTTTAGCACATATTCGATTATAGAAGATTTCTATACAATGAAAGATCGTCGAGTTTATTTTAATTAATTTTGTTTTATAATTATTTAGAATTTTTCGTGGGACAAAATATACGATAGTTTTATTTTATTATTTATCGTTTAATGTCTAAATGCTATTTTATTTATCTTGATTTGTTAGATATTTATTATTTATATATATATACCTAAATTTTTTTTCGGCGCGCTACCCCGAACCCCGAAAATTTATTCAGCCCCCCCTACATTTTAATCATGGGTCCGCCCGTGGCTGATGCACCACAATCTGAAATATACAAGCCAAAACACACATCTTATGATAATCTTGCTTCATAATGGGGAGCTTGAATGTGATAAAACGGGTACAAAAGTGATAATATTCATACAATCTATAAGATTCCACTAATTGAAGCTGCAAGAGTGAACGTGTAAGAAGATTTATAGTTGAGGGGAGTGGTTATAATTATCTAAATAGAAGGGATTTTTCGTAATTTGACCATACCTCAAGGCGGGTTGTAATTTACGCGAGTATATATAAAAAACGAACTCAAAAAATTAGAACTGTATAGTTAATTCGTGCACAGCACAAAACACATAAAACAACAAGATCAATGTACAATCAACAAAGTACAATCAACAATTCCAATTCATATTAAAAAAAACGAAAAAAAAAAATAAATCCTACCTAATGCTGTGAAGCAGCCTAGTCGAGCGGAATATCCCCTCTCTTCACCTTCAGAGTTCAGACCAGTTCCATCAACCTCCACGTCAGCACCAATCCTCACATCCTTCTTCTTGGAATACTTCCCAAACTGTCTCTTAAACTTTGGCCGCGCCGCCAGGTCAACCCTAAAAACCACCGTGGACCCATTCAAAACCGCCTTCAAAGCGTTCTCCCACGGCACTCCGCGGCTCTCCACCACCTCCCGCCGGTAGTCCGTCTCCAACCACTCCTGGTCAAAGCTCGGAACTACGTAGCTCGCAATGGTGCCGTTTCGGTCGTACGAGATGGTGATGTTAACATCTCCATAGCGTATACTGTGCTCGAACTCGATGTTATGGAAGGAGAGATCGAAAAAGAGAGAAGGGTTAATCACGGTATTATTTTTATTACTATTATTATTATACGGAATCTTGTCCCGGGACGACAGATCGAGGGCGGGGACATAGAATTCTTTGATGCAGCAGAGTGGGCCTGCGTAGTAGTTATTGTCGACGGTTAGGCAGATGGTTATAACAATGCAAGCGCTGATTGGAGCGTAAATACAGTAGCATAAGCAGCAACATTCGCTTAACTTCATTGTTGAATTGCTATAAAGAGAAATCCGTTGAGAAGAAGCTATATATATGTGTATATATATGTATGTATATATATATCTAGAGTATAGTTTTATCTTTGTAAATGGGAATAGACTTTGTATACCTAGAGAACAAGTATAATGGTACATTGGTTGAAACCGTCCCGTACATGTATTGACTTTGTGTTATTTGGGGAAAAGGGAAGTGAGTTGAAATGTAGGTGTGATCAGTGATCAGTGGCGAAACTAGGATTTTACTATTGGAGAGCCATATATACTTTAGAAAATTTGACTTAAATATTTAAGTAAATTAAATTTATTTTCTCAAAATTATTTGTTGGTGAATGAGAAATTAATTTTGTGGAAAATAATAAGTGAAAAATCACCACCACATGGAGGTGTTTCATTTATATAAAAAGTTACGGAATTTTTTCATTGAATTATTTTCCTAGGATGTGATTGTTGGCCAATGGCCATAACCATTGAGAATCTAAAAATATATCCTACAATTCACTATTTGAATTAACTTTTTTCTATATTTTTTATTCAATTCCATAATTTTGCATTGGAGTTCTGTGTTTTACGCAACTCAAATATGTATGGGATGAACTCAGTTCCATTATTCATATCAATTCATATATTTATGGTAATGCTTAAAGTATTATTGACCAACAAAATCAAGATCGATCCATGAAATTTTTTCAAGGACTACGTGATCATTTTTCCGCTATTCGCAGTCAAATTCTCTTGACGGAACCATTTCCTTCCATTCAATGTATCTATAATTTAATTCGTCAAGAAGAAAAGCAACAAGAGATTAATATTCTCACAACTTCTACTGTTGATGCCGCTGCACTTTAAGCTTAACTAAACCTCCATTTCGTTTGTCGGGAAAACGTTAAAGTCCATTTTGTGAAAACTGCAATAAACATGGTCATACTATTGCTACATGTTATCAACTTCATGGCTTTCCCGAAAAACATGTGTAGAAATCAAGGCCACCACCATCCAACTCCACTCTTATGGCTAGTTCACTCACGCATGAACAATACAACAAGCTTCAAACACTTTTTGCCAAAGAAGAAACTAGTGGACCCTCAGTGCACTTAGCATGTAAAAATCACACATTTTCGTCATTTTGTTGGATTATTGACTCCAGTGCTTCTAATCATATATGTACATCTCTCTCATTTTTTTCTTTATTTATGCCCCTATTCATAAAAACATATATGTTCAATGGCCCGATGGCTCTCATGCTTCTGTGACTCACATGGGCACTGTCAAATGTTTTGGTACTTTCATTCTCACGAATGTTTTTTACATTCCATCTTTTAAGTTCGATTTGTTATCCATTTCACAATTTACAAAATCCACAAATAATTGTGATATAATTTTGTCTTCGTCTGGATATATATTTGAGGACCAATCAAGGAAAAAGACGATTGGTTGGGGTAACCCTCACAATAGTCTTTTCTATCTAGATTGCAATTTAGTTTCTCATTCTACCCTTTCTTTGAAGCAATGTAATAAATTTGATCTATGGCATTCTCGCCTGGGTCATCCATCCAGGCCTCGTTTTAATATTATTGTTAAGAATTCTCAAAATATTATTCCAAATAAGAATTTTATTTGTGATGTTTGTCCACGTGCTAAACAAATACGTCTTTCATTTCCTCAACATACATCTTGTTCTTCTCATTGTTTTGAATTGATTCATGTTGATATTTGGGGTCCTTTCTCTATACCCTCACAAAATGGATAACGTTTCTTTTAACTATTGTTAATGATTATTCAAGATGTACTTGAAACACAAATACGAAACTTTCAACATGATAATTCATTTTTTTAATTTAACCCGACGTCAATTTAACACAAAAGTCTCTCATTTCAATTCCGAAAATGGGGATGTATTTTTCTTCCTCAACTTCAAACCATACGTTCATATAATGGTTCTGAATTCCTTTCCAAACAAATTCAAAAATGGTTTCATGATAATTAACTCATTCATCAACGTAGTTGCATTTCGACCCCACAACAAAATGATAAGGTGATATGTGGGCCCTTGTTTTAGCATTTTTAATTTATTTATTTAATTAATTTGTTTTCAATAACTAAGAAAAAACTAATTAAGTAAAAAAATGTTCCTTTTTTACAATTTTGAAAACAACAACAACAACAACAACAACTTTAAACTTTAAACCCATATTCAAAATTCTAAAATTATAAAATACTTCAAAAATATCAAAAAAATTATATTATATTTGATTTTTTTCAAAATTGTAGAAGTTTTCAAAATTCTATAGATATTCTAAACTTATGTTCCCAAATTTATTCGGAAATTTAAAAGAAAGTTTTGAAATTAAAAAATGTTCATGTTGTCAAATTAATTTCGAAATTAAAATTATAATAATTTCAACATGTTTTATACTTAATCAAAATAAAATGAATGCAAAATTAAAAGTACATGAGTATAATATTTTTTTCTACTTTATAATAAGAAGGGTAAAATACACTTTGCACCCCTGTACTATGGAAAAAGTTGCATTCACCCCCTATAGTATCGAAAACTACAAACAACCCCCTACTGTTAACCATTCCGTTAGTCAAAGCTGATGTGGCAACACATTTCCTCGAATTTTATGGACAATGTTACCCCTTTTAGCCTACTATTCCATTTAAAGAAAACCATTATTATGAAAATCTCATAAATATTATAAAAATATTGAAAAAAAAAATCAGTCAGAGACTCAAAAAATTATCAAAAATCAATTTCAATTATAATTATGAATTAAATGTTTCAAAAAATTGGCAAATATAGTTAAAACTAATAAAATATTTCATTTATGATAATTCCGCAGGAAATTAAATACGAAATTATTAAAAAAATTATAAGTTTGTAAAATTACAAAAAAAAATTGTGTGAAAGTTAGAAAAATATTTTAATTACTTATATTTCTTCATGTTTATAATGTTCTTTAAAAGAAAAAAAAGTTATACCCATTAACTAGATCAATTGACCATCTTCCTAAATATGAATCAACAAGGGGAGATCAATAAATTGAACAAATCAAGGAAAATCATTCACCAAAACCAACAAAAATATTAATTGAGACGACCCAAGAAAAAAAGTTCATTCCTGAATCAACAAAAAAAATTTTAGAATTGTGCCCAAGAAAATTTTGCAAAATCCAGAATAAACAATTTTTGGAGCCGCTATCTCCCTCCCTGTAAGCCGTCATTCCTTCCCCCTGAGCAGCCATCTAAGCTAACTTCGGCTCTAATTGAGCCGACCCTTGGTTGCACCGAGCCGTCATCTCGAAACAGCGAGCCGTTGCCTTTCTTACAATTACTACTCATTCTCAGATTTATGACAACCACCATTTGTGCCGCCAATTTGCCGACGTCACTCCGCGCCGTCGCACTACCCGCGGTTAGTGATGGTTGTGGGGATGGATGGACCAGAGGAGAATAAGAGTAAGACGGAGTGAGTCAGTGGGTAAGACGGCGGAGATGGTGGTGCTAGTGGTGGCGGCGAAGATGGCAGATGGCGGAGGGGATGGGGAAGAATGGCTGCTGGCAATAGGGAAGACAGGATATTGGTGGGGTTATTCTAACAAAGTGAGAGGGTACAAACGTAAATGCATGTTGATTTTTAACGGTGTGAATTTCTTGACCATTGACCGTTAAAAGTAAGGGGCTGTTTGTAGTTTTCAATACTACAGGGGGTGAATGCGACCTTTTCCATAGTACATGGGTGCAAAGTATATTTTACCCTAATAATAATTATATTAGCAAACACCTCCAACCCCTCCCCTCAGCCTGACCCTTACCCTACCAAAAACCCAATCTATCTAACTCTTCTTTTACCGTGCGGGTCCCATACATTTTCAATTTTTGCATCAATATTTTACTTGAAAAAATACAAAATGGTCCACAATCACCTTGACACACGACAACTTCTTAAAAATGTGAGTTTGGATAACGCATTATTGTAGAAGTAAAATAAGTTGAAAATGTGTCATAGTTTTCAAAAAAATTGGCCAGTAGAAAAAAATTGGCCCTAAATAGAGAAACGAGGGTTTAGTTACTTAGAGAACTTGGTAAATTTATGGAAGATTAATTGATAGTTTTATAGGTCAACCTTCAATTTTTTCATCCAACATTTTGGAAAATTACGTTAATAAAAATAGGTAAACTCAATAGAACAAACATTGAGAAGAAACTAAAAGACTCGTAAACGTTAAAAAATTCCCCACCCCAACTGGGGAAGCACCAGAGTCGAGCCTAATATACTCTTTCTTCACCTTCATCCCGGACCCATCAACCTCCACGTCAGCACCGATCCTCACGTTTTTCTTCTTCGAATACCAAAACCAGAACATAAACCTCGGCCGTGCCGCCAAGTCAACCCGGAAAACCGCCGTCGACCCATTCAAAACCTCCTCCACGGCGGTCTCCCACGGCACCCCACGGCTCTCCACCACCTCCCGGCGGTGGGCCGTCTTCCCCTTCCCCTGGAAGAAGGTGGGGACCGCGTAACTCGCAACGGCGCTTCGACCGTACGAGAAGGTGACGTTGACACGATCTTCGTAGTACACGCTGCGGTAGGTCAAGACGTTGTGGAAGGCGAGATCGAAGAAGAGACAAGGATTAATAATTATGGAATTATTATTTGAAGTGGGGTTTTTCTGAGAAAGGTCGAGGGCTGGGACGTAAAATTCTTCGATGTAGCAGCGTGGGCCTCGGAGATCGACTGTTAGAGAAATGAAAACTAGGATTGCTAGGGTTACTAGGTAGCATAAGCAGTCAACTGGCCTTGTCGGGAATTCATTCATTTTTGGAGCTATTAGCTATAAGCATATATTTGTTGGAGAAGAACATATGTATTAACTGTAAAATTTCAATTTAATATATTTTATAGAGTAAATTGCAAACACTACTATGTGTAATGCTAAAAGAGTCTTTGTGTTATAAAAATTAGCAAAATTTTCACTATATAAGTTTTTTTTATTAGCTCACTGCACCTATTATGATTTTAGTCATTGACCAGATATGGAAAGATAAATATACCCTTAAGTTAATAACATAAAACACTAATTAACATACAATAGAAGCCAAATTGCAATAACTTCTAAAACATAAATTAGGGGACTGAATTGTAAGTTTCCCAAAACGTTATTAAACCTAGGTTGAAATACACACTACGCATACCATCACCACCTACAATTGATTCCGCCGATGAGCTCCAAACCCATCTCCGTTGTTTGAATCCACGTGAAGTTCCTTTGTCTTCCGGCGGGTTTCAAGCAATGAAAGCATTATTTTTTTTTCCAAAGGTGCTGGATTTTTTTTTTCAAAGGGGCGGAGTTGAGAGGGCGAGGGAGAAAGAAGATGATCAGGATTTTAAGATTTTGAATATTGCTATTTGGTCATTTGAATTTGAATTATTTATAATTACATTAAAATTAAGATACATTTATGTATAAAAGGGTGTTTATGTCATTTTACCCCAAAATTTATTAAAATAACTGCACAACCCATGCGTGAGAACCACGAGCAGCTCTAAGGGACTTTTTCGCCTTTGACTTTTAATCATAGGGGGTGTTTGCTAATTTTTATAAGGGTAAATAGCACTTAACCCCCTGCGGTTACAAGCTTTTGCAGATGACCCCCTGTGCTCGTAATATCAGCACATAATCCCCTTGTGGTTTATGGGAGTATAGCTTCCGTTACTTTTCAATCAAACTTAACCGCGTGTGTCAAACTTCAAGAGGGTCATCTGCAAAAATGAAAGGGAAAATGAAAGCACAAGGAGGTAATCTGCTAAAAAATTGCTTTGACGTTTGACACTGGCAATAAAGTTTGACGAAAAAATTAACGAAAAACTACCCACATGAACCACGAGGTGGTTATGTGCTAATATTAAAAAGATCAGTAAGTCATATGCAATAGCTTGTAACCAAGGCAGGTTAAGTGCTATTTACCTTGTTACATCACAAGGACCTTTTTAGCAATTGAGGATTACACCAGGGCTGTGTTTGCAATTTACTCATATTTTATATATACGACAGAGCCAGTGTTGACACTTGACATTATTGCAATATTCGTAAATAATTAATTAATTATTATATGAATTTTATATTCTACACCAACTATATCAACAATATTTTTAATTACCAAAAGTTACACTGACATTAATTAGTCAATTGTCTACGACAATTCATGTTTACACGTCTTTGAACATAAACATATTACAAATATATATAATTCTAGTCCCGTAAAGGATAGTCTACCGGTTGAAGTAAGTGAGTCTATATCAGTTGACTCAGATTTGAATCCACTTGCCAACGATCGCTAAGTAAACTTGTCACAGATGGTTAGCCTATTGTAATTTACATTTCTAATATGGTTTGAAAGCTTTCAAGCTATTACACGAGAGTTTGGATGTACCCAGTGCACCTATATATCCAATGTAATTTACATCTCTGATACAAGCTATTATATGAGAGTGTCAGGGCACCTATATATTTGGTTACGGATTCCATCGATTAAAAATAAAAAACAAACCATAGGCCCAGAGGAAAATCTCAAATTTGTTGTTGGCATAAAAAGAGCAAACAATTTCAATATTTTGTTGTCACATTGAAACACGTGGATTATTTCCACATTTTGTTTTAACTTTCTTATTTTCTAACTAAATTTTAATTATAGAATAAGTAGTGCTTAGTGGGTTAAGTATATGGCTTAGTGGGCCAAGTATATTACTTAGTGGACTAAGTAGTGTTTAGTGGGTTAAATTGTGGATATTATTCTAACTACTAAACTAACCCACTAACCCATGTTCTTGAGTGCTCTTGTAGTTGGTTTTCTTGCAGATCATGGGCTGAGGAGTGGAAGCTTGGAATGTCTATAAATACCGACTTCAAGACTCAAGGAAAGTTGATCGATTCTACGAAATAAACACCGAGAGCTGAAAAGAATACATGAGTGTTTTAGTGTGTTTTTAGAATCGGTTGGTTGTACTCCTCATGAGTACAATCTTTACGTACTCCTCATGAGTACATTCTTTACGTACTCCTCATGAGTACATTCTTTACGTACTTCTCATAAGTACATTCTTTGTAGTCTAGATTGTTTAGTATATATGTTTCTAGACTTGGTTGTAAGAATGATCAAGATAGTGATTCATTCATAAGAAAGAAGTTCTTTACGTACTCCTTACGAGTACATTCTTTGAAATCTAGAATTTTTAATATTTCTCTTTTTGTATCTAGATTTGATTGTAAGAATGATCATGAGAATGATTCATTCATGAGGAAGAAGTTTTCGCACCTCTTCTGTTTGTATTCTTGGAATACTGTTTTTAATATATTTTTCGTCCTGTAAAGGACAAGTTCACAAGTCTTTACTTGTGAACATTTTTTTTTAATCTGAGTACTGTCTTTTTATCTTTATATTTCCGCTGCATGTTTACTCAAGTGTTATAACACTTCAGATAACATCTCTGTATTAAACGAATTCGGGACCATAAATTCTTTCAATTGGCATCAAGAGCCAACACTTGACGTATACTAAGTGTTTGTTCCTATTTCTTTTACAGAAACGAATTCGTGATGGATACTCAGATGACTGCTTCTATGCGACCTCCTGTACTTGATGGCACAAACTACACCTACTGGAAAGTCAAGATGAGGGCGTACATCAAAGCCATTGATGAGAGAGCCTGGAGATCTATTCTCACTGGATGGAAGCCACCAACTATCACAAATGCGGATGGGGATGTGTTTCCAACACCAGAATTACGGTGGACACCAGACGATCTATCAAATGCTAACCAAAACTCAAAGGCGTTAAATGCAATTTTTAATTCAGTAGATTTAACAATGTTTAAATTGATCTCAGTGTGCACTTCTGCGAAGGATGCTTGGGAAGTTCTTCAGCTACATTGTGAAGGATCAGACAGTGTTAGAAGAACTAAGCTCAGATTACTCTCCTCCAAATTTGAGAGACTGAGAATGGAAGAAACTGAAACAATTTCTCACTACAATGAGAAATTGATTGATTTAGCTAATGAATTTCAATCCTTAGGTGGTCCTTTGAGCAACGAGACACTGGTGAATAAGGTATTGAGAACTCTTCAGCATGACGGTTACTGCTATTGAGGAGGCCAAAGACACATCATCTCTACGGCTGGACGACTTAATTGGTAGTCTAAAGTCTAGAGAGATGAACTTTGAAGATCAAAGAAAGGAGAAAGGAAAGGCTATCTCAAATGCACTCCAGGCAGAATTAGAGAAGGAAGATGTTGCTCCGGAATATGATGATGATGCAGAGGAATGTCTCAACAATGTTGCATTCCAAATTCAGAAATTCAATAGGGCATACAGACGAAGTGGAATCAAGCCCAGACAGTTATTTCCAGATGGCTCTCCACAAAATCGACAAACTCAGCCCCGGAACAGATCTATTCCACAGAGAACATTTCCTCAAACATCTTCTCAAAACACTTTAAAAAATTCTTCATTTATTTGTTCAAATTCTGAACCACCTAACTTGGATCATATTAAATGCAGGGCCTGTTCAGGATTTGGACATTATGCTAATGAATGTGCAAATACCTTGAGAAGAAGAGGAATGAGTTTGATTTGTGCAGTCAGTGATTGTAATACCCCATACTTTCAAAATCCCAAACTACGAACTTAAATTTTCCTCGAAAATTTTAACGTGAATTAAATTGATAATTTGCATAAATGTCTAGATACTTGGACGTGCTATATTTGGTAGCTTTATTATGCGTTTAACGAATACGTGATTTTGTGATTTCGTGAAATATATGATTTACGCATTTAATGGAATTAAATAATCAAAATTTGCATTTTCTTTATCTAGTATATGTGCATGCATATACATATATCATGCATACACATGTATACGTACTATACATATATTTATATGATTATATATTTATGTGTGTGCTTTATATATATGCATATGACTCAGGTGAAATGTGTGTGAGTAAAAAGAGGGGTGTTTAAAATAAATAAATAAAATTAGTGATATTTTGCATGACTTAACACTTGGCATTTTCTAAACATTTCTCCTAATCCACACTCAAGAGATTTGAAGAGACACTCTTCTACTTTTTCCTTACAACACCTAACCTCCTTACTTGGCTTCCTCTCCCTCACTCCACCGAGACCTCACCACCACCATTGTTGTTCATCTTCTTCCACATCACCACTCATGTTACAAGAAAAATCAAAAACCACCATGAAAATCCCCTATTTAACCATGGCTCTAGAGTATGCAAAGAACACCATAAAAACTACTTGTCCATTCACCGGAGAAAACAACACATCCATTTTGGAAGCACACACTATACCCTTCACCATAAAAGTGGCTTGGTTCGAGTTTGGCATCAACCCTTGAAGTCTCTCTATTTTGCTTGTTCTTCATTTTCCTTTTGGTGATTTAGGTAAGAAATTTCGAGTTTCTTGCTGCAATTAGAAGATATCATATTATTTTAAAAGAGTTTTCAAGATTACCTAAAAGACTTTTAAGTATTTCGAAAGTTAGGGATTTTTGGGGAAAATGGAAATTTTGTGTTAATCCTTAATCTCTTCTTCTTGCATGCCTCATCTATGTTGGTAGTGGGTGGATACAACTTTTATTGGCCAAAAGCATCATCAATTTAAGATTTCAAAAAGGGGGTTTCAAGAAAATGAATTTTGAACTTTTATGGGGTTGCATGTGTAGATCTTAAGAAGTTTTGGGCCAAATCTGTAATTTTTGAGAAGTCCGGCCTAAATGTGTTTTCAAAACTGTTTTCCAGCATTTATTGAACAAAAATTTCGGATTTAAAGAAGTTTTGCAAGAAAAAGTGATTTTTGAACTTCTAGTGGTCTTGCATGTGTAGATCTAGGGATTTTGGGGTAAAATATGTAATTTTCGAAATTTCTGCATAAAGTGACGTTTCAACTTCGATTTCTGCATCTAATAAAGTAAAATTTCAGATTGTAAGGGGTTTTTCATGAAAAAGTGGATTTTGAACTTCTAGTGTGGTTGCATGTGTAAATTTTTGAAACTTTGGGGTCAAAACTGCAATTTCTGAAAAATCTCTCATTTCTTGAGTTTGAATCTGTTTTCCAGCAGGTATTGAATAGGAAAAAAGTTTTCTTTACAAAGGTTTTCAAAATATTAAAGTCATATTGGAGTTTTGGATTTTTTAAATTACAAAGGGTTTTGTATTTTTTTAGCTTTTAATTTCTAGAAAATTCGAAACTTTGTGAAAACTTGAATTAATTTCAGAATCTGAAATTTGGATCAGTTAGGAGTTCTAGGATTTAATTTGAGAATTTTTAAAGATCTTTTACTATTATTTCGAATTTTAAAGGTTTAGGTGCTAATTATGAAGTTCTTGTGCTTTAAGTGCTATGTCTTGGAATTGTGTGATTTAAATTATAAAAGATGGGATTATGAACATGGATTTATGGCAGAAACATATTTATGAGGCTACTGGAATTTATTGAGGTGAAATCAATGAGTGAAAGTGGTGAGAAACCAATTAAATGAGGGAATAAAAGTGTCTTTACTTTAAATGCATGTTTGTGCTATTTATTATGCATGTTTATATGGTTGCATGGCATAAATATGCATGTGTGATGTGTGTGTACGTGTATGTGGGCTGTGTGCGTGTGTGGTGATGATATATGTGTTGGTTAATTGTGTAATTAAGTGGTTGATAATTTTATTTGATTTTGGGGTGGTTACTCACTTAATTGATATTTGTGATGTTTAAATGACTTTTACATAAATTGTAGTCATTCCATGACATGCATTTGCTTTTGACAAAATTGAAAGATTAATGGAATGTTTGGGTAATAAACGAATCGGATACGGTGGGCCGGTATCCAACTAGGGTTGAGAGGAGTGATACGAGTGATATGAGTGATATTGGATCCATAGACGGGCTCGAAACGGTTTATTATCCGAATATAGAAATTAATCTTTCACGGATCCGATAAATGAAAATAAATGATTTTTACACGGATTGCATTCATGAGCATGTTTGTGACTTATATGTTTTAGTATTTTTGTGACTCGATTCTTGTTTGATGTTTGTATGACTCGGTGAAGGTGATCGGAATGTTATATAAACTATATATATGTATAACCTATTTTCAACCCTCGGTAATTCCTCGAGTTTCTTACTGAGCTTAATAGCTCATATAGATATTTTCTAATTGCAGGTAGTGCTAGTGGTAACCCTCCCCCGGAATGGACCGAGTAGTGGATCGAAGTCTTGCCCGGAGTTTTTGGAAGTTCGAACGAGGGTTCTATGTGTGGCTAAGTACTATTTTGGTGATGTAATATAAAGTAACTTCTTTTTCGTTTACTATCGTACTCGTCTTTAAAGTACGGGACTTTAATCGGTAACGGATCTTATTTTGAACTCTATAATATATTGATCCGTTTATGTTTATGAATAGTTCGTATATTTCGTGCTTGAATCTTTTATCGCCAAAATATTTCTAAACTTTGATTTTAATTTCGAACCTATGTTTTATGATAGTGTAGCACTCGATTAAACTCCTTCAAAAATAAAAATATATATAAATATAATCGACTAAAGCTTTTCAAAACAATGTTGCGAAAATTAATAGAATTTTAAATATTCAAGTATGGTTTTAAAATCGAAAGTGTTGATTTTCTTGGAGATCCTATAAATTGCTTCCGCTAAACAACTTAATTCCGATAAACCGGTTCGATTTATCGCCTATAATAGATGGGGTGCTACAGTGATGAGGAGGAAGAGCAACCAGAACAGACAGAGGAACAACAATCCACTAAACAAGCTCTTTATGTCAGATATATCACTGGAAGTGCTTCTGAAACAGAATCACAAGGAGTTTCTTTAGATGCTGCAACACTTTCTGAAACACTTTCAGTAACTGAAATTTCTGAGTTAAATACTGATCATTAGACATGTTTAAACTCTATTTCTTTGAATGCAGCAGAATCCAGTAACGAAGCAGTTAGTGACGAGGAAGAAATGTGTAAGAAATTGGTTATTGACTTGGAGAAGAAGACTCAAGCTCTAGATGCAGCCAACAAGGAAAATTCTTCCCTTAAAGAAACAATCACACATTTGGAGGTTGGTATCACCAAGAAGGATCTTGAACTGGCAAAGGTGAAAGATGAACTCAAAGAATCAACTCTAGCAATCAAGAGGATGAATACCGGTACAACAAAACTTGAAGAGATTGTGTCACTGGAGAAGTACAACAAAAATGAAGGTCTAGGGTTCAAAAAACAAGTGAAGAAACACAAGCCAATAAAGAAGAAGGAAATTGTCTTTGTGAAAGAGAAGGGTTCAACTGGAAAAGAATGCTGGAATTCCATAGTCACCACTCCAGGGTCCAGAATAAGGGGATACATTTGTCATTACTGTTTCTCACCAGGACATCTTCGTCCATTTTGTGAAAAACTCAGTAGTGACAAAATGTTGTACAGGATGAGTCACATCACTCCAGGGAACACCTCAAAGAAAAAGGTAGAATTTACCAAAAAGGAGTGTAGAATATGGACTCCCAAAGGTAAGCTTATGTGCAAAGCAGTATACACTTCTTTAAATTCTAACATTTCAGGTTCATGGTACTTTGATAGTGGATGCTCTAGGCACATGACTGAAACTAAAGAATTTCTATCAAACTACCATACACTCAATGGAGGACGTGTAACCTATGGAGGAGGAGCTAAAGGCAAAGTGGTTGGACGTGGAACACTCAGTATTGAGGGACTTCCAAAACTTTCAAATGTCTTACATGTTGAAGGATTGGGGTCAAATCTCATCAGTATTAGTCAATTGTGTGATGATGATCTACGTGTTCAATTTGATAAATACTGTTGTTCTGTGTTTGATAATCAAAATCGTTGTGTACTGACAGGTTCCAGGTCAATGGATAATTGTTATCAAACAGGTGATACCATCTCATGCAAGAGCTCAAGAGTAAGTGAAGTAGAGATATGGCACCAGAAACTAGGGCACACAAACTTCAAAAATCTGAAGCTGCTCAACAAGTACAATGCCATAAGAGGAATTGCAGATCTCAAGATCAAGGATATTCCTATATGCGGAATGTGCCAGAAGGGAAAGCAAACTAGAGTGCCATACAAAGTGTTACAACGCGTTGGTACCACCATTTGTTTTGAACTTGTACATATGGATCTTATGGGTCCTATAGACGTAGAAAGTCTAGGTGGTAAAAAATATGTGTTTGTGTGTGTTGAAACTCTTTATGGTAAGAAACCTAATCTAGAGTACATGCATGTGTTTGGATGTGTTTGCCATGTCCTAAATGAAAGAGATCATCTAGCTAAATTTTATTCAAAAAGTGATTTGAGTTTATTTGTGGGATACTCTAGTAACAGTCATGCATATAGCGTATATAACTTAAGAACTCGAACCATTGTTGAATCTGTAAATGTGGTATTTGATGATTTTGCTGATCTCCGCAGTAAAACAGCTGAAGATGAAGTTGATGACCTGATTGCTGAAAGAGAAACAATCGGAGGAGACACTACTGCCACAGATGCTCCAGATATAAACAGTCCAGTATCAAGAGAAGAGGGTGTTGAGCCAAGTGTTACCACATTTGACTCAATACTTCCTACAGAGAGCACATAAGCTGAATTGCAGCCAACTCATGATGTCTGCAGAAAGGATCCATCAAGTAGAATCCAGAAAAATCACCCCTCGACTCAAGTTGTGGGAGATATCTTTGATGGGATAAGGACCAGAAGAAAAGAGAGAGTGAATTACAGAGATATGGTAAGATTTGAAAATTTATCTTCTGAATGTGCACTAACTGGAACTACGTGCTTTGTATCTTCAGTCGAACCAAGGAATATTGCAGAAGCACTGAAGGATGAGTTTTGGATTAATGCAATGCATGAAGAGCTGAATCAGTTCATCAGGAATGATGTTTGGTACTTAGTTCCCAGACCAAGTCATGTAAATGTGATAGGAACTAAATGGATCTTCAAAAATAAAACTGATGAAAAAGGTACAGTTGTTAGAAATAAGGCTAGGTTAGTAGCACAAGGTTATACTCAGATTGAATGTATAGATTTTGATGAAACCTTTGCTCCAGTAGCTAGAATTGAATCTATTAGGTTACTTCTTGCTATAGCCTGTTTTCTTAAAATCAAATTGTATCAGATGGATATCAAAAGTGCATGTCTAAATGGTGTTTTAAATGAAGAAGCATATGTAGAGCAACCCAAGGTTTTTGAAGATTCTGCCAAGCCTAATCATGTGTTCAAGCTTAAGAAGGCTCTGTATGGTCTTAAACAAGCTCCTAGAGCTTGGTATCAAAGACTCATTGACTTCTTACTTGAATTACATTTTACCAGAGGAGAGGCAGACATAACTCTATTTGTTAGAAGAACAAATAACCATATCATTATTGTACAGATATATGTTGATGATATTGTTTTTGGTTCTACTTGTGCTAACCTTTTACAGTCTTTTGTAGATTCTATGTCTCACACTTTTGAAATGAGCATGGTAGGAGAGTTGAATTACTTCATAGGACTCCAAATCAAACAGACCGGTGAAGGAATTTTTGTAAATCAAAAGAAGTATGCTCTCAATCTGGTCAAAAGGTTTGAGTTGGAGTCAGCCAAGCACACGAAAACTCCAATGGGTTCAAGTCAAAAACTGTCCAAGGACGATGTTGCGGAAGATGTTGACAGCACCCTATACAGAAGCATGATTGGAAGCCTTCTGTATCTAACTGCAAGCAGACCTGATATTATGTTTAGTGTTTGTGTGTGTGACAGGTATCAAGCTAATCCCAAAGTCACTTATCTTAAAGCTGTGAAGAGGATTATTAGGTATGTTGCAGGTACAGTAGACTTAGGTATTCAGTTTTTCAAAGACACTAATACTAATTTGATAGGTTTTAGTGAATCTGATTGGGCTAGGGATGTTAGTGACAGAAAAAGCACATTAGGTGCATGTTTCTTTTTGGGGAATAATCTGGTTTCATGGTTTAGTAGAAAACAAAATTGTGTATCACTTTCAACAGCTGAATCAAAATATGTAGCTGCTGGAGGATGTTGTGGTTAACTAATTTGGATGAAACAAATGTTGGGGGATTATGGGTTAACCAGTGACACCCTGACCATATATTGTGATAATCCAAGTGCTATTGATATTTCAAAAAATCCTGTTCAACACTCACGAACTAAACACATAGATATTAAACATCATTTTATTCGTGATAAAGTTGAGAAAAATATAGTGTGCTTAAAGTACATTCCTACAGAAGATCAACTGGCTGGCATTTTTACAAAGGCATTAGATTATGAGAGGTTTTCTAAACTCAGAAAATCTCTCGGGATGTGTACTCAATAAACATGTCCTGAAATATGTTGCAGCACCTCATCTAATATCTTAAGCTGCAACATAATTTACTGAAGCATAGCTTCTTTAAATAATGACTTCACTGTGATGGATTATTCTCTAAATAAGTAACTGGAAGTCTTTCACCTTGAAACGTGATCATGCTTCATGTAAACATTCAGAGAACAATTACATTCACATAAGTCAAACTCCTCTATTTTGATAGTCATATCTTAGTAACTGAGGAACCTTCAAACTGAACACTTGATCATGTTCCATGTGAATTGTTTGACTTGAAAATAAGAGTTAAAAAAAAATAATAATAATAATTATTAGATATATATATATATATAATAAAATATATGGCTGTTAGCCAATTTTTTCTCACACTATTAATCATTAATAGATGTGTTTTTTATTTTTGTGAATATTTCGTGAGTGATACTGTTATTATTTTTATTACTATTATTTTTATTGAATTATCACTATTTATATGGGTCATGGGGAACATGTGTTAGTCTTTTATCTTCCACTAAGTCCACTCCTTATTATGCCATGTGTCACGTTTTGTTTTAAACTGCCACATAGACCTTTATTCTCCTTAATCACACTTTCTCCAAGAAATACGCACACCACTTCTTCAACTTCTCCACTTCATTTTTTTTTCAGCAAAAATCAGGGCTTATAAATTTCGTGCTTCTTCTATCGAAAATTCACACTCAAAAATCAAAAGCACAAGAAGCAATTTTTCTTTATCTACTGTATCATGGCATCTCCTCCTAGAAATCCTCTTCCAGCCTTTGGTGATGTCCACAAGGATGCTGCAGCACCTGAACCAGCAGACCCTAATCTAGACGTCATCGTTCATCCTGTCAACCTTGAAGCTATGCCGATCAGCTTTATTGAGCCCAGAGACGAGCTGAATCCGATTGACCCAGACAACTTCGAGTACGTGGGTCCCTCTTCCACTGCAGGAAGGTTTCCAACTCGCCGGTCCAAGCGCATGAATCCCTTCCCAGATCTGAATACTGCTGGGTCACAACGCCGGAGGGGAGGAAACTCACTCAGAAGAGGAGGCAGAGGTGGAAGAAGAGACGACAGAGGTGGCCGTACTCCAGTTAGGCCAAACCCACCAAGAGGCCTTCATTTGGTTGATGAAGAAACGGATGATGAAGAAAGAGATCCTACCTTTGCAGAACCAGAAGCCCAAGCTCTCTCCTCAAGCTCCAGTGAGTCATCCTCCAACGACTCCACTCCACCAGCATCAACTCAGGGGGAGACATCTCAGCCTAACATGGCAGCAACAGCTTCTCAACACCCTATTTCTGAAGATGTTGCTGCACATGTTCCAGAAGATGCTACTGCACCCACTGTCTCAGCCAATGTTTCTCAGAGTGCTGCTGAGGATGCTGCTCCCTACCAGGATGAAGAAATGCCTGATTTTTCAGGGATGTCCTCTGCCGAGCATGTTGACATTCCCACTGTTGATGCTCAGGATTTCACTACCACTGAAGAAACACCCTCAGCCTCACATGCAGACCCTCTGGAAACTCTAGCAGAGGCAGCTGTTCAAGTGGATGCATCACCTCCTCAGGTTGAAGAAACAGAGAAATGTGATGACAGCTGGGAGGTTCCTCTTGCAACCTTCCGGAAAAATTTGCCATCCTCAGAGTCAGACAGTGACTCTTCTGAGGAATCCTCTCAGATGCAAGAAGATGTGCCCCACGTGTTGCATCACCTGAGCCAGCATACATCCCAGATGAACTTGAAGACTCTGAAGAAGAGGAATCCTCTGAAGAAGAAGAGCCAGACTTAGATGGGAAGAATCTGTCAACCCCTTTTGAGGTAAACAATGCCTTCAGTCCTACTTTTTATTTTGAATCTGATTCAAATTTGAGCCCTCAAATCATGAATTGCCAATTCATTGAGGAAAAGAAAATTTCCAAGGATGAGTTTGATAGACATAGTATCACTGCTTTTCTTGATCAAAGAAAAATCCTTAGTCTAGTTGAGGTTGCCTGTCCTTATGATCCTTCTGTTGTGAAGGAATGAATATGCCAATTTACAAAATTTTTTTAAAGAAAAATTCTCCACACTTTGGAAAAGTTTTTGTGCGAAATTCTATTTTCTCTTTTTCTCCCAAAATTATCAACTCTCATTTACAAACTCCTACTGTGATTGATGAGGATAATTATGGTGATTTTACTGAAGTTTGTAAAACTCTTTCTGGCAATCGTTTTAAATCCCTCTCTCATCTACTCAGTTCTGCTTTCTCAAAATTTGGGCCAAGATGAATCAGAACATCTTCACACTCCACTTGGCATGATAACTGTTTCTCAAAATTTTCTCAAAGCTCCTCATGTCCAAGATTTTCCCTGGAATGGAGATAATTTTCTCTAAACTGAATCAGATCAAAATAATCTTGGTACTGAAGGTGTTGCTCCTCATGTTGACAACACTCCTGACATCCTTATTTCTGTTTCTCGAGATTTTTTGTTAAAACAACTTACTCACTCCCTAGTTCAGATCACCTATCATCAGTGCATGGTGGAAATGCTTCAGAGAGCTCTTTCTGATCAAAAAAGGGGAGAACAAGCTGGTCATGAAGTTGAAGCAGGGTGAAGCTGAAGGAGCAGAGGAAAGTAGTGGAGCCAGTGCTAGTGATGAACATCAGCTGATACTGAGGAGACTTTGGATTGCACTATTTTGTTATTTGCTATATTGGTTATCATATTCAGGGGGAGTTCAAGCTATGACTCAGGGGGAGTTAAGCTAAAATTTAGTTTTGATCAGAAAGTTAAAAAGGGGGAGTTTGAAACACGTGGATTATTTCCACATTTTGTTTTAACTTTCTTATTTTCTAACTAAATTTTAATTATAGAATAAGTAGTGCTTAGTGGGTTAAGTATATGGCTTAGTGGGCCAAGTATATTACTTAGTGGACTAAGTAGTGTTTAGTGGGTTAAATTGTGGATATTATTCTAACTACTAAACTAACCCACTAACCCATGTTCTTGAGTGCTCTTGTAGTTGGTTTTCTTGCAGATCATGGGCTGAGGAGTGGAAGCTTGGAATGTCTATAAATACCGACTTCAAGACTCAAGGAAATTTGATCGATTCTACGAAATAAACACCGAGAGCTGAAAAGAATACATGAGTGTTTTAGTGTGTTTTTAGAATCGGTTGGTTGTACTCCTCATGAGTACAATCTTTACGTACTCCTCATGAGTACATTCTTTACGTACTCCTCATGAGTACATTCTTTACGTACTTCTCATAAGTTACATTCTTTGTAGTCTAGATTGTTTAGTATATATGTTTCTAGACTTGGTTGTAAGAATGATCAAGATAGTGATTCATTCATAAGAAAGAAGTTCTTTACGTACTCCTTACGAGTACATTCTTTGAAATCTAGAATTTTTAATATTTCTCTTTTTGTATCTAGATTTGATTGTAAGAATGATCATGAGAATGATTCATTCATAAGGAAGAAGTTTTCGCACCTCTTCTGTTTGTATTCTTGGAATACTGTTTTTAATATATTTTTCGTCCTGTAAGGACAAGTTCACAAGTCTTTACTTGTGAACATTTTTTTTAATCTGAGTACTGTCTTTTTATCTTTATATTTCCGCTGAATGTTTACTCATGTGTTATAACACTTCAGATAACATCTCTGTATTAAACGAATTCGGAACCATAAATTCTTTCACACATGTATATGATCATCATATAGAGAACAAAGAAATAATAATAATAATAATAACTCAAAAGCACAAACATTTCCACGCACTTAAAAGGCTCAGAAACAGTACATAAATCCCTACACCACGATGAGAAGCAGCCGAGTTGAGCCTAATATCCTTTTTCTTCACCTTGAGACCCGTTCCATCAACCTCCACATCAACACTGATGGAATTGAATAATCTAGATTCATTAATCAAGTTCAATGTATTGAAGGTTCTAGAATTCATGAATGTGGAAGAATACATGAATGTGTCTTTTGGTGAGATTCATGTATAATGCTATGGAGGAAGAATATTATTAATCATGTGTTCATGTATTTTTTTAGATAGATGCTAGGAAAATCCTATAAATAGTTTAGGTAGTTTTGCATTTGGAGCATGTCAAAAACAAGAAGTATTCTAGAGAGAATGAAAAGAGAGTTCTTGAGTGAGTTTATATATTTGTGTTGATTGAATGAGTAATATAATTTTATCTCCTCTCCACTACTTCTCCTCTCTATTTTAAGTTATTCCGCTGCGTGTTTTCGATCTATATAATTAAATCGATCCAACAAAGTGGCATCAGAGGCACGTCTTAATAGAAAAGATTGATGGCAACCACAAATGGAGCTTTCCCATTTCAAAAGCTTGCAAAAGAGAACTATGATCGATGGAGCATACAAATGAAAACTTTCCTTGGAGGACAAGACGTTTGGGAAGCCGTTGAAGAAGAATATGTTGAACCGGAGAATTTGGCTTCGTTAAGCGAAGCCCAAAAGAAGACATCCAAAGAAGCCAAGGTGCAAGATCAAAGAGCGCTATCCATCATCCAACTCGGTGTAGACGATAGTAACTTTGAGAAGATTTCTCAAGCTACAACGGCGAAGCAAGCGTGGGATATTCTTAACGATGCTTTCAAAGGCATTGATAAGGTGAAGAAGGTACAAATCCAATCACTTCGTGGAGAGTTCAAGTCTTTGAAGATGAAATACTCCGAAGATGTTTCCGACTACGTCTCAAGGGTGGTTTCGATCGTTAACCAACTTGAAAGAAATGGTGAAACAATATTGGAAGAGAGAAGAGTGGTTGAAAAAATATCCATTGATCCTAAGTTCGACTACATTGTCGTGGGAATTGAAGAGTCAAACGACGTTGAGAGTCTTAAAGTGAACGAGATATTGGGAAAGTTACAAGTCCATGAGGAGAAGATCAAGAGGCGAAACAAAGGGCCCGAAGTTGAACAAGCCCTTCAAGTAAAGACGAACCTTGCCGACCAACCAAAATATGATGGTCCTCGATTTCGAGGCAGAGGTAGAGGCCGTGGTCGTGGACGCGTCGTGGTCGTGGCAGAGGTCGTGAAGGACAATCCTCGTACAACAATGATGATACGAAGCAAGAGAATCGACCAACAAGAGGTCGTGGACGCGGAGGATTCAATCGGCATCAAGACAAGTATCGAAATGAGTCAAATGATGAAAAGACTCATTATGTTGAAACAACGGAAAAACAAGTTGCCGAGCTATCTCTAATGGCGTGTAAAGAATCGACGGGGGAGAAAGATTGCTCGTGGTACCTTGATTCGGGTGCGAGCAACCACATGTGCGGGAACAAACACATGTTCGTAGAGATGGATGAGTCTCTAACATGAAATATCTCATTTGGAGATATGTCGAAGATTACCATCAAAGGTAAAGGGAGAATACTCTTCAAATTGAAAAGTGGAGCACACCAATTCATCGAGAATGTTTACTGTGTGTCGGGAATGAAGACAAACATTCTAAGTATTGGCCAGCTGCTAGAGAAAGGATACGACATCCATATGAAGGGTCGTAACCTATACTTGAAGAATAGTCAAGGTACGTTGATAGCTACTATTACAATGACAAGCAATCAGATATTCTTATTGAATATCTATAACGATATGGCGAAGTGCTTAAAGGCGTGTTACGAGGATCCATCTTGGCTATGGCATTTGTGGCTAGGCCATATCAACTTTGGTGGACTAAAGATGATGTCCAAGAAAAAGGTGGTGAAGGGACTACCATCAATTGATCATCCCGATCAAATATGTCAAGGATGTATTGCCGGATTCGACTAAGTTTTCCAAATGAGTCTTTGTCAAGAGCAACACAACCATTGGAGTTGATCCATACGGATATATGCGGTCCGATTGAACCTACATAACTAGGGGAGAATCGTTATTTTCTGACTTTCATTGATGATTACAGTCGGAAAACATGGGTTTATTTTTTGACGCAAAAATCGGAGGCATTCTCAACCTTCAAAAGGTTCAAAGCTCTTGTCGAGAAGCAAAGTGGTTATCACATTAAGGCAGTGAAATCTGACCGTGGAGGCGAATTCACTTCAAGTGAGTTTAAAAAGTTTTGTGATGAGCACGGTATTCGTAGACCTCTCATCGTTGCATACTCACCCCAGCAAAACGGTGTTGCAGAGACGAAGAATCGATCCATTATGAACATGGTTCGATGCATGTTGAAGTCCAAACAATTGCCGAAGGAGTTTTGGGCAGAAGCCGTTGATAATGATGTTTATCTATCAAACCGGAGTTCGACGATGAGTGTTTTTGAGAAAACACCACAAGAGGCTTGGAGTGGATTCAACCCTAGCATAGCACATTTGAGAGTGTTTGGGAGTATTTCCCATATGCATGTTCTGGAACAACAACGAAAGAAACTTGATGACAAAAGCAAAACTATATTTTTGTAGGCTATAATCAAGCTGCGGAAGGATACAAGTTGTATGATCCTGTTGAGAAGAAGAATAAAATCAGTCGAGACGTTGTGTTCGACGAGAAGAGTTCATGGGATTGGAATGCTCAAGAAAAGGAGCATTACACATTCTACCCGTTTGAGGCAACAACTAAGGAAGTTGAAGAGGAGCCCGTAGATGAATTAACTCCACCATCATCACCTGCATCTTCTTCCGAGGGTGAAAGTTCGAGTAGTGAAGGACCTCGAAAGACAAGGTCTCCACATGAGGTTTATGATCAACTCAATCAGAATCCAAACTTATTCTGTTTGTTTGTTGATACGGAGCCTATCAACTTTGAGGAGGCATCGAAAAGCAAGAAGTGGAGAAAGGCCATGAATGAAGAGGTTGAAGCCATCAAGAAGAATGATACTTGGGAGCTCACTTCCTTACCGTCGGAGCATAAACCTATCGAAGTCAAATGGTTTTACAAGGTGAAAAGGAATTCCAAAGGGGAGGTGGAAAGATACAAGGTGAGGCTTGTTGTCAAAGGGTACAAGCAAAAGACGGGAATTGACTATGACGAAGTCTTTGCTCCCGTTGCCCGATTGGAGACCATTAGATTGCTAATCTCATTAGCAGCTCAAAAGAAGTGGAACATCTATCAAATGGATGTGAAATCAGCATTTCTAAATGGAGTGCTTGAAGAAGAGGTGAACGTTGACAAACCAGAAGGTTACTAAGTTCGTGGTCAAGAGAATAAAGTGCTAAAATTGAAAAAGGCACTTTATGGATTAAAGCAAGCACCAAGGGCGTGGACCAGCCGCATTGATCAATATTTTTTGGAAAATGGATTCAAAAAATGTCTACATGAGCATGCGCTATATATGAAGGTCGATAAAGGTGATATGCTAATTGTATGATTGTATGTTGATGATTTAATATTTACAGGGAAGAATGTGAAATTGTTTGATGAGTTCAAAAAAAAGATGGCCAAGGAGTTCTAGATGACAGACATTGGGTTGATGTCTTATTATCTTGGCATTGAAGTGAAGCAACAAGATGATGGCATTTTCATCTCACAAGAAGACTATGCAAAAGATGTGCTAAATAAATTCAAAATGGAGAAATGCAAGGAAATCAACACTCCAATTGACATTGGAGACAAATTGTCGAAGCACGTTGAAGGAGAGCCCGTTGATCCGACCTTATTCAAAAGGTTAGTTGGAAGTTTGAGGTATCTTACATGCACAAGACCCGATATTTTATTTGCACAAGATCCGATACATCTAAGAAACTACTAATTTTGGTATGTTCTACCCAACAAATGGAGATTTGAAGTTCTACCCAACAAATGGAGATTTGAAGCTAGCCGGATATAGTGACAACGATTGGGCCGGAGATCCCGATAATCGAAAGAGTACAAGTTGTTTTGTATTCTACTTTGGAGATTCAACATTCACTTGGGTATTAAAGAAGCAACCGATAGTTACTCTATCAACTTGCGAAGCTGAATATGTGGCAGCGACACATCGAGTGTATGTCATGCAATATGGCTAAGGAACTTACTAAAAGAGCTCAATTTTGTTCAAGAAGATTCGACACAAAGTTTTTGTCGATAACAAATCAGCGATTGCACTAGCGAAAAGTCCAGTGTTTCATGATCGAAGCAAACACATTGATACCCGATATCATTTCATCCGAGAGTACATTGCAAAGAAGGAAGTTCAAGTGAAGTTCGTGAAGTCCGAAGATCAAATTGCCGATATCTTCACGAAACCCCTCAAGAGAGAATCGTTCGAGATTCATGAATGTGTTTTTTGGAGAGATTCATGTATAATGCTATAGAGGAAGAATATTATTAATTATGTGTTCATGTATTTTTTTAGATACATGCTAGGAAAATCCTATAAATAGTTTATGTAGTTTTTCACTCAGAGCATGTCAAAAACAAGAAGGATTCTAGAGAGAATCAAAAGAGAGTTCTTGAATGAGTTTATATATTTGTGTTGATTGAGTGAGTAATATAATTTTATCTCCTCTCCACTACTCCTCCTCTCTATTTTAAGTTATTTCGCTGCGTGTTTTCGATCTATATTATTAAATCGATCCAACAAGCACCAATCCTCACACGCTTCTTCTTCGAATACCATACCCTTTCCCAAAACTTCAGCCGCGCGGCCAAGTCAACCCTAAAAACCACCGTTGACCCATTCGAAACCGCCTTCACAGCATCCTCCCACGGCATCCCGCGGCTCTCCACCACCTCCCGCCGGTAATCCACCTCCAACCTCGCTTGGTCAAAGCTCCAAACTACGTAATTCGCAACGGCGTTGTTTCGGCCGTACGAGAATGTAAGATTTACATCTCCGTAGCGTACGACGATGTGCTCGTCTTCGATGTTTACGAAGGCGAAATCGAAGAATAGACATGGGTTAATACTATTATTATTATTGTTTGAAGTAGTTGTGGGTGATTGGGGGAGATCGAGGGCGGGAACGTATAATTCTTTGATGTAGAAGCGCGGTCCTTGGGTTTGACCGAACGAGAAGGTGACGTTGACCCGATCTTCGTAGTTTATGCTGCGGTAGGTCAAAACGTTGTGGAAGGCGAGATCGTAGAACTCTTGAATGTAGCAACGTGGGCTTCTGGGATCGACTGTTAGAGAAATGAAAACTAGGATTGCTAAGGTTATCAGGTAGCATAAGCAGTCAACTAGCCTTGTCGGGAATTCATTCATCTTTGCCTTATTGGAGCTATTAGCTATAAGCATATATTTGTTGGGGGAAGAAGATATGTATTGATTGTTTGGGTATATTTGTAAAATTTCAATTTTATATATTTGATAGAGTAAATTGCAAAAACTTTCCCTCCATCCCAATTACTAAAAAAAGTCTCTTTGTAATCCCCAATTGCTAAAAACTTAACCGCGTGTGTCAAACTTTAAGGGAAATATCTACAAAAATGAAAGGGAAAATGAAAACATAAGGGAGTAATCTGCAAAAAAAAATACTTTGACGTTTGATATTGGCGATTAAATTTGACGGAAAAATTAACGAAAACTACCCCTATAAACCACGAGAGGGTTATGTGCTGATATTAAAAACATCAGTGAGTCATATGCAATAGCTTGTAAGCACGGGAGGTTAAGTGATGTTTACCTTTATATATCACAAGGACCTTTTTAGCAATTGAGGATTACACTAGGGCTGTGTTTGCAATTTACTCATATTTTATATATATGACAGAGCCAGTGTTGACACTCGACATTATTGTAATATTCGTAAATAATTAATTAATTGTTATGAATTCTATATTCTACAGTACACTAACTATATCAACGATATTTTTAAGTACCAAAAGTTACATTGACATTAATTAGTCGATTGTCTACGACAATTCATGTTTACACGTCTTTGAACATACACATATTACAAATATATATAATTCTAGTCCCGTAAAGGATAGTCGACTGGTTTATATCAGTTGACTCAGATTTGAATCCACTTGCCAACGGTCGCTAAGTAAACTTGTCACAGATGATTAGCCTATTGTAATTTACATTTCTAATATGGTTTGAAAGCTTGCAAGCTATTACACGAGAGTTTGGATGTACCCAGTGCACCTATGTATCTAATGTAATTTACATCTCTGATATTATTTACAAGCTATTATATGAGAGTGTCAGTGCACTTATATATTTGGTTGCGGATTCCATCGATTAAAAAAAAAAAACAAACCATAGGCCCGGAGGAAAATCTCAAATTTGTTGTTGGCATAAAAACAGCAAACAATTTCAATATTTTGTTGTCACATGTATATGATCATCATATAGAAAACAAAGAAATAATAATAATAATAAAAACTCAAAAGCACAAACATTTCCACGCAACTAAAAGGCTCAGAAACAGTACGTAAATCCCTACACCACGCCGAGAAGCAGCCGAGTTGAGCCTAATATCCTTTCTCTTCACCTTGAGACCGGTTCCATCAACCTCCACGCACTACTAGAAAACTGTCTTTTAGCTACGGACATATACGTCGCTAATTATCACAAATTCGTCGCTAGAGGGGATGTAGCGACGAAAATGGGCCGTAGCTACGTCCGTCGATAAAAGCCGCGTCGCTAAATTTTAGTTACGTATGTGTTTCATCCGTCGCTAACGAAGCTACAGAGAAATCCGTCGCTAATAATTACAGTGACGTCGCTAACATTGGTCAACAAATTGGAAATGGTCCGACTTTCAGCAATGGATTATGGTTCGTCGCCAAATTTCCATTGCTCTAGTCCATGTATCCGTCGCTAGTTCAATATCTAAATCCGTAGCTAACTCAGACCGACTTTCAATTTGAAAACTGATGTCGTAGCTAAATCCATCGCAAGAATTACGTCGAATCAAAATAAATTAATTAATTAATTAAATGTGCTTGATACAAATTTAAATACATGTGTTAGTATACTAATACCAATACAATATTCAGATTAACTCAGTATATATAATATTGCATTAAAAATGTCTTTCAAAAGTTTGCTACAAATGACATAATACAGAAGAACATCAGGCCTATTGATGACCTATGATCGCATTCAATCATATCCTATAAATTCATTGACGAGTGATGCTGACTCTATATCTTTTGCTATCTTCTGTGGTCGACTTTGATGAATTGCTTTAATGACAGCGTTCGTGGTTGACTTTGATACATTGCTTGAACGGCAACCTGAAAAAATTGAAGATAATAATGCACTCACCAATAAGCATAATTTAAAACATAAGAAACGTATTAAGAGTTTGAATGTCCCACTGCTTACAAAACAATAGAAATATGTAAACACTTACATGGCCACGACAAGTAAATCATCAAATCTTGATCATTCTCATAACCATGTTTACTTTCTTTAAGCAAGACAGATTAAGTGGTGTATCTGCAAGAGGAAAGTAAAGTAAAATAATCTCAACGATAGTACCAGGAATATTTGCAAGAAAAAAACAATTAAATAATAACATTAAAGCTACCCATCATATATACAAATGTCGGACTTTAGAGAGCAGATGTTCAAGGATATTTAGCGAGGAAGCGAAGCATCGTACCTTTCCAATACCCTTTAAATCCTTCTTCCTTCCCAATCAACGTGAATGCCTAAATTTTAATTCAAAACGTTACTGCATATGGCAACCTTGTACAACAAATGCAGAAAATATAGAAAAGAAAGAAAGAAAAAAAAAAAAAGTCCACACACAAGGAGTTGAGGAGTTGAGGTTCCCAACTCATACATAACATAACTACATAGCTATCACTGCAAGTTAGAACAGGGCATTAAGGCAAAAAGTTGGCAAAGAAACAAATCGAGATTAATCAAATGGATAGCTCGTATGGAAATTATGGAACTAAATAACCCATTAAGAGGGTTCCTATATATGGGATTTGAGCTTAGTGAATGTTGTATGTTCTCACAGAACACTTATAAGTAACATGAAATCACATATAATAGGAAAGTTGCAACTAAAATACCTGTGTAATTCATATTTCTTTCTTTGCACATTCTTGTCTATGTCCATGAATCTGCATTATATGAGCGAACAAATAATCAGTAATGCAAGTGACATCACTCTGGTTTAATCTCGAGAAGTAATATTACAAATGTTTTAGATTCACTAAATTGATCTAATCATCGTACAAATTAGCAGAACCAACCTTCTATTTCTATCAGAAAATCTTGTACCAGCAACTACCACTATGATAAACAAGTATGGTAGTTGAAACATCACACATGAAACACTAGATTCATTCGTCATTTTACAAATGCTCAGCACAAACAATAAAATCACATGACACATAATAACAATAAGAGTAGAAAGAATCAACAGGTTCAATTTTTTAATAAAATATTAGAACAAAAACATTTAACAATAATATACCCAATAAAACCATAAATTGATTAAATGATTTTCACTAAAAAACACTTATGCCAAATTATTGCACGAGCTTTTATCTTTCTCCGTGTAACAACAATTAGAACAAATGAAATAAGATACATACTAATTACAAAAGTTTATCAACGATTGCAGAGAAGCTTTTATTTTTCTTCCAATTCTGTTAGATAGTATAACATTTAAAAATTCAACCTAATAATTTAATTTGGTACCTTAAGAGTTGGGACCTTTCTTCTGCACAAAAGACAAAAAAATCAATTTATATATATACTCAGCCATCACAAACAAAACTTTCCTACCATTCATGGTAGGAATTAGAAGGAACAGTTGAGAAAATCAATTTACCTTTTATTATCTTTCCAATTTTCAAAGCATACAGACAAATACAGTCTAATTTTTAAAATTACAATTAGGGTTCATTTAGGAGCTTTATGATTGGGATGAGAAGTTTTCAAAGGAATTGATGCTTCTTAATTCTTCGATGTAAGAACATAAGAAAAGAGAGAAAATTACCCGGTGTTCTTCAGCGGGAACTCATCGGTTGTGTAGAAAAGAAAAGTGATATAGATTACTAATTAGGGTTAAAAGAAGAGAACCGTCAGATCCAAAAGTTTAATAGTAGTAAGTGTCTTTAGAAACGGATTTATTATCCAAACGTACGTCAGCACCAATCCTAACATCCTTTTTCTTGGAATACGTCCCAAACTGTCTCTTAAACTTGGGCCGCGCCGCCAGGTCAACCCTAAAAACCACCTTTGACCCATTCGAAACCGCCTTCATAGCATCCTCCCACGGCACTCCTTGGCTCTCCACCACTTCCCGCCGGTAGTCCACCTCCCACCACCACTGGTCAAAGCTCCGGACTACGTAATTCGCAACGGCGTTGTTATTTATGCCGTACGAGAAGGTGAGGTTAACAATTAACATCTCCGTAGCGCACAATGTGCTCGTATTCGATGTTTACGAAAGCGAGATCGAAGAAGAGACAAGGGTTAGTAATTATGGTATTATTTATAAAATTGTTTCTATTATTATTATTATTATTTGAAGTTGTGGGTGACTGGGAGAGATCGAGGGCGGGAACATAGAATTCTTTTACGTAGAAGCGTGGGCCTCGGTGGATGTTGGCCGTTAGGGTTAGGGTTACGGAAATGGAAACCGTAATTGCAAAGGTGATGAGGGTGCATAAGCAGAAACCTGCAAATGTATTCATTGTTATTGTTGTGCTGTAAGGAAGAATCCGTGGAGACGAAGAATATATATATATATATATATAT
The DNA here is from genome assembly GCF_000504015.1 of Erythranthe guttata. The sequence continues at coordinate 955,195 of NW_012194764.1, forward strand.
ATATATATATTTTCTTTTCCAAATGGAATATATATATATATATATATATATATATATATATAGACTTTGTCTTATTTTATAGAACAAGCCGGGAAATGAGTTGAAATATAGAGTATTAAATAAAGAATAATTCTTGGATGTAGCCGCGTAGGCCTTCGAGGTTGAGTACTGTGAGGAAAAAAAGAGAAGTTAGATGCTACATCTGATTATTTATATCAGGTGAATTTTAACTGTAGATTTGATTAAATTAACTACCCATTAAACATAGTGTGTGTGTAATTGTGCGTAGTCCACGATTCAAATTAAATCCACTCAGTGTAAATATCAAGGTGTAACATCTAATTTTTCTGACCGTTAGCGACATAAGTGCAATTTAGAGATACTGCTAAGGTAGAAAGATAGCATAAGCAGTCAGCTTGGCTTGGCCATGAAGAAAATATATATATATATATATATATATATATATATATATATATATATATATATATATATATATATATATATATATATATATATATATATATATATATATGGCGAAATGGGTTGACATTTTTATAGTATATAGGGTAAATAGCATTAAACCACCTAAACTTTTTAAGATTTTGCGGATCACCACCTGAATAATTTTTTATAGCATAACTTCACCTGTACTCAATTAATTGTGCCATTTTGCCCTCTTTTGCCCGTTTCCAGGTCAAAATGACCGGTTCTCAACCCATGTGCGTCGCACATGACAAATCCAAAGCTATTGACGTCTTTTCCATTTTTAAAATTGAATAAATGTTAAATAGAATAATTAAAAAATTAAAAATTAAAAATAAAAAAATAAAAATAAAAAAAAAACAAAAAAAAAACAACAACAAAGGTGTTCGTCTTGTTCACCAGCAGAACTACTGCTGCAATTTTATTTTCCCTAATCCATCATCAGACCAACAACAACAAAATCGCCGCCGTTTACCCGCCGATAATCAGCCCTAATTTCACATAGCTCCTCCTCATGAACTCATCAAGGCCAACGGCGTTGGCGGCGGCATATCATATCCAACCACCCCACCCTACTCATCTAACTCACAACTTTCATCAACCATTTCTTTCATGTTGCAGCCGCTCACCACGAAGCTCACCACCACCACATCTTCAGATCCGCCGCCATCTTGACTGAAATTGAACCTAAAATTTGGTCAAAAATGTTCATTTAATTTCCCCATTTCCCCGATTTAGGTTATATGAACACTATTTTCTCTCGATTTCTTCCTCCGAATCTACGAGATCTTCTTCCAACGAATGGAGGATTAGATGAGATTCTCACAATTGAGGCAGCCCCATGCCGCAGCGGAGGTGTGCGGCGCTCGGCTGTGAGATCGGGTGTGCGCAGGTGGGCAGTGGGTGGTGAGATTGCTGCGACGGCAGTGATAATCCTTGGAATTGCAGAGGCGAGAAAGTATTTATGTCGGTGGTGGTTTGTTCGGAGTTTTGGGGCCATGGGTTCAAAATCCAGGCTGAGTTGCTGTGAACAAGAAGACGCTTTTCTTTTTCTTTTTCTTTTTTTTTTAATTATTCTATTTAAGAAAATTCCATTTCAAAAAAGAAAAATAAAATAAAATAAATAAATAAAAAATTAACATTTATTCCATTTTATAAATGGAAAAGACGTTAATATCCTTGGATTTGTCATGTGCAACGCACATGGGTTGAGAACCGGTCATTTTGACCTGAAAACAGGCAAAAAAGGGTAAAGTGGCACAACTAATTGAGTATAGGTGAATTCGTGCAAAAACAAATTGTTCAGGTGGTGATCCGCAAAAACTTAAAAAGTTTAGGTGGTTTAATGCTATTTACCCTAGTATATATTTGTTGGAGTTTAGTAATTATTATTTGAATCTTGTACTGCACGCATAATATATTAGAAGGAAAAAATTGCACTCCACCTCCTATAAATTTTCGATTTTCGGATTGTCCCCTCCAAAAATAAAAAAAGGGATAATCCCCTTTTGAAATATTCTTTTGGTTGCACTTTACCCCAAAAGCCAATGTTCGGTGGGCATCATGCACCAAAAATAAAATTTTAAAGGGGCAATGTGCAAAAAAATAATATTTAAAGGGGTAACGTGCAACAAAAACACTCAATTCCGATGAATAACCCATCGAGATTTTGCTACCAGGGCAATGTGCAACAAGAATAACACTTTGAAAGGGACATTCACTTTCTTAAATTTAAAAGGGGTAAAGTGCGAAAATTAGAATTTTATAGGGGGTGACGTGCAATTTGCCCTATATTAGAATGATCATTCCATTTAATATTAATATCTCCAATACGCGCCTCAAGTGCAGAGAGATTACATTTGAGGCCTTGCACTAGAAATTTTGAACTCATGACCTTTTTATTTGCCTCGCTCTGATACCATGTTGAATGACCATCTCAACCAAAAGCTTAATCTTTTAGTGAAATGTATCATTTCATTTAATATTGATATCTCCAATACCTTGAGACCCGTACCATCAACCTCCACGTCAGCACCGATCCTCACACTCTTCGAATATCATATGCTTATCGTCAGCATATACTTGTTGGAGAAGAAGATCATATGTATATGCTTGTTTGGGTAAATTTGTAAATTTCAATTTTATATATTTTATAGAATAAATTGCAAAAACTACCCCCGAGGATTCCTTAGTTGCTAAAAAAGTCTCTGTGTTATAAAAATTAGCAAAAATCTCCTTGTGTAATTGTTTTTATAAGCTCACTGCACCTATATATTGTAATTTTAGTCATCGACAAGAGATGAAAGGACGAATGTACCCTTCAATTGACAACATAAAAATAAAATTAATATATAATAGAGACCTAAGTTGCAATTTTACTAAACTTCTGAAACTTAAATTAGGGGATTGAATTGTGATTTTTTTCAATACATTATTAACCCTAGGTTGAAACACACACTACGCATACCATCACCGCCAGCCTTCTGAAACTCCAATCTGCCACCAACCTCGCCGCCGCCAACCAATCATCATTCACTAATCGTCTCAATCCCTCCAAAATATGCCACCAACCTTCTTCATGAAATCCACCGCCGCCACTGCTGAAAATACATAACTCTAACAAAGTCCACCGCCGGCGATCTCGTTAAAGATGAAACCATACAACAATCACCGGATAAATCGAAAGAAAAATGGAAGTTCGAAGTTTTGAGAAGCGTGCGATTGGTAAGGGTGTTCGGAGAGAGAAGCCCGTTTCAGAGAACCATGAGTTTCCGGTGAGGGGGCTTCTACCCAAACGCCACCATCACCTACTTAGACTTTTAATCACAGGGGGATTTTGCTAGTTTATATAAGGA
>NW_012194764.1:962580-1000414 GCF_000504015.1 Erythranthe guttata
CGGCCTCGCTGCCAAGTCACCCCTAAAAACCACCGTTGACCCATTCGAAACCGCCTTCACGGCATCCTCCCACGGCACTCCTCGGCTCTCCACCACTTCCAGCCGGTAGGCCACCTCCCACGACCCCTGGTCAAAGCTCCGAACTACGTAATTCGCAACGGCGTTGGTTCGGCCGTATGAGAATGTAAGATTTACATCTCCGTAGCGTACGATGTGCTCGTTTTCGATGTTTACAAAGGCGAAATCGAAGAATAGACATGGGTTAATAGGTACGGTATTATTATTATTATTATTATTGTTTGAAGTAGTTATGGGTGATTGGGAGATGAGATCGAGGGCGGGAACGTAAAATTCTTTGATGTAGAAACGCGGGCCTTGGTGGAGGTTGACCCCTAGGGTTAGGGCCGCGTAAATGGAAATTACGACTGCAACGGTAACGAGGATGTATAAGACGACAACAATGTATACATTCATTGTTGGTGATCTATTAATTATATAAGGATGAGTATGTGGAGAAGAAGCTATATATTATAGACTATAGTTTTATCTTTGCAAATGCGAGATACAAACTTTCTATTTTGTTAGAACAAAGGATAATGGTACATGTGCTGAAATCTTCCCGCGGTCTGTTGACTTTGGCTTTGTCTTTTTTATTTATTTCTTTTTTATTTTATAGGAAATGAGTTGAAAAATATGTGATCGTCTGATCGATACATCCCCCAATTCAATATTTAGGAATTTCAATTTTTTTTTTATACGAGAGAGTTAGGGTTGACATTTTTATAGTATTTGTAGGTGTTTAGTAATTATTATTTGAATGTTATACGGTACGCATAATTATATATATCAACATTATATATATATATATATATATATATATATATATATATATATATATATATATATATATATATATATATATATATATATATATATATATATATATATATTGGACCACCTCCTAGTAAAAAATATGCCCACACCTCCCTTGTTAGATGTCTCCGCTTAAAATTACTAACTGAGCGCGTGCAAAAAGTCAATTTTGCCCTCATTTTACCAATTTTTTTAATTAAAAACAAGCGGAAAATAGAGAAATTTCATTACTTAAATTAGAATAGTAAAAAACTATATGGGCATTTTCAGTCCGTCAAAAAACTCAGAATAGTTAACTTCAGTTAAATGGGTAAAATAGAAAATTCACTTAATTTTTTATGATGATGTCATCACTTTCCATCCAATTTTTTTGACGGAGGGACCAACAGAGTAAGCAGAGGCATTTAACAGGGGAGGTATGGGGAAACTTTTTACTAGGAGGGGGTGAGTCTGTAAATTCACTATCTAGGAAGGAGTCAAAGTGAAATTAACCCTACACAAATATACTCGTTTTTTGCTAGTGGTATAGGAAATAAATCTAGAGGTGAGTTTGGAATTCGAGATTGAAATTATGTTAATTCTTGATTCCCGTTTATATTATCAAAATCTGGTATTCCACAAATTCGATAATTTTTTGGAATTCAGGACCGGACTCGTTAAAATCTGAATTTTTTTGTTGGCATGAAAGAGAGCAAAGAAACGGAAGCAAAGAAGTCCAAGTTCATTGTTGTAACGTAATTGAAAGAGCCCTAGATGATCTATGTGTAGATCAATAATGCAGGATCACCCTGCTGTATATTTCACCGGATGTTGCATCAACAAAATCGCCAACTCTTGGATCTTCATATATACTTTCTATGATGGAAGAGGGATTGATCTAAACCTAAAAACAACGGAGTCTTCACTCAAGCAAGAAAAGCGAAATGGATTTAATTTTCTGCATCTTATTTACTATATTGATCATTATAAAAAGTTCCATATATAAATATTTAAACGTTTTCCCTTTAATTTGCTACTCTTAGGGAGATTTTGTATCTCAATATAAAAACGAACTTAAAAAATTGAAATCAAGTATTATATAATTTGTATACAAAAGCCATATAACAACGACACACCATAAACGTACAATCAGCTCCCAATGTTTAAGTTGATCCAATTTAAATTTTCACGTATATCCAAAACAAACAAATAAATAAAGTTTTCAAAAGATCAGAAACAAAAAAAAAAAAACAGATCTGTTCCGTCGTCATGTGTCAATAATTTAACACATTTGGTTTTTCTCATTTCATTTACAGTTTGTCCATCAGTTAATTATAAGGCGGTGATCGGCACCCGCTTCATGATTCCATTAGTACTAACAGAAAATTGGCGAAAATTACTAAATGTGTTGAATTTTTTAAACACGAGGGACCAAATACTTTTGCGAAATTTACAGTTTTTACCCCTCAAGTTTGTAAAGATTTCACACATTAGGTCCCCATGTTCACAAAAAACACATTTGGTCCCTCATATTTCAATAATTTGACATTTTTGGTCATTTTCGTTAATTTACTGTAAGTCCGTCAGTTATGGTAGTGATGGGCCCACGTTTGATTCCGTTAGTTTTAATGGAAAATTGACAGAAATGACTAAAAGTGTTGAACTTTTGAAACATGAGGGACAAAAATGTGTATTTTATGAACATGGGGGACCAATGTGAAATCGGTGTAAATTTGAGGAAAGAAAACTTTATTTTTTCCAATATGTTTTTTTGTGTACATGGTTGACCAAATGTGTAATCACCGTAAAACTTGAGGGATGAAAATTGTATTTTTCCGGATCAGAAACATGGCCGCGTAACTAAAAGGCTGAGAAACAGAACAAAAATCCCCACCCCACGCCGCGAAGCAGCAGAGTCGAGCCGAATATCCTCTCTCTTCAACTTCAGACCGGTTCCATCAACCTCCACGTCAGCCCCAATCCTCACATCCTTCTTCTTCGTATTCAACGAATGGAACTTGACAAGCGTCGCCAAGTCAACCCTGAAAACCACAGTTGACCCATTGGAAACCGCCTTCTTGGTGCTCTCCCACGGCACTCCCCGACTCTCCACCACCTCCCGCCTGTACTCCACGCCACGATGCTCCTGGACGAAGGTGTGGACCACGTAACTCGCTACGGCCTTCCGACCGTGCGATAATGTGATGTTGACATCTCCGTAGTGTACGGTTTGCTTGAGCATAATGTTCACAAAGGCGAGATCGAGGAAGAGACAAGGGTTAATTACTACGGTTTGATTGTTATTATTATTTGAAGCCGTGTGTTGGGAGAGATCGAGGGCCGGGACATAGAATTCGTTGATGTAAAAGTGTGGGCCCGAGGGTGTCATCGTGACGGTTTGGAATATTATGTAAAGGGGAAATAGAGCCGCAACGGCGATAATGGTGCATACGCAGAAAGCTCTGCATAAACATTCGTCAGTCATTGTTTGAGCTGATGCAAAAGATAAATATAATCCGTGGAGAAGAAGCTATATTTGTAGAAATGGCCTATAGTTTTATCTTTATAGACGGGGTGTATAGACTTAGGCCTCGTTTGATTAAGATTAAATAATAGGAAAAAATACAATTTTCGTCCATCAAGTTTGCACAAATTTTACATTTGATCCCTCGTGTTCATAAAAAACACATCTGGTCCATGATGTTTCCAAAATTTAACAGTTTTAATCATTTCGTCAATTTTCCGTTAGTAGTAACTAACAGAATCATATGTGTGTGCCCGTCACTGGTTTAACTGACAAAGTAAAGATAAATTGATGGAAATGTCCAAAAGTGTTAATTATTCAAACACGAGGGACCAAATATGTTTTTGTGAATATAAGGGACCAAATTAAATTTGAAATCAATGCAAACTTAAAGGACGAAAACTGTAATTTTTCCTTAAATAATCTAATGAAATCTAATTGTATTAGTGGACCTCGGAATATTCAATAAAAAATTTATCTAAAAACAAGATAAGCCATGATAAAATAATATTTGCGAGTCAACCCGACGTGTGTTTGGGAATACTAAATATCAAATAAAATCCAAACGAAGCCTTATTGCAGTATTAAAACAGTTTGTATAATGGTACGTGGGTTGAAACCGTCCCGTGTATTGACTTTGTTGTTTTCAAACAAGCAAAAATGAGTTGAAGTATACATGATCGTTCCACTACACAATTTTGATAATATATTGTTTATTTCTAAAAGTTTGAACTGTTTGCAAACCCCATGAAAAATTAATTTTAAACAATTTATTTTAAGAAAAGTTGTTTTAGTGATCCTTTTTTATATTTTAGCTTAAATCAGCTTATTTATATATGAACTATGATGCACGGACACATATACGTGGACACGGCGATACGCGGATACGGACACGGTGATACGACATTTCCAAAAAACTAGGATACGGACACGCGGGTGGTACGTGTAAATATAAAAAATATAGGGGTATATTTATAAATTCTAAAAATATTGGGGTACATTTATAAATTGTAAAAATATATTTATAAGTCGCCAAATCGCATAAGAGAGTCGCTCGCCCTTGCTTATCGTGTTCTTGGTCGCCGTTGTCGCTAGAGTTTTGGGCATTTGGGTGGACTCTCAAAGAAGACAGACGAAATATGTGTTACACGGAAAAGAAAATGCGGATTTTTTATTAGGTCTTCCTCTTAAAACATAAGAACCGTGTCCCAATTTTTTAAAATTGCGTACACTGCCCGACACGGGTGTCCTACTTTTAGCAAAATTATGACACGGCCCGACACGGGTTTCTGAGCCATGTCCAGGCGTGTCCGAGCATCCAAGTATCGGATACGGGGACTCTTCACCTCCTAGAAATGTCCGTGCAGCATAGTATATGAAAGAAGTAGAAGCAAAAGTTGACATTGCAAACAGTTCAACATCGATCGTGAGCAAAAAACAAGCTCAAGATCACTTTTTAAAAGCTTCTGCAAACACCACGTACGAAAACATCCCTAGCTTTTTTGCTCGGGGTGCATGGGTAAGAAATCTAGAGGCGTGTTTGGAATTCAAGATTCAAATTTTAATTCTCGATTATCGTTTATGTTATCAAAATTTGGTATTTTACAAATTCAATAAATTTTGGGAATTTAGGACCCAAATAAAAATCTCAAATTTGTTGTTGGCATAAAATTAGAGAGCAAACAAAAGGAAGCAAGAAGTCCTAGATTACTGTTGGAACTTCTTATATACTTGATGATGCTAAAGTTAGATCACCTTGGAGAGTTAAAGTAGGATGAACTGGAAGAGCAGAGTGGATCACTGTCACACGAGCTTGATGACCTTGAGATATCTGCGATCATAGAACATGTGAACTAGGCCGGGGGTTGATCTAGCGGAAACCTCTCCGACGCTCAAGTCAGACGTGCGGATAGTAGAAATAGTCCAGAGTATACATGTTGTAGTATTGCTCAGTTAATAGGACGTACCTTAAGAAATGAGTTCAAACCTTTATTTATACCTTAGTCGAGATTGTCAGGCCCAATTAACCTTACTTGAAGGTGATTGGGGCTCGGTGGTAGTGATCTTCAATGAGTTTGTGGCCCAGTAGGTAAAGGAATTGTAGGCCCATTGGGTTGGCCCAATTGTGTATATCAATGTTGATCTAAAGCAAGAAAAGCGATACACGAGTTCTTCGGTATAATTTACGAAGGGTGTTGTTTTAAAGAGCGTTTCTCCTTGGTTTTGTGAATTTTTATATATATATATATATATATATATATATATATATATATATATATATATATATATATATATATATATATATATATATATATATATATATATATATATATATGTATGTATATATATATACTGGTGCGAAAGAATCAAGAATTCTTGGAAGCACGTGTTGTTGAGCGTAGAAGGGTGAGTCTCTTGTAATTGCACATTTGATGCGAAAAACAGTAGTGTCATGTAGGCATCTTGTCTTATGTATAGGGTTTGATGATCTTGGAGGCACGATGAAAAATTCAAAGAACTGGGGAAGCGAGTAGGGAAAAGTTCTCCAAACCGCTATACATATAGTGTCATTTACTATATGTACGGTAGTATCTCGATAAATTAGTACTCGATAAATTAATAACTTTGTTTAAATGATATGTTTTTTTAATTCCGACTCGAAGGCGACGTGCTAAAAATTATTTTCATTAATTTAATATTTCCCTAAAATAATTGAAGGGGAAATATGCAATCCTCCCCTAAAATGGAAAATATTATGTAAAAAACCCACTTGACTTTTTAGACTTTTTCCCACACCCATATCCCAATCTTAATTAGTGAGACCCCCTTATTAAGATAGGATAAGACATAATTACCCTTAACAGCAGTTTTTTTTCTCCCTTCTTCTTAGCAATTCTCTCTCTCTCTCTCTCTCTCTCTCTCACGTGAACTCTCTCTCTCTCTTTTTTTTTTTGAAATCTCACCCATTGATTATTTTTAATCCAATAAAAATACATTGTACATTCATAATGATTGATTATATTTGGGTTTAATTTAAGAAAAATAAGTATTTTGCAGACACTTATATATTTCATGAAGAGTATATATTTATGATCCTTCATTAAATAAAAGAGTAAAAAGCAGTTTGCCTCCTAAACTAAGGGTCCATTTGCACTTTACCCCCCAAACAAAAAAAATTTGCACGTTTTTACCTGAACTCGTTAATTCCTTGCACGGTGCCCCCAAACTCAATTTTCCGGTAATTTTAACCGGAATGTTAAAACATGTGTTTTGCACGTGAGATTTTGCGGGGTGAATTTTTCCCTTCACTTACATCTTTAATATTATTTAAAAAAAAAGAAAAAAAAAAGAAAAAAAAAAAAGAAAATAAATAAATAAAGGAAAAAGTAGCTGTCATCCACACCCACCTTCCCTGAAAAAAAAATCCAATCCAATGGAAGAATTCCTTACATCCAGTCCTTAATTTATTTCCTCTTAATCCAATGATTTTTATTTTACTGTCTCCAAAAACACATGGGTGGTAGTGATTAATCTGTGACGATTTCAATATTTCGTCGTACTTAACAGAAAATCTACCAAAATTCCGTCAAGAGATAACCAAGCTTTAATTCGTGCAATCAACTATTTCAATAACAACGAATCAGTAGAAAATATCCCCAAAAAATTTTGGATTAAATAAACAGACAGTATGAAAATTGAGTGCTAGAAGAGTAAACATTGCGGCCGGAGGAATTGTTGAGCGAATGAGGAGGGGATTTGACGGGATCTTCGACGTCGTTGTTTTGACGAGGGGAATTCGGTAATGCTGCCGCCGCCTCTTTTTTCCCCCGACTACTACTGCTCTCCGCCGCCATTAATTCCACTCTCATCTGCCGATAAATGTTCTGGGTTGAAGGAATTCTAATCGGCGAGACCGATTTTGGGGAGAATTATTGGAGGCAAACTACTTTTTACTCTAAATAAAATGCTTACAATTACCCCCCTAAGGGTAATTTCGTGTACAAGGTTTCGTAATTACGAGAACGTGGGGGGATTTCCGTTATTCAGACTTACCTCAGGGGGGTTTTCGTAATTACGAGAACGTGGGGGGGATTTCCGTTATTCAGACTTACCTCAGGGGGGTTTTGGTAATTTGCCCAATTTATTACATTGTTTAATAGAAAGAGCAGAATTAGAAACCAAATTGCAATCTAGATAGAAAAGACCATTGTAAGGATTACCCCGACCAATCGTCTTCTTCGTTGATTGGTCCTGAAATATTCATCCAGATGAAGAAAAAATTATATCACAATTTGTGGATTTCGTAAATTGTGAAATGGACAACAAATTGAACTTAAAAGATGGAATGTAAAAAACATTCGTGAGAATGAAAGTACCAAAACATTTGACAGTGCCTATGAGAGTCACAGACGCGTGAGAGCCATCAGGCAATTGAACATATATGTTTTCACGAATAGGGGAATATGAAGAAAAAAAATGAGAGAGGTGTACATATATGATTAGAAGCACCGGAGTCAATAATCCAACAAAATGATGAAAATGCGTGATTTTTACCTGCTAAGTGCACCGAGGGCCCACTAGTTTCTTCTTTGGCAAGAAGTGTGAGAAGCTTGTTGCATTGTTCGTGCGTGAGGGAACTAGCCATAAGAGTGGAGTTGGATTGTGGTGGCACTGATTTTCTTCCCATATTTGTCGGGAAAGCCATGAATTTGATAGCATGTAGCAAGAGTATGACCATGTTTGTTGCAGTGGTCGCAAAATGGACATTGACGTTTTCCCAACGGACGGATTGAATATTATGTATATCCGAAAATGTGTGTGTGTTCGGATGGTGTGTGTGTGTATGTAGTGTTTATACAAGTTGTCATTATATTAATTAAATAATTAGTGAATAAGTGTGCATGTTTTTACACTTGGCACACCCTAATCATTTTACCTAAACTCACACTCAACACTCTCATTAGTGAGATGAAGAGACACCCTTCATCTTTCTTCTTCCAACACCTAAACCCCCTACTTGTCTTCCTCTTCTCCTTCCACCGAAACCATCACCACCATCATCGGCCCCCCTCTCTCCACCTCATTTCTTATTTTTCAAAGAAAACCCCAAAATAAAAATGAAGGTTCCTTATTTAACTCTTGCCATAGATTATTCCAAAAACACCATCAAAACCACTTGCCTCCTTACGGGAGATCACAACTCCTCCCTCCTTGAAGCTCACACCATCTCCTTCACAATCAAGGTGGCTTGGTTGAACTTCGGTGCTTGAAAGCCTCTCTCTCCCCTTCGGTCATATTTTCTTTCTTCGATTTTAAGGTAAGAAATTCGATTTCTTGCTGCAATTAAGGGACATCAATAGTATTGAAAAAGTTTTCATGAAATTTTAAAAGATTGGGGAAGATTTCGAAAAAATTAGGGCTTTTTGAAGAAAAATGGAAAAATGAGTGTTCTTGTTAAATTCTTGTTCTTGCATGCATCATCTATGTTGATAGTGGTTAGATACAGCATTTATTTGGCCAAAAGCCTTAAAAATTTCAGATTTCAAAAAGGGGTTTTCAAGAAAATGAAATTTTTAACTTTTTGTGGTTGCATGTGTAGATCTTTGAAAGTTTGGGCCAAATCTGCAATTTTTGTAAAGTCTGTCCGAAAAATGTTTTCAACACTGTTTTCCAGCATTTATTGGTCTAAGATTTCGGATTTAAAGAATTTTTGTAAGAAAAAGTTGATTTGGAAATTTTAGTAGGCTTGCATGTATAGATCTAGAGATTTTGGGGTAAAATATGAAATTTCCGAAATTTCTGCATAAAGTGACTTTTCAACTTCATTTTCTGCATCTAATAAAGTGAAATTTCAGATTTGTTAAGGGTTTCCATGAAAAAGTTGATTTTGAACTTCTAGTGTGGTTGCATGTGTAAATTTCGAAACTTTTGGGTCAAAACTGCAATTTCTGAAAGATCTCTCATTTTTAAAGTTTGGATCTGTTTTACAGCAAGTATTAATTAGGAAAAAGTTTTATTTAACAAGTTTTTAAATTAATTAGAGTTATATTAGAGTTATGGACTTTTAAATTGAAAAAGGGATTTTCCTAGTTTTATTTCAAGAAAATTCGGAACTTTGTAAAACTTTAAAATAATTTCAGAATTTTGGAATTTGAGTCAGTAGGAGTTCTAGGATTTAATTTGAGAATTTTTGGAATTAGTTTGCTAGTATTTCGAAATTAGGACAATTTGCATACCATTTAACATGTTTTGTGCTTTAATGTTTATGTTCTTGATTTAATGGTGATGAGGGATGAATTTTAGTATTTTGGTACTTTAATTACTGTTGGATGTGTTTAATGGTTGTGAGAAATTGATTTGGATGGATTATTACCTAGATGTGGTAATAAGTCCATTAAATGAAAGGTAAAAAAAGGGGTATTTGTTCTTAAGCTTGCTTTGATGAATAGTTAGTGATGTTAATGTGTTGATTGTGCATGTGTGTGTGCTGAAATTGTGTGAATGTGTGGGTGCTGATTGTGCATGGTGTGTGTGCCGTGTGTGGTTGTGTGTTTATGTGTGTGAAATTGGGATTTTTGCTCAAAACATAAATATGTGGTAAATTGTGGTATTTGTGTGATTTGTGACACTTGATTGACATTTGTGATGTTATGTGTGGGTCATAAGCATAATTTCGAAAAGTTGCATAAAAAAAATGATTTTACTTGAAAGGTTAATGGAATATCGGGTAATAAACAACTCGGATATAGTGGGCCGGTATCCAACTAGGATGATGTGGTAGTGGTTTGATTCCACTTAGTGAAAACGGGCTCGTAACAGGTTTATTATCCGGTACAGAAATTAATCCTTCACGGATCCGATAAAACGAGAATGTGTTTTTCATGATTTTCACAAAAAGGGCATTTTAGTCATTTTGCATAATTACGTGATCTTATTAAATGATGTGTTTTCGTGAGATATGTGATTTGACCGATTGCCTTGTGTTGTTGTGCGAAACGTGGGTAAGAACGGGTATACAATATTATATATTATGTATAACGTATTTCCAAAGTTTGATAATACTCGGATTTCTTACTGAGCTTTATAGCTCATATAGATGTCTTTTAATTGCAGGTAGTAGTAATCCTCAGCCGGGATGGATCGAGTAGTGGATCGAGGTCTTGCCCGGGATTTTGGAAGAAGTACGAGGACCTATGAACGTTGCTAGAACTTTTGGTTATTTTCTTTTGGTGGTGTAACCCTAAAAACCGTAACATTTCTCTTTTCGTACTTTTGAAATCGTTTTTCGTTATGAATCGTACTTAATTCCTACCTTAATATGTTAAGTTTCGTAATTTGCTATTGTCATGTCTTCGCTAGAAAACTTCGAATTATTCACCAAAATAACCTTTTCGAACTCTGATTTATTCTCGAACCAAAAACCGATAGTGATATTGTAGCACTCGAACGAAAAACCTCCTTTCGAGACTTATTCCAAAAACGAAATCTTTATTCGGCTAAAGTAACCCAAGAAAAGTTATTCTTGAAAGTGCAAGTTTTCATTACCCAAAGAAGTAACTTTTTGATAATTGCATTTTCGCCCCATTTCAATGTTTCAATATTTACAAAGAGATCCTTTGCTTCCGCTAGTTTAATAAATATTCCGATAAACCGGTTCGATTTATCGCCCGACTAGAAGGGGGGTGCTACATATGTGAGTCACAGACGCGTGAGAGCCATCGGGCAATTGAACATATATGTTTTTACGAATAGGGGAATATATGAAGAAAAAAATGATAGAGATGTACATATATGATTAGAAGCACAGGAGTCAATAATCCAACAAAATGATGAAAATATGTGATTTTTACCTGCTAAGTGCACTGAGGGTTCACTAGTTTCTTCTTTGGCAAAAAGTGTTAGAAGCTTGTTGTATTGTTCATGCGTGAGCGAATTAGCTATAAGAGTGGAGTTGGATGGTGGTGGCCCTAATTTCTTCACATGTTTGTCGGGAAAGTCGTGAAGTTGATAACATGTAGCAATAGTATGACAATGTTTGTTGCAGTTTTCACAAAATGGACTTTGACGTTTTCCCGACAAACGAAATAGAGGTTTAGAAGCTTAAAGTGCAGCGGCATCAACAGTAGAAGTTGTGAGAATATTAATCTCTTGTTGCTTTTCTTCTTGACGAATTAAATTATAGATACATTGAATGGAAGGAAATGGTTCCGTCAAGAGAATTTGACTGCGAATAGCGGAAAAATGATCACGTAGTCCTTGAAAAAATTTCATGGATCGATCTTGATTTTGTTGGTCAATAATACTTTAAGCATTACCATAAATATATGAATTGATATGAATAATGGAACTGAGTTCATCCCATACATATTTGAGTTGCGTAAAACACAGAACTCCAATGCAAAATTATGGAATTGAATAAAAAATATAGAAAAAAGTTAATTCAAATAGTGAATTGTAGGATATATTTTTAGATTCTCAATGGTTATGGCCATTGGCCAACAATCACATCCTAGGAAAATAATTCAATGAAAAAATTCCGTAACTTTTTATATAAATGAAACACCTCCATGTGGTGGTGATTTTTCACTTATTATTTTCCACAAAATTAATTTCTCATTCACCAACAAATAATTTTGAGAAAATAAATTTAATTTACTTAAATATTTAAGTCAAATTTTCTAAAGTATATATGGCTCTCCAATAGTAAAATCCTAGTTTCGCCACTGATCACTGATCACACCTACATTTCAACTCACTTCCCTTTTCCCCAAATAACACAAAGTCAATACATGTACGGGACGGTTTCAACCAATGTACCATTATACTTGTTCTCTAGGTATACAAAGTCTATTCCCATTTACAAAGATAAAACTATACTCTAGATATATATATACATACATATATATACACATATATATAGCTTCTTCTCAACGGATTTCTCTTTATAGCAATTCAACAATGAAGTTAAGCGAATGTTGCTGCTTATGCTACTGTATTTACGCTCCAATCAGCGCTTGCATTGTTATAACCATCTGCCTAACCGTCGACAATAACTACTACGCAGGCCCACTCTGCTGCATCAAAGAATTCTATGTCCCCGCCCTCGATCTGTCGTCCCGGGACAAGATTCCGTATAATAATAATAGTAATAAAAATAATACCGTGATTAACCCTTCTCTCTTTTTCGATCTCTCCTTCCATAACATCGAGTTCGAGCACAGTATACGCTATGGAGATGTTAACATCACCATCTCGTACGACCGAAACGGCACCATTGCGAGCTACGTAGTTCCGAGCTTTGACCAGGAGTGGTTGGAGACGGACTACCGGCGGGAGGTGGTGGAGAGCCGCGGAGTGCCGTGGGAGAACGCTTTGAAGGCGGTTTTGAATGGGTCCACGGTGGTTTTTAGGGTTGACCTGGCGGCGCGGCCAAAGTTTAAGAGACAGTTTGGGAAGTATTCCAAGAAGAAGGATGTGAGGATTGGTGCTGACGTGGAGGTTGATGGAACTGGTCTGAACTCTGAAGGTGAAGAGAGGGGATATTCCGCTCGACTAGGCTGCTTCACAGCATTAGGTAGGATTTATTTTTTTTTTTCGTTTTTTTTAATATGAATTGGAATTGTTGATTGTACTTTGTTGATTGTACATTGATCTTGTTGTTTTATGTGTTTTGTGCTGTGCACGAATTAACTATACAGTTCTAATTTTTTGAGTTCGTTTTTTATATATACTCGCGTAAATTACAACCCGCCTTGAGGTATGGTCAAATTACGAAAAATCCCTTCTATTTAGATAATTATAACCACTCCCCTCAACTATAAATCTTCTTACACGTTCACTCTTGCAGCTTCAATTAGTGGAATCTTATAGATTGTATGAATATTATCACTTTTGTACCCGTTTTATCACATTCAAGCTCCCCATTATGAAGCAAGATTATCATAAGATGTGTGTTTTGGCTTGTATATTTCAGATTGTGGTGCATCAGCCACGGGCGGACCCATGATTAAAATGTAGGGGGGGCTGAATAAATTTTCGGGGTTCGGGGTAGCGCGCCGAAAAAAAATTTAGGTATATATATATAAATAATAAATATCTAACAAATCAAGATAAATAAAATAGCATTTAGACATTAAACGATAAATAATAAAATAAAACTATCGTATATTTTGTCCCACGAAAAACAGTGTGCTCTGAAAAATACGTTTCATTTGTACCAACACGTGCGTGCTTATATTTATTGTTCTTGGTTATTTAGTGTTTGATATATTGCGATGTGTTCGAACTGATTTCTGTAAGAACAATTTGTCATAAATATATTTATTTATTGTTCTTGGTAGTTTTGATTGTAATGAAAACTGTAGGTGGAAGAATATAAAGTGATAAGAATTGACGTAACTAATGCTCAGCTGCTCCGAATATTCCATCCGATGTGTAGAATTGAAAATATTTTTTGAAAATTAAATTGGGATCGACAGTCAAAATGTAGGGGTATTAGTAATTATCATTACTCTGTAATCTCTAATTACCAAAAAAAGAAAAAAATAGCGAAGACTCCCTATTTATCAAGGTCAATAAAGTATATTGGATGAAGAAGATTGGAAAAAATATAATTTTTAATATATTTTGAATTATTTGGAAGTATAAATGTCAGTTTTAACTACGGGTGAAAATAGAATGAATTGTGATGTGCCAGGTTTAGTCACATATAATAATATAAGGTTCCCCTTCTTGTTTTAACCAATAAATTACTACATTTTGCCATGAGTTTGAATATTCATACCTTGTATGTTTATGAGATCACTAAATAATTTAAATAAAAGAGATTTTTAGACAATATGAGTGGTCCGATTAATTGATAATGTGCATAAGATAATTTATATGAGTGGCCCAATTTATTGAATTCCCTTTTAGCCCAGCCAAAAACCGTGTGGCTTCACTACTTATGACCTAGTATATATACTACTACAATATGGCCCTTCTGGGCTTGTTTACATTCCCTAGATACAAAAGCCGTCATCCTGTCTATTGTGCCACGTGGCAAGTTCTTATTGGTCCTTTTTTACTGTTCTTCGGTCAGTTCAAGCCTGACACCCCTCTTTTACTTTTCAGAATTGTCCCCTGCACGGCCCTCGAGAGCCCGACGTAACGCTTACCTCGTCAGGCCTAGAGTCACCTCGGCAGCGTATCTCGTAGCTTTTAAACTCCGCAATTTATCCTTTGCGGCCTATTATGGTTTTTAGGTAAGGGCTTCCCTTCAATCCTACTTGGGCCTTCCTTTTGGGCCCAAGTTAGCCATGACAATCCATGTTTCCTTTAGTTGGGCTTGGGCCTTTCCTCTACAACCAATTTAGTCCGGATCATCTACTCCCCCCACTATACCTAGTATGACGAGATATCCAAAACTAGGTATAGTAGTATAAATGCCTAGAAAAAATCTCTTGAACCTTCTCTCCACTCCCCCAGTTCGCCACAACTGCAAGTAATTAGTTGTGACGAACTAAACTGTTGTTGATATATGCCGATATTTTGCAATCATAACTTTTCTTGGTAGTTTTGATTGTAATGAAAACTGTAGGTGGAAGAAGAGAAAGTGATACATTCGAGGTGTAGAATTCAGAATATTTTTTGAAAATTAAATTGGGATCGACAGTCAAAATCTAGGGGTATTAGTAATTATCATTACTCTGTAATCTCTAATTACCAAAAAGAAAAAAAAATTAGCGAAGACTCCCTATAAAGTTTAGTCAAGGTCAATAAAGTATATTGGACGAAGAAGATTGGAAAAAATATAATTTTTAATATATTTTGAATTATTTGGAAGTGTAAACGACATTTTTAATTACGGTTGGAAATAGCATGAATTGGATGGAAATTAGCACTTTTGGAGCGTTCTGTTTGTTTTTTCGAAAGTGAAGTACTAATTCCAATTTTGTTCAAAAAACATCACCAGTTTCTAGAAAAAAAAAGGGAAATTAAAACAATATTGAAAATCAAAATCTAATATGTATTTCAATTCCGTTTCCAAAATAAAAAAAATCGGAACTTTTTATACTAATATATCATCCTTACCAACTGGTATTAATTTTATACTCATCCAATATAATACATTTTTTGAGTATATTCGAAGTTGTTTATATTATTTTACGGGAAAAATATAGTTTTCATTCTTTAAGATTGCATCGATTTCACATTTACTCTTCCAAATTCACAAAAAATAAAATTGGTACCTCATGTTAAGAAAATCAACCTTTTTAGTTTTTTTTTCGTAAATTTTTCGTTAGTACTATTGGAATCAAGCGTGTTCCCTATTACTGTAAATGACCAAAAATGATAAATTATTAAAACATGAGGGACTAAATATATTTTTTGTAAATATAGAAAACCAAATATGAAATCTAAGTGAACTTAAGAAATGAAAACTATAATTTTCCCATTATTTTAGATAAAATACATTTTAATATCGCGAAGATCACCGTTATCGATAATTGGGCTTATTTTTAGTGAAGTTGAATGGGTTTGTTCCTCCATTTGTTTTCATATTTCTTATTTGGTAAATAGCACTTAATCCTCTATAGTTACAAGATTTTGCATATGACCTATTGTGCTTGTAATATCAACACATAACCCCCTGGTTTATAGGGGGTAACTTCCGTTAGTTTTTCTATCAAACTTAATCGCGTACGTCAAACTTCAAAGGAGTCACTTGTAAAAATGAAACGGAAATGAAAAGCACAAGGATGTATCTGCAAAACAAATACTTTGAAATTAAGTTTGACAGAAAAACTAACAAGACATATCCCATCAACCACAATTAGGTTATGTGTTAATATTAAAAGCATCAATAAAGTCATCTGCAACAATTTGTAACAAAAGAGGGCTAAGTGCAATTTACCCTTCTTTTATATATATATATATATATATATATATATATATATATATATATATATATATATATATATATATATATATTATTCCTATCTAGGTTTACCCTAAAATTTCTTTTATAAGAAAGTTCAGATAAAATTTAAAGATACATTTTAATATATTTTAATTTCATCATTTAACTTCAATTTCATCAATTATTTAATTATAATCCCTAATCTAATTTTGACTGCTGTCGCCATTGATAGTCGGTCAGTTGACGTTGACTCCCTGTCTCTGATGTTGACTTTTTTTTTTTCAAAACTATTCGTCCTCAGTAAAAATAATAATATAACTGTGGTTGACATTAATATTAACTATATTATTTTTTAACACAGTAATATAGACAATAATATTGTTATATTACTATCTAATAAAATATTATTAATACAACAAGATCACTATATCACATAGTATTGTGTAATATGTTTCTTTCGGTTGGGGAGATTAGCCATAATTAACTTAATAATTGGATTTATTTAGATGTTAGGTATCCCCAATAACTCGCCAGGTCGACCCGCAACTATTATGTTATCACCACATATTTTGTCATTTAGGGAGTTTTTTTTGTTGGATGTCTCTGGTCCGATAAAATAATTGAGTTTTTATTAGATTATTTAATCTTGTCATGACTAATCTCATTTTAACAATCAAACGAGGCCTAATATTATTATGTTGACCAGTCAACAAAGACAATAAAGTAAAACCTAAAACGCTAAAAAAATTAAAATTGTTATCGGTTGACAGTAATGACAAATATTTTATCACAAGGGCATGGCATAATTAGAAAGTTGGTAGATAAACGAAAAATAAAAACAAATACTAAAAAATATCCGCCAAGAACAAACACAATGTTCTCCCTAAACTTTACCACTAAAACGATTTATGTTCTCAAACATTTTTATTCACGAAATATGTCCTCAAACTTGCCACTTTTTAACAATTTATGTTCTGCCGTCAACTCCACCAGTTAACTAGGACGGAAATGTCACGTGTGGCGCATGTGATGTCGATCTCGCCGTTAAATGTTCACATGGCTGACATACTGAGATGATGTGGCCAGAAAATGACATGGAGGGACATGTGGTTCTCTCCCTATATTTCAATTTTAAAACTCTCAATTTATCATTAAAATACCTAATTTCTCATTTCCCCTATTTCATTGAACCGAATGCAGAAACTCTACCCCTAAATTCCTTGTACGAAGCACCGAATTGAGATGAAATTCCGCAACAACAAGATTGCCCAACTACGATTTCACAAATTTTAAACATTTGTGGAGCTAGAACATCAAATGGAGCAACAATTTTCAATTTTCGTAAGTTTCTTCGAAATTGATATCTTTGAACTTTGTTATGGGGATTTGGGAAGTGATAGTTTCGATTTCAATCAAATTGTATGTTGTAGTGTAGAATATGAGTAGAATTTGGGGGTTATGGTTTCTGCAATCGGTTCAATGAAACAGGGGGAATGCTAAATTGGGAATTTTAGTGACAAATTTGAATAAAATTGAAATAGAGGGAGAAAGCCACATGTCACTCCATATTATTTTTCAGCCACATCATCTCGGGGTGTCAATTAGATCGGCATTTAACAGCCATATCGACATCACGTGCGTCACACGTGATATTTCCGTCCAAGTTGATTGACGGAGTGGACGGCATAACATAAATTGTTAAAAAGTGGCAATTTGAGGACATATTTCATGAATGAAAAAATTTGAATACATATATCGTTTTAGTGATAAAATTTAGGAACATAAACTGTAATTCTCCCCCTAATCTCACATCAGTTTATTTGAGTTACAGGGTGAGACATTTATAATCATGAAAAGAAAGAAACATTACATAATGTAAACAACACATAAGAGATGATGTTTAAAATAATATTGCATTGAGGATTTAAATATATTTTCTCAATCAATCGGAATTTTTCAGAAAGTCCAAAATTTTTGCATGCATAATTGACGTGTTTTAAACCATGATGGTTAGTTTAATAGATCTACTAAGGCGTTTGTAAGAAAAATATAAAAATATATAGTAATACTTAATAATTTTATAATAAAGAAGATCAGAGACTGATATGTCATGGTTCGTATTTGACATATTAATATTAAATGATATCTTTCACTAACAGTTTAAGCTTTTGATTGAGATGATCATTCAACATGGTATCAGAGTCAGACCAAACGAAAAGGTCTTGAGTTCCAATCCCGCAACCACTCGTTTCATATATTTCAAGTGCAAGGCTTCAAATATAATTCCCCTGCACTTGAGGGGGCGTATTGGAGATATTAATATTAAATGATACCTTCAAATGTAATTCACTTACACTTGAGGGGGCATATTAGAGTAAATAAATTCGTGTGTTTCTCAAACCCCAGATATTTCATGTTTTTTTTATGAATTCTAAATTAGTCAAAAGGGGCACCCCAGATATTTCATGTTTTTTATGAATTCTAGATTAGTCAAAAGGGGGAGATAAATAAATTTGGGCGTTTTTTTATGAATTCTAGATTAGTCAAAAGGGCCGTATTGGAGATAAATAAATTTGGGGAGTAAATAAATTTGTGTGTTTCTCAAACCCCAGATATTTCATGTTTTTTATGAATTCTGAATTAGTCAAAATTTTGCTTTGGGTTTCTCAAACCCCATATATTTCATGTTTTTATGAATTTTAAATTAGTCAAAAATTTGCTTTGAGTTTCTCAAACCCCAGATATTTCATGTTTTTTATGAATTTTAAATTAGTCAAAAATTTGCTTTAATTAGAAAAAATACAATTATTTAAAAAAATATTATGTTATTTGGCCAGAAAAATTCGTTGGTGTAAGAGTGCGATCATAGACTAACTTATAATATTAACAAGTGAAAATTTACTTATTTTAAGTAATTATGTTTTAAAGTAATTATTGGTTGGTAGTGTTGTACATTTTTCTCTTTTCGGGTTTCATCTTTAGTTCTATCGATAGTTTTAAATTTGTAACTATAATATTAACAAGAAAATATAATTTTGTTCAATGGTAATTATAAAACTATTCTACAATCAATAAATAAATAAATTCCTTCAATTAAACTCGGGTCCCACCCCGCCCTCTCCACTAGGTAGATCCGTCGGGTCTCGGGTCCACAAAAATATGACCCGAAACCGACCCATGCTAACTCAAGTTCGGGTCCAAGGTGATCGGGACCGGACAGGTCCTTTTCCGGGTCGGCTCTGTCCGGTGCCCGTGTCACCTCTTAAATTATGAATATTATAATAAAAATCTTCATACGCAACTTCTAGTACAATTACCCCCTCATAAAATAATATAATGTCAACTACTCCTTGGTATTTCCATGGAATATGCCATGAAATCAAAAGGAGCCGTCAAACAGACCGCACCCGCCACTGTAAAACGGAAACAAACTGCCAAGGGTTTTTGATATGCTTAATTGGGCCAACCCAATGGGCCTACAATTTGTTTATCTACTGGGCTACGAGCCCAATATCGAAGACTAATATCACCGAGGCCCAAACACCTTCAAGTAAGGCTTGGGCCCAACAAAGCAAACTCAACCCAATAAACGACATATAAATAGAGGTTTTACTCATTTTATTAAGGTACGTCCTATTAACTGAGCAATACAAAAACGCGTATTCTCTGGACTATTTCTAGGATCAGCACGTCTGACTTGAGCGTCGGAGGGGTTTCCGCCGGATCAACCCCCGACTTAGTTCATGTGTTCTATGATCGCAGGTACCTCAGGATCATCAAGTTGTCAAGCTACTGATCTGCTTTGCTCTCCCAGCTCATTTTCTACACCACCCTAGGTGAGCTATATTTTAGCATCATCATTTTGGCGCCGTCTGTGGGAACGATGCAAACCAGATCATGTAGCCAACAAGATCCTCCTGAGGCGTCTGCTCGGAGAGAAAATGACACAGCTAATGACCTCCCACCTCGTGGAGGCTCTAGCTTGCCACCTCCTCCACGTCCCATGGATCCGCCTCGCGAGGTTCAGGTGATCCTCCCTCGGGACCCACCACTCGCCGATCCACCACTCCCTGGTCCTCGAATGGTTCAAATAACCGAGGAGGCCCTTCAACACTAGAAAGGGTTATCGACTCCCTGGGGGCTTACATCTGCCCCCAAAATATTTCGCTCGCCAAGGGTTATCGACTCCCTGGGGCTTACATCGCCCCCAAAATATTTCGTTCGCCAAGGGTTATCGACTCCCTGGGGGCTTACATCTGCCCCCAAAATATTTCGTTCGCCAAGGGTTATCGACTCCCTAGGGGTTCACAGGGCCCCCAAAACATTTCATTCGCCATGGGTCATCGACTCTCTGGGGGTCTACTTCCGCCCCCCTCGAACAGTTCAGATAACCGAAGAGGACCTTCAGCATACGATCGCCGAACCTTCAACAAGTTCAACTTCTACTTGCTCCTCTAATGGTTCAGATAACCGATAAGGACCTTCAGCGTATAATCGCGGAAGCTTCAACTTGTGCTACCACTGAAGTAGTGGCACCATACATCGTCATAGTAGGAGCCAACGCTCCTCCTCGTGAGGTCCCACTGGGCCCTCAACATAATCAATTTCTACTTACTTCTCGAACGGTTCAGATAACCGAAGAAGACCTTCAGCGTATGATCACGGAAGATTCAACTCGTGCTGCCACTGAATCAGTGGCACAATATATCGCCAAGGTTGGACATCTCACCCCATTGGTTCGTGATCGCCTCATCCTAAATGGGGGGCTATCCCATCCTAAAGTTGGGCATCTCATCTCAAGGGTGGTACATCCACTAACCTTTCAACCCCAAGGGGTTTCACATCCCATCAAGTGTTTCACGTCCCTACCTCAAAAACAAAAAAAAGGGGTCTGATGCGCACGCGCGAACCAATGGCACAACCGTGCGCATCTACCACAGACCATAGGTCTCGAGCGTCTCATCCTACAGTGGGCAGTTATCCCCATCCTAAGGTTGGGCATCACCCTTACCTTTCAACCCCAAGTGGGTTCACATCACATCTCAAGAGACGAGTATAATCTCCATACTCAAAAATTAGAACATCCCCAAGGGGGCGCACATCCCATCTCAAGGAACGAGGATAATCTCCCTACTCAAAAAATAGAACATCCCCAAGGGGGCGCACATCCCACCTCAAGAGACGAGTAGAATCTCCCTACTCAAAAAATAAAACATCCCCAAGGGGGTGCACATCTCATCTCAAGGAACGAGGATAATCTCCCTACTCAAAAAATAGAACATCCCCAAGGGGGTGCACATCCCATCTCAAGGAACGAGGATAATCTCCCTACTCAAAAAATAGAACATCCCCAAGGGGGTGAATATCAACCAAAAAAAAAAAAAAAAAAAAAAAAAGAGAAGAAAAAAGAAGAAGATGAAAAAACAGAAGAAAAAAGAAAAAGAAAAAAGAAGAAGATGAAAAAATAGAAGAAAAAAGAAGAAGATGAAAAAATAGAAGAAAAAAGAAGAAGATGAAAAAAGAGAAGAAGAAACAAGAAGAAAAAATACAAGAACAAGAAGAAGAAAAAAGAGAGTGAAAGAAGAATAATTAATTAGAAGAGGAAAGAAAGAAGAAAGAAGAAGAAGAAAAAAGAGAATAAAAAATAAAAAAAAGGGGAGAAAGCAGCCGAGCCGCGCGCGCGAGCCGAGCCAAGCCGCGCGCGCGAGCCGAGCCAAGCCGCGCGCGCGCGGCTCCATTAAAAAAAAAGGAAAGGAGGCGCGCGTGCACAGCACGCGCGCCACCAGCAGCAAAAAAAAACAAAAAAAAAAAAAAAATTCTCTCACACGCGCGCGCGCCTCCCAAGGCCACCTTGGAGCGCGCGCTCCCACCTAATTGGGCACAACTTTTGCTACTCTCCACCAAATTGCGCGTAGATTTCACCTCGCTTCACCAAATCGCGAGAGAATTTCAACGCGCTCCACCAAATTGCGCGAGCTCTTCAACGCACCTACCAAATTTCGTTCGCTATCAAATGGAAAATAAATAAAAAATTTATTTCTCCACGCCATGCCAACGAATAAAGAAACACTACAACACCGATCTACTCTCAACACGATCCGGTACCCTTTTCGACGTGACTCCCACATCGTCTCGAGAGTGGGGGGCTTGCGAGACAACTCTCATGAGGATCCAACTCGCTCAGTACTACCACCCGTTGCGAGGTAACTCCCACGAGGAGCCAACTCCCTCGGGTCTCAACACCAAAGCGAGACAACTCCCACGAGGAGACCACTCGCTCCATCCTACAACCCGTAGCGAGGCAACTCCCAAGAGGAGCCAACTCCCTCGGTACTACCAACCCGCAGCGAGACAACTCCCACGAGGAGACAACTCACTCGGATCTACAACCCCTTGCGAGGAAAATCCGACAAAGAGACCACTCGCTCCGTACTACGAACCCTCAGCGAGATAACTCCCACGAGGAGCAAACTCGCTCTGTCCTACATCCCGCAGCGAGACAACTCCCACGAGGAGCCAACTCGCTCGGTACTACGAACCCTCAGCGAGATAACTCGCACGAGGAGAGAAATCGCTTTGAGCGACATCAATCCGCACACTCGTCAGTCGCGCGTCATCCAATGATTCTACAACTTCGCTGCGAGACAACTCCCATGAGGAGACAACTCGCCCGAACTTCACTATATAATCGCAAGCTCAAGTTAGCACGATTACAACCCTAGAAACACTTAGAAATATTATGGGAATCTATATAGCCTGGCCAGCTTGATTACTCAAATTTATCTACTTGTTTTCGATGGGTCATTCATTAAAACGTGGCCACGGTCCAAACATACTTACGACCCACGAGGTCTAACAAAGGGCACGATCCCCATATAAAAATCTTGAGAGCCTGATCCCCTCCTCAAGTACATCACGCACAAGGCTATATGTAAACACATACAAGCAACGCGTCACAACATTGACAATGTCGAAAAATAACAACTCCCACGAGGAGAATACTAGCTCCGTGCTACTACATTATCGTGAAACAACTTCCACGAGGACGTAACTCGATCAACTCGATTACCCCAGAGAAAACTCCCACGAGGAGAATACTAGCTCCGTGCTACTACATTATCGTGAGACAACTTCCACGAGGACGTAACTCGATCAACTCGATTACCCCAGAGACAACTCCCACGAGGAGATTACTTGATCCGTGCTACTACATTATCGCGAGACAACTCCCGCGAGAAGATAACTCGATCAACATTATTACCCCGCGACAAGACAACTCCCACGAGGAGATAATTCGCTACTACATCGTCGCGGGACAAAACCGACGACTCAATTAACTTACATCGCGACAACCTTGTCGCGCTAAGCGCCAACGCGCATTCACGCCCCTCCGACACACGCTCCAACGCGTTTTCGCATACCATTAGGTCATACGCCAACAATCGACTTCTTCAATTTTTACTCTCGACACGATCTGAGACCCATCACAACATGGCCCCCACATCAACTCGAGAGTGGGGGGCTTAATGATATGCCTAATTGGGCCAACCCAATGGGCCTACAATTTGTTTACCTACTGGGCTACGAGCCCAATATCGAAGACTAATATCACCGAGGCCCAAACACCTTCAAGTAAGGCTTGGGCCCAACAAAGCAAACTCAACCCAATAAACGACATATAAATAGAGGTTTTACTCATTTTATTAAGGTACGTCCTATTAACTGAGCAATACAAAAACGCGTATTCTCTGGACTATTTCTAGGATCAGCACGTCTGACTTGAGCGTCGGAGGGGTTTCCGCCGGATCAACCCCCGGCTTAGTTCATGTGTTCTATGATCGCAGGTACCTCAGGATCATCAAGTTGTCAAGCTATTGATCTGCTTTGCTCTCCCAGCTCATTTTCTACACCACCCTAGGTGAGCTATATTTTAGCATCATCAGTTTTAGTATTAATTAACTAATTATAGTTGTAAATTGGCCTTAATTACTTTAGGTTATTCTCGTAATTTATCCTTGTTATATATACTTATTACTTAAAAAATGATTTTTTCGGTTTCCTTGTTCAACACCAGCAACGATTGCTTATAGGTGTGCGTGTATGAGACTGCATATAGATCTACGGTTCAAATAATTCACCGAGTGTAAATAACGAGGTGTAACGTCTCATTTCCCAAAAACGCAAAGTCAATACACGGGACGATTTCAACCATTAATTATACTTTTTCTAAAAAATATATACAAATTCTATTTAATTCCCACTTGCAAAGATAAAACAATGTATAGATGTCTCTATATATATATATATATATATATATATATATATATATATATATATATATATATATATCTTCTTCTCTCCACGGATCGGAATTATCCTTACAGCTACAACAATGACTGGATTTCATGGTGGCTTATGCTTCTTAGTTTTCTCTGTAATCCTCGTTTTCCTATTCCTTGCCATCCCCCTAGCCGTCAACTACAAATACTCACCCCCATACTGCTTCATTGAAGAATTCTATGTTCCCGCCCTCGATCTTTCCCAATTACACATACCTTCGAATAATAATAATAATAATAATAATCAACCCCTGTCTTTTCTTCGATCTCGCCTTCGGTGGCAAAGAATATGGGCACGCCATAAACTATATGGGCAAAGGATATTAACTTCACATTCTCGTACGGTGGGAAAGATTTTGGGGTATATTCGAAGAGGCAGTATGTGAGGATTGGAGCTGACGTGGAGGTTGATGGGTCCGGGATGAAGGTGAAGAAAAACCATATTTTGCTCAACTCGGCTGATGTTTAGTATTGTGTATTTATTGGTTTATGGATTTTGTACATGTTTGCACAAATTATATCATTATATGCCCTTGTTTTATTTTATTTTCATTTTTGATATGCCTAATTGGGCCGGCCCAATAAGTCCACACGAGCCCTATTCAGAAGAACACTACTACGAAAGTCAAATCACTTTCAAGGTTAGGGCCCAACAAATTAATATATTGTCTTGGCTGCTAAATTACTGTTTTAAACAGTAATTTAATTGTCTGAGACATAATATTAGTGTATTAATTAATTTTATCGTCTTGGCCTGCATTTTTGCTGTCTTCGACTCTAATATTACTGTCTCCGACTGTAATATTATTTTCTTTTGCAATAATATTACTGTTTGGATAGTAATATTAGTAATACTAGCATTTTTTCCCCGTGCGATGCACGGGATATTATTTTAAAAAAGAAAGAAATAATTAGTAAAATTAATAATTTAGTATTATTCATATTTTATGTAGCAGTGGTTTTTTTAAATCTTACATATTAAGATTTATAATACAAATATATAGATTAAGATTTAAAAAATCGTATTTCTATCTTTATCTCTTAAGATTTGAGTTATATTGATTAAAAATCGGAGATTGATAATTGTTAAAAAATATAGTTAGAAATTAGTACAGAAAAAAATATTAAAAATATAGTTAGAAATTATTACAGAAAAAAATATTAAAAATATATAATTACAGAAATACCATTAGGGTTTTCTAGGGTTGCCCAGCGTTTCTTTCTTTTATATATAAGATTACTGTTTGGGACAGTAATTTAGCAGCCAAGACAGTAATATTAATTAAAATATTTATTTATAAGAAAAAACAAAATTTCAATATTTCAAAAAAAAATCGAAAAGAAAAGTCAACGCCGGTTTACCGGCCGGAAAAAAATTAAAAAAAAAAGTCAACGCCGGAATATGGCCGAAAAAAAAATTCAGAAAAAAATTATTATCTGAAAAAAAAAAAATTCAAAAAATTATTAAAATGGGGGTTAATGTGATATATTTGTTTAAATCTAGGGTCAATGTATAATATTAAGGAAGTTAGAGCATAATGGATGGAATTGATAAGAATTATATTATGGAGGGTATTTTGGACTAAAGACATGTGAATGAATTTATTTGAAAGACTGTTTTTTTTTTTTTTTTTTTTTTGTGGACCAATGTGCATTTAAACCCTTGTCATGTCCCTTTTTGCCATTCGCCTTTCATATAATTTAATTGTCGCTTGTTTCTTGTTGAAGTGCACATCACCATCAATCTTATCCCTCATTTTTTTCTTAACATTGTTAGAACTTTTGGTATAGTTTTCTCATAACCCAACAGAAAATTGTTCAATACCATTGTTGTATTAAGAACTTTCGTTCAAGAAACATGCTCTATCATACATTACTAATGGTACAATGAATAATATATACGTAAAACCAAATATATATCTATTGAAGGTGATAATAAAAGTAATTTCATAATTTAATAAGTTATTAATTAATCTAAAAATTAATCATTATTAATTTATCCATAAGTTAATATTTTGCTAAATTAATAGAATTTTGATGGTACTAACTGTATTAATTTATAAAAGTTTAACTGTATATATAAAAATCACTGGTATATATTAAAGGGGCTATTCCAAATAAGCATATGGTAGGTAATTTATTCTAGTATAGAGCTACCCCTAAATCTTTTTTTATAAAAAAAGTCGAGACAAAGTCCAAAGATGTGTAACTAAATAAAATACACTGTCACACTTTAATGTACAATAATTTCATCCATTTAATCCCAATTTAACCAGAATTTGAAAAATTATTCAATTATGATTGTGACCTCTAACCTAATTTTGATTGTAGTTGCCATTGACCGCCGGTCTCCAAGATCGATTTTTTTTTCTTTTCAAAACGGTTCGTCCCTAAACAGTAGTATTACTCTGATTGACATTAATATTAACTATATTACTCTTTAAAATAATAATATTCCTATATTTCTATCTAGTACAATAATATTAGCACAACAAAATCACTATATTACATCATAAATTATTGTGTAATACAATAATATTATTATGTTCACCGGTCAATAAAAACAAATAAAGTAAAATGCTAAAAAGATTAATATTGTTTTTGTGGATTGTATTATGAATAATATTTTATCACAAGGGCATATTTCAGAAAATCGGTAGATAAACAAAAAATTAAAACAAACACTAACAAATATCCGCCAAGAACAAACACCAATGTTTGGAAGCGTTTTGAATCTTATTTTGATTTCATTTTGAGGAAATATGTTTTGGGGGAATAATTTGAGAATGAAAGTAATGTTTGTTTGTATTTTGGAAGGAGACAAAATACACTGTAGAAGTAAAATCATGTTTAAATGTGTTAGAAAAAAGTATTTTT
This sequence comes from Erythranthe guttata, assembly GCF_000504015.1. The sequence goes on from NW_012194764.1 coordinate 990,074, forward strand.
GAAGAAAAAAATTGAAAGATGAAGTGATGTTTATTTGTTTTTTAGTGAAGACATTTTTTACTGTAGCAGTCACATCATTTTACTGTAGCAATCACATCATATCTGAAGGAGAGAGAAACTTTTGAAATTGTTTTGAGAAAATGATTTGAAAAGTGTAATAAATTTCATTTTGTTTTGGGGAAACAATGAAAACAAAATGGAAATGGTTCCAAACATTGCCAAAGTTTTGCGCAATCTCACTTCAGTTAACTTGAGTTACAGGTTACCAACCCTCGTTAGGAGAGTTGGTACCTAGCCTTGACCAATAGGGTAACGGTCTAGGGTTCGAGTCCCCCCCTCCCCTACTTTCCCTTGTAATGGACTTGAATTTACTAAAAAAAAAAAAAAAAAAAACAACTTGAGTTACAGATTCAGACATTTATAATCACGAAAAGAAAGAAACATTACATAATATAAAAAACACATAGGAGATGATGTTTAAAATAATATTGCATTGAGGATTTAGATATATTTTCTCAAGCAATCGAAATATTTCAGAAAGTCCAAAATTTTTGTATGAATAATTGACGTGTTTTAAACTAAGATCGTTAGTTTAATAGATCTACTAAGGCGTTTGTAAAAAAAAATGTAGTAATACTTAATAACTTTACAATAAACAAGATCAGACCGAGATGTTGCGGTTCGCCTATTTTAGACCAGGTTTACTGTATTTGGTCAAGTCGGTCTTTACATGAATAAGAAAACTTAGTGAAAAAACAAAGCCCTAACTAAACCACTAGTAGGTAGAAACTTGTAGCAAGCTGTAAAGATTTCTAAAAGCTCCCTAGAAACTTATTGATTTGATTTACTTTCTAAAATGTAACTACAATATGAATGAAATGCTCTATAAAGCCACTCTCGACCGTAGTATTATTAAATCAATCTCACCTTTGATTTTGGAGGTGGGGCATTAATTGTATATATATATATGAATATAATTTTATTTGTAAATCAACCAACCATGTAAATATATTAATTAGCAAAAGATAATATCATTAAAATTTATATTTGGTCATTTTTTAGTGGCCATAACAATTTGTTATGTTGTGTTAACTTTTAGTATTAATTTTATCATTTCCTTTTGTTTCCATATATAAGTAAATCCGATTACCCTCTCAGACAACTCTTGATAATTATGTTTTTCTAGAGAAACAAAATCCCAACTTATTTCTCATATTCTGTGCGTGTATCTCCATGAAATTGTAGATGTCGGTTGTTTAAATTCTTTTGGATTCATCCAATTGAGTTTCTCAAACCCCAATTTTTTCATGTTTTTTTATGAATTTTAAATTAGTCAAGAATCCACTTTAATTAGAAAAACTATAATTATTTAAAAGAAATATTTTGTTATTTTTTAAACGGCCACGAAAATTCGTTGTGGTATGTTAGTTTAACTACTAATTCATGTTAAGAATGTGATCATAGACTAACTTAATATTAACAAGTGAAAAATTACTTAATAAAATAAAAATAATTATTTTAAAGTAATTATTCGTTGGTAGTATTGTATTTTTTTTTTCGGGTTTCATTTTTTCAGTTTTATCGATAGCTATAAATTTGTAATTATAAAAAATATTAGCAAGAAAATGTAATTTTGTTCCTTGGTAATTATAATACTATGCTACCGTCAATAAATAAATAATTGACATATTATTAAGAAATATATTTGATTTTTATTTAAATATTTTAAAATTAAAATATGCATACAATAAAAATATAACTTATTATTAATAATATTATTTTTTTGTAAATAACTAATGATAGAGCGGGTTCGGATTTTAAATTAAGTATTTATGGGTTAGATCTTCAATACTATCAAATTTTATAAAAATATAAGTGTATATTTATTCATTCCCTGATGGTTGTTGGGCATGGGTAAAACCATGGAGAGAGGAAGGAATGTCTATTCCATATTATTGGGAATAGCCATTAGCCATTGCCATGGAAATAGTTAATCCCAATGTTGAACAATGTTGAAACATACCAAACATGTGTTTTGGAATGAGATTCGGAATCCCATTCCATTCATGGCTCATTCATGCATACCAATCATGTCGTTAAGATCTACACTACCCCAGTCCTGCCGCTACCATTGTCGACGCTAAGGAGCAATTGGTTTGTTAATTTTGTCAATTCAATCCGATGGAATACGAAAAGACAAGGGTTAATATTATACGAGTTAGTACTAGTCATGTTTTGGGACAAATCGAGGGCGGTAACATAGAGTTGTTGGATGTAGAAGCGTGAGTCTTTAATTTGAAGTTGCGATTGAGGACGGCGATTAGGGTATAGAAAAATAGAAATGCATGCAGAGGTTATGATAAGGATGTATAAGCATAAAGCCTTGGATGCAGTCATTGTTGGAGCTACACTAAAGAGAAGATGTATACATTAATGCATGTGTACATACACTATGGTGTTATCTTTAATTTCCAAAGGGGAATATAGAGTAATAATTACAGTTTTAGCCCCTATACTTACCATCTAAAACAATTTTCATCATCAAATATTTTCGGCCACAATTTTTGTCCTAAAACTTACCACTTTGGACAATTTTAATTCGGACTTTAAAATTACTATTAAGTTGGAAGTGGTCGACACGTGCGCCTCACGTGACGTCTATTTGGCAGCCAAAAATTAGAGTTTGAAGACACCTAATCACTCCTCATTCGTTCTCCCCTAACCCCAAACTCAAATCCCTGTTTCCTCATTCCATTACCAGCTTTATCATGCACTAAAAATGGTTCTATGGTCTCATGTTCACAGCCGTGAAATACAGATCAAGAAATTGGAAGAGAGAAGTCTATCATGAACACAAAAAAGTAAGCAAAAACAATTTTCCTTCACTTTTATGTAATAAAAAAATAGCATGGCGCATGGAAAGTGGAGAACCTTTAATCTTCGTTTCTCTATAACCTTTTCTGATTGAATAACAGAATGCCGTTGATAGTAAGAGAGGGAAAACCATGGGTATAAATCTGACTTGCAATTTTTTAGGAAAATTACAGTTTATGTCCTTAAACTTTACCGCTAAAACGATTTTTGCCCTCAAACTTTTTCATCCATGAATTATGTCCTCCAACTTACCACTTTTTAACAATTTATGTTTTGCCGTCAATTTGTCAGTCATTTTGGACATAAATATCACATATGGCGCATGTGATGTTGATATGGCTGTTAAATGTGACGTGTAGTGACTTATTAAATGTGACGTGGAGTGACTTATGGCAGTCAAATGTTGATCCGACACACAAATCAGTCGACATCAAATTTCTAACTCACTCCCCCAATTCCCAATTCTCACTCCATTCTTCATCCCATAAACTTTAGCTATCCAATTTCAAAATGTCTTTCAATCGCGTAAACCTACTCCAAAATTTTCCAATCAAATCTGCATTCATGGTCAAAACCATACGGAATTCGAAGTCATAAGCCTATAAAAAATGCAAAGTCTCACATAGCAAGAGTTGTTAAATTGAAGGTGCCTCTCACGGAGTCCGGCTTAGGGCGATTCAGGAGAAGAAAATGTCAAGAAGGAATGATTCCTCATAATTCCCAAAATCGAAATTCAAAGATATCAACTTTGAAGAAACTTACCAAAATCGAAAATCGTTGCTCAATTGTGATGTTTCAACTCCACAAATGTTCGAACTAACTAATTTAGCAAAATTCTATTCATTTAGTGATATATTAAAGGCTGCGGCTATATGCAAGACTAAACCAACTTGTGCAAGACCAAATTAAATTTTTTAATGTATAAATACTATAATACCCTTACAATTGTTAATAAAAATAGAAAATTCAAAATGTGCAATACCAAAAACTTAAAAACAAAAAAAACCCTATTACAAAACCACAAGACCAACTCTCATCTTCTCCATCAAAACCTTTCTCCTTCCTCATCTACAAACCCACAAAACCTAAACATTCAAAATCATCAAAACTCAACAAATCTTACAAAGATGGTAAGTATGGAGTCAGAAGACATCAAAATAGAAGAATCTACGGTGGAAAAACCCAAGAAAATATGCATTTATGTATTTATTTAGCTAGAATATCGTTTTTCCAAAAAAAATCCCGTGCAGACACAGTCGACATGTACATGTCGAATTTTATAGGCAAAAATCGACATTGAGATGTCGATTTTTTTAGTACAAAATCGACACCTTAGTGTTGAAATTTAACTGTTAGCAAAGTAGTCCAAATATACTAAATTTCGACATTAAGGTGTCGAATTTATGGACATATATTCGACACCTTAATGTCGAAATTTAGTTGTTTCATATTTAAAAAAAAAAAAAAAAATCCCGCGCACACATTGTCGACATGTACATGTCGAATTTTATAGGTAAAAATCGACATTGAGATGTCGATTTTGGAGTAAAATATCGACACCTTAGTGTCGAAATTTAACTATTAGCAAATTAGTCCAAATATACTAAATTTCGACATTAAGGTGTCGAATTTATGGACATACATTCGACACCGTAATGTCGAAATTTAGTTGTTTCATATTTTATTATTATTTGTTATTTGCTCTTGCATGAGCAAACAAAAGCCATTTAATTTATGGGTATATTTGTCATTTCATCTTAATAAAATGAAATCTTTTGGAATCTTTCTTTAATTTGGTCTTGCACAAGTGTAATTAGTATTGCATATAGCCGCAGCCTATATTAAATTATGGAACTAATAATTTAGTACATTTCACCGAGTCGGGACCGTGAGAAGTTATTATTTAAATAATGTTATTAATTTATCGAGATTCTACTGTATTAACTAGATGGAGGAAGAAATCTAGGCCAGCAATTAGGCTTGATCTTTTCGATGATGACTCTAAAGAAGTTATTTTTGTAGCTCTCTTGGTGAGCTGAATTGCTGCTTGGTCTACATCAGGCAATATGCAAGCTGTTCGATTTTTCCTCCCTCGAAAAAATGATGGAAAGTCTATTCTGATGTTGGTCTTTCATTTTATATTTTATAATTTCTTGTCAATAATCTTAATTCATGGTCCAAGATGACTATTCTTAAGGCTTTGGGTTAGGGAAATATGGGAGAGAGAATAAAGAGCGATTAGGTGTCTTTCAGCTCATTTTTGACAGCCAAATGAACATCACATGAGGCGCATGTGACGACTCCATCCAACTTAACAGTCAAATTTGACGGCCGAACTAAAACTGTCAAAATGTGGGAAGTTTGAGGACCAAAATCATGACGGAAAATGTTTGAGGACAAAAAATGTTTTAGGTGTTAAGTATAGGGATCAAAAGTGCAATTATCCCGAATATAGACTGTATTTTTCTTTTTTTTAGAACAAGGGCAAATGGTACATAGCCGGTTGACACAATCCTACTGTATTGACTTTGTGTTGTTTAGACATGTAGGTGTTTACATCCTGGTAGATTGTTGGACAAGGAAAAACTCATTAGGTAAAATGTAGGGATAATTACACTTTCGCTTCCTATATTATACACCAAAAACAATTTTAGTACCCATATTTTTCTTGCCACAATTTTAATCCTCAAACAAACCGTTTTTTCGCAATTTTAATCTGCCGTTTGATTTTGGTGTTAATTTTAACAGAAATATCACGTGTTTCACACGTGATAACGCAGAAATGACACCCCCAGTCCATTTTTTAAATATATTTTTCAATTAGCCCAAGTTTCACTTTATTGTTTTTTTCCCTTAGTCCCTACTAGGTTAAGTGGGCCTAAAGCCCATTTAGATACATCAGTCGGCAATAGATTTGTAGTTATGCAGAGTGCTCCAATTATATTGAGCCCGTGGAAGGATCACAGTCTTTGTGTGATCGAATCTCTCCTTGAGTTTTTGCCATATTTTCGATGATCTTTCCAATTGTATATACTCGTCTTTCAAATCCTCGAAAAGATGATGGCGGATAAATTAATTTTCATACTCTATAAATATATATATATATATATATATTATATATATATATATGTGTATATATATATATATATATGTATATATATGTATATATATATGTATATATATGTATATATATATATATATATATATGTATATATATATATATATATATATGTATATATATATATATATATGTATATATATATATATATGTATATATATATATATATGTATATATATATATATATGTATATATATATATATATATATATGTATATATATACTGAAATGCTATTCATAGTGCGGTTTTTACCGGCTTGCAGTGCGATTTATTTCATTTGTAACTTTCCAAAAAAAAAAAACCAAATTCGCCCGCTAGCTATTTCGTGTATAAATACACGAAATCCACTCAACCATTTCGTATCTTTTCACACGAAATATAAGTGTTTATTGTTATAGAACACTGTTAAGTGTATATTTTTACACTTTATCGTACTTTTTTATTTGAGCTTTTGGTGTGTTTTAATGATAATTGATGCTTAAAAAGTTGATTTATTGTATATTAGGTACAAATTGAAGAATTGGAAAAGTATGGGGTCAACACTGCAATTTTGGAGAAAATGTGGGCCAAAAGTGAAAAAATTAAAATTTTGAAGAAACAAGGCTCGGACCCCCGTCCCAGTTTTAGTGCAAATTATGGGACCCCCGTCCGAGACTCCGAAGTTGCGCAGTTAAGGGATTTTAATTGCACAAGGAAACTGCCTTCTTCCCCAAGTTCTTCACCCTATATAAGACCAACCCAAGCACACAATTAGGGATCCATCTTTTTACGCAATTTGGAGAGCAACAAAGCAATAACGAAGACGAAGAATTCGAAGACTCTAAGCATAGATTTATCGTTTATGACTTATTTTATTTGTGTTTTTTCCTTGAATCATGAGTAGCTAATTTTCTTATTTCTAGGATTTTATTTGGAACCCTATGTGGGATTTATGAACCCAATTCTATGATTTTATGCAAGTTTTAATTCCAGATTATTTCTTCTACTTTTTTATTAAGTTCATGAAACTGGCCACTTTATGCGCTTTTATGTTATTGTTAATCGCATGAATCGGAAGATCGGGTTAATAATTAGAACTGTGGTAGAAGAGCCTTTGTGGTATTAACATAGGAATATAGTTAATCTCTTAGGTAGCCATTATTGAGATTTGTGCTTAATGCTGTGTTCTAGAATTAATTGCATAGGAATATAGTAATTGAATCTAGAGTATTAGAATCGTAATACACGCGGAAGCGTGTTATGATTATTTAGCATCTCAGGTTAATAATCCGGGTTAATTGCTTGCATAATTGAAGGAATTGGGGGAATAATAATCACATAGGGGGAAGAATAAAATCCTAGGCTCGTTTACTCTGATAAATCTTCGTGTTTAATTTGCTTTCTTGCTTTGTCGTTTTAATTTGCTTTTTAATTTATTTTAGTTAATTCTCTCTAAAGTCGACTGTGTAGGGTGGGCTTGATAATAATTGGTAGAATTTAGCGTCTAGGATTAGATAATTAAATATTCCCTGTGGGTTCGATATCCGGACTTAATTGTCCACTATATTACTTGTACGATACGTGCACTTGCGTGTAGGTTTTCGACCAACAAACACGAAGGACGAAACTGTTAGATTGAAAAAAATCGTGTATTTCGTGTAAACGTACACGAAATGTGACATCATATTTCGTGTAGTTTTCTACGAAATGGAAGACCACATTTCGTAGATTTTTCCACGAAATATGAAGTGACATTTCGTGGAATTCAGTACGAAATCACTAATTGATTTATTTTTTAATTAACCAATTTATTTCAAACACTCAAATTGACCTAAAAATTCAAATACAAATACAAATTGAACTAGAATTCAAATACAACTACAAATTGATCTAAATTTCAAATACAAATACAAATTCAACTAGATTTCAGATACAACTACAAATTGAACTACCGACCAGACTTTAATTGTTCGTACAAGAGTAGTCGGGGTTTGTACGTTTTGAGTAAGTGCCTCAAGTTTTTAGCTCTATGGTGTACCCATGCCGGATGGATTGGTGGTGGTGGACTATTTGCGACCAAATTAACAAACATGAAATGATTGTTGTGCAATGTCACAACAATCATACATGATAAGTGACCACTGCCAAACATAGGAAGGTAAGTCATACTCCCTACTTGAGTCAAAAGTACCACTAATGCACTGTATCTGGTAGCAATGGCCAATCTCATTTCATTCATGTCCATCCAATAAGCTTGTGGACAAGGCCCTGAGGTCCAGTCACACTTGCGTATGACCTCAACGTATCCGGTACTGCCAAACATCGTCGTGTAGACACTAGCATGCTCGTATAACTCAATAAGCAACTCTCCTCTCACTTGCGGCCATCTTTCTTGATCCCCGTACACGGCTTGAGCAACGCACCGGTACCCACAGTTGTCATCCGCCATCACGTTAACATAATCTTGAATAAGACGGACCATAAATCTGGGCACGAAAGAATAAAAGTCGATTCTGATTGTAATGATACTCTTCTTCGGTTTCTGATTTCACCAGCTTAGCCCACAGCACACGTCGGAATATTAGACCTTGGTCCTTGTTGCCTCCCATAAATTTCGTCGCATTTGCCTCAACATTTCTGTTTATATGGAATATACACAACATATGATACGAAAATGGGAAGACATTTGGCAGTGCTTTCAAAAGACCCAACTATCTGTCTGTCAAGATCGCATCAGGTTCGACAACATCTAGAAACTCTTTCAAACAATTCAAAGTCCACTCGTAGGTGTCTGCATCTTCATGCGACATAAATGCAACAACAATTGTAAAATTCCTCCCAACTGGAGTTATCCCAATTATTTCCAAAAGAGGCATTCCATACCTACAACAATGTTGTTTTTACTTATTTAAACAATACAAGACATTAAAACACAATAATCGTAATTTAAACAATCGTAATTTTTACTTACTTATTGGTTTTGTATGTGCAGTCCATCAATATAACATACGGGAACAGCCGTAATAACTTAATAGATTCGGGACATGCAAACATAATATCTGTAATGGTGTTGCTCGTTTCACTATCGACACGATGCCAATATCGATACTCGCCTTTTTGAAAGTTATGCATCATAAACTGAATAACAGTCATGCCCTCAATTTCCTCAGATTTAATCTTGGCCAACTCATTGTAAACATGCTTCATAGAGGTTTGTATCGTCGGATCATCTTTCCTCAGTCTATCCATGATCGACATTGGCTTCACGTGAGAATTTCGCAATTCTTTAATTCTTGCTTTCTGTTGTGGAGTTATACGACTAGTCGTACCTTGTCCGTGAGGAAACAAAGCCGGACGATGACTATGCCTGCCATCGCTGACAGTCAACCGCCATAATTCATCAAACCTTGACCTTTTGCCAATCAATTTGAACGGACAACCACATTTTTTTGTTCCTGTGTTTCTAGGATCTTCCATATCGATATTCGTTTGTCGGCCATGTCCGTATTTGTCACACGTCATGTACTGTGCATTCTCCCTTCTAGACTGACAAATCAAACGGTGACAATGACTAACTGCAGTTTCTTTCGCCCAGTTGATTAATTCTTCCCTACTGCCGAACACAATATCAACTTGGAAGAAGTGAGAGAAATCTTCATATTCATTTTGATCCAAAACCGAGGGATCAAAATACAAATTGTCGTCATATGGCTGCGTAAATACAAAAAAAATGTTAGATACTTGCACAAAATAACCATACTAGGTATTTCGTGTACAATTACACGAAATATATGTATACATTTCGTGTATGACTGCACGAAATGAATAACAAAACAGTTTTACTGCTATTTCGTGTGACTTTACACGAAATAATAGGTATAATTTTGTAGTATTGTACACGAAATGACTGGAAAACATGAATAAAGTGTTCATTTCGTGCAAAACACCACGAAATGACTTGAATAATTTCGTGATATTCTACACGAAACGGCTGAAAATCGAAAAAAATCACACTAAAACGTATTTTTTTACCTCATTTACGGGATCGATGTTGGCCATCTTGATAATCGTTGGGTTTTAACTGATTTCTACGAAAACAAATCACGATCTACGAAAGTCGAAATATTTGGAGGTTGAGAGGATTTTGTAAAAGGTTAAAGTGTTTTTTGACAAATGAATTATTTCGCACTGTAACTGGAAAAAATCGCACTGATAATAGCAAGCCCCCATATATATATATATATATATATATATATATATATATATGTATATATATATATATATATATATATATATATATATACCGGGGTGATTGGAGGCCCCTGGGCAATACTTAAATCGAGGCCCTAAATTTCGATTTTTTTTTAAAG
>NW_012194764.1:1000514-1014189 GCF_000504015.1 Erythranthe guttata
ATATATATATATATATATATATATATATACACATACATATATATATATACACATACATACATATACATATATATATATATATATATATATATATATATATATATATATATATATATATATATATATATATATATATATATATATATATATATATATATATATATATATATATATATATATATATATATATATATATATATATAAATATGTATATATAAATATATACTCGATTATCAGGGGCCGGTCCTGGGTGATTGGAGGCCCTGGGCAATACTTAAAATCGAGGCCCTAAATTTCGATTTTTTTTTAAATGTATATATATATGTGTGTGTGTGTGTGTGTGTAAGATATGGATGTATTAAATAAAATTGGGTATTAGAAAAAAGTTTTTTAATTTAACAAAAATAATTTAATTTTGTGAAATAAAAACACCAATATCATAGAAAAATAACTAAGTTTAAACTGTAGAAACAAACAACAGATAAATATGTAGGAGTGCAAGAAAAATTAAATTAGAGTAAACAATGTACATGAGAGAGAAATGGTAAGAACTAAGAGGACAAAAGAGATTGGGTGAAAAACAAAATAGAGAGAGATTAATGACAAGATAGATTGGGTCAAAAAAATTAATGTGGAAAGTGGGGGTTAAAAAGTTAAGAGATGAAGAGAATAAGGGTTGGAAGAAGAGAAAAGAAAAATAATTATAAAATATAACAAAAAATATATATTTTTTGGGCCCCATTGAAAAGTGGGCCCTGGGCCTGGGCCCTGCTCGCCCTGGGCCAGGGCCGGCCCTGTCGATTATACGTAGATTTGTAGAGTATGAAAATCAATTTAGAACTAAATAGTAGGAGCTGATATGAAAATAGACAGACGCAATAAGCTTTGCAAATTGAACTCTGTTATGTGAATTGTGAATTTTCATTGCACAGTACATCTATTTATACAAGACAAGCATTGTCATTTTCTTACAAGATTCATACTAACAGGGGCGGACCCACAGTGTGTCTTGGGAGCGTCCTTGCTGGAAAAAAATATTTAGCATTTGTTTTAATTGTATTATTTATTTATTAATTTACATACTTTAGTCCACCGAAAATTTAAATTTTGTACACTTTAAACCCATAAAAATATTGCACCCAAAACCCCCTAGGTCCGGCCTTGCATTCAAGGGAGGTAATGACATGTAGCTTTGGATCTTAATGACTTAGTCCACAAGAAACATTGGATGTGTATTATAATATTATTGATTTTTTTGTTGTTAAACTCAATTCGTGGGGGGCTGATCTTTCATCCAAATGCCAACCCATTTTCCATTATTCTGAAAAATACAAAATACTCTGCAAGGGTGGTCTAATTGGTAGAGCACACAGAGTACACAAAGTCACATGATTTGAATTTGAGTTCCTTTGTCAATGTTTTCTGAGTCGAGTTAATGTTACTTATTTGTAGTATGATTTACATTTCTTTGTGGCGTACGAGCTATTATGCCAAAATACTGCGGATTTACACAGTACACCTATATATAAACAATTCATTGCAGATTCTTTATTATAAAGAAATACAAAGTGGATGTTCCCATTTGTGTTTATATAACAACTATAGTGATCTATATAAATTAAAGGGTAAATAGCATTAAACCACCTAAACTTTTTATGTTTTTGCGGATCACCACCTGAACAATTTTTTTTTGCAAGAGTTCACCTGTACTCAATTAATTGTGTCACTTTGCCGTTTTTTGCCCGTTTTCAGGTCATAATGACCGGTTCTGGACACACGCGCGTTGCACATGCGAAATCAAAGGGTATTGTTGGCTTTTTCATTTTTAAAATTGAATGAATGTAAAATAGAATAATTATTAAAAGAAAAAAAAAAAACAAAAGGGTCTTCGTCTTGTTCCCAATCCCAGAAGAAGATCCACCACAACACCACATATACTGTACTGCTGCTACTTTATTTTTCCCTAATCATCACCATCATCAGACCAACAAAAATAAAAACGCCGTCGTTTACCCGCCGGCAATCAGCGGTAATTTCACATAGATGAACTCATCAAGGCCAACGGCGTTGGCGGCGGCAGACCATATCCAACCCCCCCACCCTACTCATCTAACTCACAATTTTCATCAACCATTTCTCTCATGTTGCAGCCACTCACCCCGAGTAACCAGCCTCTTGCACAACCACCAAGCTCACCACCACCACCACATCTTCTTCAGATCCGCCGCCATCATGACTGAAATTGGACCTAAAATTAGGTCCAAAATGTTCATTTAATTTCCCCCTTTCCCCAATTCAAGTTATATGAACACTATTTTCTCTCGATTTCTTCCTCCGAACGACTAGATCTTCTTCCAACGAATGGAGGATTATAGGATCTTCTCACAATTGAGGCCGCCCCATGCCACGGCGGCGGTGAGCGGCGCTCGGCCGTGAGATCGGGTGTGCGCCGGTGGGCGGTGGGTGGTGAGATTGGTGCGACGGCAGTGGTCATCCTTGGAATTGCAGAGGCGAGAAAGTAATTATGTCGGTGGTTTGTTCGGATTTTTTGGGCCATGAGTTCAAAATACAGGGCTGAGTTGCTGGGAACAAGATGACGTTTTTCTTTTTCTTTTTTTACTTATTCTATTTAAGAAAATTTCATTTCAAAAAAGAAACATAAAATAAAATAAATAAATGAAAATTAACATTTATTCAATTTTAAAAATGAAAAAGCCAACAATACCCTTGGATTTCGCATGTGCAACGCGCGTGTGTCCAGAACCGGTCATTATGACCTGAAAACGGGCAAAAAAGGGCAAAGTGGCACAATTAATTGAGTACAGGTGAACTCTTGCAAAAAAAAATTGTTCAGGTGGTGATCCGCAAAAACCTAAAAAGTTTAGGTGGTTTAATGCTATTTACCCTAAATTAAATACATCTTCTCTTATACCACCACCAACAATGGATGATCATTTCGGCTCATTATTTGAGTGCTCCACCAATCCATGTCACTGCTTATGCTGCTTAGCCATCTTAGTAATCACAATGTGGACTGCCCTAAGCGTCAATCTCGTAGGCCAATATTGTTACCTCCACGAATTCTATGTTCCGGCTCTTGATCTTTCCCAAAATAGTACTTCCAACAATACAAATACAATTAACCCTTGCCTCTTCTTCGATATCGCCTTCCAAAACGTCTTGACGGATCACAGTGTACGTTACGGAGATGTCAACGTCACCTTCTCGTACGGTCGAAGCGAGGTTGCGAACTACGTGGTCCCCACCTTCTATCAGGGGCAGGGGACGACGGTCAACGCGCGGGAAGTGGTGGAGACTAATGGGTTGCAGTGGTTGACGGCCGCGAAGGCGGTTTTGAATAATGGGTCGGCCGCGGTTTTCAGGGTTGACTTGGTGGCGCGGCCGAGGGTTAAGTTATGGTTTTGGTATCCGAGGAGGAAAAGAATGAGGGTTGGAGCTGACGTGGAGGTTGATGGTTCTGGGATGAAAATGAAGAAAGAGGATACTAGGCTCAAATCGGCGGCTTCCAAAGGCGGGATTCGGGATTTTGTTATGTTTGCGAGTCTTTTAGTTACGTTGCTTTGTTTGTTCTAAATTTGACAATAATATTCTTCCTCCATAGCATTATACATGAATCTCTCCAAAAGACACATTCATGTATTTTTCCACATTCATGAATTCTAGAACCTTCAATACTTTGAATTTGTTTAATGAATCTAGCTTATTCATTTCCAACAGGCGTAGTCAACCCTTGTCTTTTCTTCGATCTCGCCTTCGGTGGGCCGGTGGCAAGGAAGATGGGAACGACATAAACTACGGGGATATTAACTTCACATTCTCGTACGGTGGGAAAGCGGTAGCAAACTACGTCGTTCCGAGCTTTAAACATGACGAGGAGAAGATGGAGTACCGGCGGGATGTGGTGGAGAGCGGTGGGGTGCCGTGGGAGAACGTTGTGGAGGCGGTTTTGAATGGGTCAACGGTGGTTTTTAGGGTTGACTTTGCAGCACAGCCCAAGCGTATGAAAGGGTTTGGGGTGTATTCGAAGAGGCAGTATGTGAGGATTGGAGCTGATGTGAAGGTTGATGGGTACGGGATGAAGGTGAAGAAAAACCATATTTTGATGTTAACCACCGGAATTAGGAGAGATTAAAATTAATTTTGATGTTGATGTTCGTCAGGGAACATCTGCTTTCGCGGTAGCTTGTGTTGCAAGAAATCATGAAGGAAGATGCCTCGCTTGGAAAGTGAAGAGGTGCAACGGCAAACTACAACCAGTTGAAGGCGAAGCCTTGGCGGCTCTCCAGGCTGTCTTGCTAGCCAAAGCAAACGGATGGGCTGACATTAGCTTGGAAGGAGACTGCCAAGCTAATGTGCAGGGAGTGGAGAGACTCTCCATTACGGAACCATTATTGAAGAATGCCTTTTTCTTTCTCAAAACTTTTCCAGTTATAAGTTCTCTTTTGTTAAACGGGAGTGCAATCATTTAGCCCATAATCTTGCTCATTTGCCTTGCACTAATACTTTGGAAGGCTTTGAGCTTCCTGTTACTATGGCTTCATCAGCCCAATAAAAATTTATGTTCTTTTCAAAAAAAAAAAAACCATATTTTGCTCAACTCGGCAACTTCACGGCTTGGTGGCGCGGGGGCTTTTGTTCTTTTCAGTTTCTATTTATTTGGTTTTTTTTTTGGGGAAATATGAAATACACCCCCCAAATGGAAAATATTTTGAACTAAACCCAATTGACTATTAAAGACTTTTGCCTACACCCAAGTTCCATTCTTAATTAGTGAGACCCCCCTTAACTAGTGTGAGGAGACAAAAGTACCCTCAACTACTAATAACCCTAAATCCTAATTATTTGCATCCACCTACATCACGTTCATTTCTTATTTTCTCCACCTCTTCACCTAAATCTCTCCTCTCTCTTCAAAATTTTCGACCGTCCTCCACCGCTGCCGCCGTCGTTGCTGCCACATCGCCGCCGCTGCTGCCATACCGCCGCCGTCGCTGCCGCCAACTTCGTCTTCACTTAAATCTCTTTCTCTCTTGTTTGTTATTTCTCTCGATTTCTCTCTCCTTTTTTCTTCGAAATCTGTACATCACCACCACTATCACCGCTCGTTGTCGCCGCCGCCGCCGCCTCCTTCATCTCCACGTAAATCTCTTTCTCTATATGAATTGATTTTTTTTTTCTCTTCCTCCAGATCTGAACATACCGATCTGGAAAATTGGTATAATCTCTAATAATTACCTCTCTGTATTCTCTCTCTCTTTTTTTTTTTTTTTTTTTTTTAAATATGTACAGGTTGATGTACGTAATCTCAGAACTATCTCCTCAACATGGGAGAGAGTAATTGATGTGATGGATAGTGAGGTTTGTACGATCACATTCATGCCTCGTAGCTAGTGTCTTTGACTATTTAATATTTTCCTAAAGGCTTTGATTATGTGCACAATAACTCTCTTGAATTATGTCTGGTTCAAGATTATTCGGATTTATTGGAGCTGGTGATATACTGAGTGAGCTCTTCGGTTCGCTGTTTGCGACATGAACGGCTTGGTTTGTTTCCTCTTTGTTGCATCTCTCTTTTTTTTTTTTTTTTTTTTTTTCTCATTGCCTTTTGTTTTATGACTTCAAGTTTGGTTCATATAGATTTGCTTCTTGTTGCTGCAATTTTGATTGAATTTGCCGCACAGTCTTCAAGAGGAATTAACAAGGACATCCGGAGCATTCTGAAGAACTATCTTCCATCAAGAATCAACAGTAACATGACTATGACTATAGTCATATTCGAATATGACTATTCTTGAATATGACTGTAGTCATATTCGAATATGTTCTATCTTCTCGTTTGAAGCTCATTTGTAATAATAAGATTCATATTGTATTTTTTTGTGGATGTTTGATTGAATTGTTTTCGTGCAATCTTCGTTTTTTATATAATTTGGTAAACGTGACTGTACTACACTATATAATCGGAATTTTTAAGTTGAAAATGTAAAAAACGATAATATAAAGAAAGAATATGACTACAGTTGATATAGTCACATATAGTCATATTAGACTATAGTCATATTCAAGTATAGTCATATTCGGCGTAATAGACTTATCGGGGAAAAGATTCAATTTTTTGTTTAAATATAATTTTCAAAAAGAATATATTAAAAAGAAATAATGAGATGAAATAAAAAAACTTTACGGAGCAATTATATTGTGTGGGGGAAAATCCCTATTATATTGGCATTATTAAGGTAGGATATTGTGTGGGGGGAAATCCCTATTATATTGGCATTATTAAGGGAAGTGGGAGGAATTATTGGGTAGGAGATTTATAATTTATGAAGGGTAGTATTGGAATTAAAATTTCTAGGGGTTATCACAAAGAAAGATTTAAGGATTGGACATATCACCATTTATTATTCATTCGAGGGGTTTATTGCTAAAGGCCCCTTTTTTTTTCTTATGTGTGACCACATAAATAAATTGACGTTTTATTGTGTATTTATTGGTTTATGGATTTTGTACATGTTCTGCACAAATTATATCATTTTTTTTCCATTTTTCCAGCCCAATAAGTTCACACGAGCTAGATTTAGAAGAACACTATTATGAAAGTTCAATCATTTCCAAATAAGGTTTGGCCAACAAATTAATCTCAACCCAATCGACAAGGTTGAAATAACGATTTAATTCATTTAGTAAATGTACGCCATATTATCTGAGCAATATTGTAATTCGTATTCTCTCAACTACTTCGCTATCCGCACATCTGATTTAATCGTCGGAGGGGTTTCCGCCGGATCAATCCCCGGCCTAGTTCACATGTTCTCTGTTCGCAGGTATCTCAGGACCATCTAGCTCATGGGCCAGTGATTCACTTTGCTCTCCCAACTCATCTTACCCACTTATTTAAGGTGATCGTATATTGAGATACGACCAAAATGTGTTTAAAAGGGGGTGAATTATGCTTCTCATCAAAATGTTTTCCTTATAAAAGAATTATCGTGATAGAAGAAATTCTTTTAACAATTTTATGGAACTTTTTCTTCAACAAATGAATTTGTTAGCGTAGAATAGAGATGGCAGCAGAGCAGATACCCTCGGAAAAGTGTAATACCAGAATCATTACCATTTAATATAACTAAAATAAGAAACATACCAAAACCATTTAAAAATTTATCGGAATACCAAAATCATTACCACCAATATCCGGATACCCATAGATATCCATTTACCATTGAAATAATAGTAATAAAAAATAACTTTGGGTCCGATAAAGTAACTCTCAGAAAAAGAGAAACGAAAAAATAAAAAGTAAATCATACAAATATATCCTCCCTATATTATTTAATATTTTATTTAAAATTTTGCTAAATTATATATATATATATATATATATATATATATATATATATATATATATATATATATATATATATATATATATATATATATATATATATATATATATATATATATATATATATATATATATATATATATATATATATATTAAATGGTCGGGTACCCATGATCGTAAAGGTAAAACCAGAACCATGCCCAAAATCATTACCAAACCCTATTAGTTTCGGTAACGGGTTTTAAACGGAGCGGATACCCGCGAAGAGCTAGCGTTCGAGTTCTTTTGCCATCCCTAGCGAACAATTTAAAGTTACGGTTCCAATGGAGAATATTCCATCAATGAAGTAGTAAAATAGAACGTGGTGAATTACAAGGTATGAATAGTTGTTCGGAGAATTTTTTCAAGCTTCTTGAACTTTTATTCCATGTGCACGTGCCTCGGACCTCTATATATACAATACAAGATGTTATCCCCTTAGCCGGTGACATCGGCTATGACTCAAGTAGATTTATCTTTATTTATAGGGTAAATTACAAACACCCCCCTGAGGTATGGTCAAATTACAAAAATCCCCCTCTTGTTTGGATAATTACATCTACCCCCTCAACTATGATTCTTTTCTTACACCTCCACCCTTATTGTGCCAAATTCAACATAATCATCTAGATTCCGTAGAATGTGCTCTAGTATGTACTCGTTTTGTGTAAAAATACAGTTTCCGATGCACCACAAACTGATATATACAAGCTAAAAATCACATATTATGATCATCTTGCTTCATAATGTAGAGTTTGAATGGGATAAAACGGGTACACAAGTGATAATATTCCATATAATCTCGAAGATTCCACTAAATTTGAGGAGTTGAGGGGGTGGTTGTAATTATCTAAACAAGAGGGGTGTTTTTGTAATTTGACCATACCTCAGGGGGTGTTTGTAATTTACCCTTATTTATATAAGAACTTCAAAGCGTATTTTTGGCTTCTCACGTTAGAAAATACACTCTCAGCGCACAATATGCGTGTGGGTCACACAATATATATTCATACAGAGGTTTGTGCTAATTGTATAACATAGAAACTTCTTTTGCCTTTCAAGATTACATAGGGTGGTTTCTGAAAAAAAAAAAAAAAAAAACACTTACGAAAACAACAAAGTCAATATACAGTTGTGACGGTTTCAACCCATGTACCTTTATATATACTTATTCTAAAAACACAAAGTCTATCTTTATTTGCTACAAATAAAGATAGCTTCTTCTCCACGGAGTTCTCTTTAATTTGTAGCTCCATCAATGAATACATGCGCAGCTATCTGCTTATGCCAACTTATTACCGTTGCGATCTTCATTTCCGTTGCCATAACGATACCCCTAACCGTCAAGACCACGCTTCCGGGCCCACGCTTCTTCATCAAAGAATTCTATGTCCCCGCCCTCGATCTCTCCCAACGCGACAAAACTCGGCCAAAGAATAATAATAATAATAATAAGGGTAAATAGCATTAAACCACCTAAACTTTTTCAGTTTTTGCGGATCACCACCTGAACAATTTTTTTTTGCATGAGTTCACCCGTACTTAATAAATTGTGTCACTTTGCCATTTTTTGCCGGTTTTCAGGTCAAAATGACCTGTTTCCAACTCATGTGCGTTGCACATGACAAATCCAAGGTATTGATGTCTTTTCCATTTTTAAAATGAAATAAATGTTTTTTTAGGATAAATGGAATAAATATAAAATAGAATAATTAAAAGAAAAAAAAACATGTCAGTTTTATTTTATTTAATTAATCAATTTTATATATACATACATTATACATACATATGCAGGGGATACAACCCACTTGCAGTTGCAGAACACAAGTTTTGAAGAAAGATTCTCTCACATACACACACACACACACAACACATTCATTCCTGTTTTTAACTAATTTAATCGGTATGAATTAACTTGGTACGTTTGTATTTCACTTTTTTTCATCGAATATTTGATTCTTTGATTGAATCCCACTTCAGATCTGTTGATTTTAATAAAAAAAAAATTAATTTTATTTTGCATTTGAATTGAAGTGGGATGATCTTGGTGAAATGGGGGGACGAATTTTCGTGCAACTGGTGGTGGTTTTATCATTTCGGAGTGGTAGTGTGTTTGTTGCAAAAGCAGAGGATTTCATACCCGATCTCACCGCCAAACGCCGCGCACTTCCGCCGCGGCCTCAATTGTGAGAAGATCATCTAATCCTCCATTCGTTGGAAGATGATCTAGTTGATTCGGAGGAAGAAATCGAGAGAAAATAGTGTTCATATAACCTGAATTGGGGAAAGGGAAAATTAAATGGGCATTTTTGACGTAATTTTTGGACCAATTTCATTCAATTAAAATGGGTTGGGATTAAATGTGTTCAAAATACAAACTTTAGAATGTATTGTGTTCATTGTCGAAGAATCTCGTTTGAGGTTATGGGCGGCGTATCTGAAGATGTGGTGGTGGTGGTGAGTATGGTGGTTGTGCAAGAGGGCGTAGCTGGGTTGTGGGTGGCGGATGTGAAGAAGATGTGGTGATGGTGGTGAGCTTGGTGGTTGTGCAAGAGGGCGGAGCTGGTTCCTGGTGGTGAGCGGCGGACGGCTGAAAATTGTGAATTGGGTGAGTAGAGTGGGGTGGTGTGCATGAGATGGGTAGTTCCTGGGATTGGAAAGAAGATGAAGGCCTTTTTTTTATTTATTTATTTTATTTAACATTTATTCCATTTATCCTAAAAAAAACATTTATTCCATTTTAAAAATAGAAAAGACGTCAATAGCCTTAGATTTGTCATGTGCAACGCACATGTGTTGAGAACAGGTCATTTTGACCTGAAAACCGGCAAAAACTGGCAAAGTGGCACAATTTATTAAGTACGGGTGAACTCATGCAAAAAAAAATTGTTCAGGTGGTGATCCGCAAAAACTGAAAAAGTTTAGGTGGTTTAATGCTATTTACCCTAATAATAATAACAATACCATCGTAATATTTAACCCTTGTCTCTTCTTCGATATGGCCTTTGTGAACATCGAGGACGACCACCGCGTACATTACGGAGATGTCAACCTCACCTTTTCGTACGACGGCGGAAATAATAAGGCCGTTGGAAATTACGTGGTTCGGAGCTTTGACCAGGGGTGGTTGGATGTGGACTACCGGCGGGAGGTGGTGGAGAGCCGAGGAGTGCCGTGGGAGGATGCCGTGAAGGCGGTTACGAATGGGTCGACAGTGGTTTTCAGGGTTGACTTGGCGGCGCGGATCGAGTTTGACTTGTTTAATTCGAAGAAGAAGAATGTGAGGATTGGGGCTGACGTGGCGGTTGATGGAACAGGTCTGAAGTTGAAGAGAGAGGATATTCGGCTCGACTCTACTGCTTCGCGGCGTGGGGTACTTGGGACTCTTGTTCTGTTTCTCTGTCTTCTGGTTACGTGGCAATGTTTCTTCTTTTGAAAATTTTATTTCTTTGTTTTGTATATACGTGACAACATAAATTGGACATTGTTGTATTTTGATCTTGTTGTTTTATGGCTTTGGTGTCTTTTCGTTTTAATCAAATCTACCGTTCAAATCCATCCGAAGTAACTTTCTGTAGATAACCAAGTATAGCTAATTAAAATAATTTTAAGGTCTCTATGGTATCAATAATGACACTCATCTCCTGAAACACAGTTAAAAATTCTAATAGGATAATGCATTAGATAAGTTATTCGAATAGAATTCTAACGGACTATTACTTTTAGCTAGTGGTGGAGACAACATAGAGTTAGGGGTGACATGGCTCCCCCAATATTTCTTAAATCACCCA
Organism: Erythranthe guttata; assembly: GCF_000504015.1. The sequence goes on from NW_012194764.1 coordinate 1,011,711, forward strand.
TGGCTCTTTGTTGTCTCCAATATTCACTAGTAGAAAAATGACTTTTTACTACAACCATTAACCGTATCAAGAGGTATCAAATTCGTAGTAAAAAGGCTTTTGCTACGCATTTGCCATGAATTTACCCCGTAGTATATACGGGCGTGACAAAAACTTTGCTACGGTAAATGGTCGTACCAAATACTTTTTTGCTACTGTAAATCCTAATATTTTACTACGACTTCAAAATTGTCCTGTAGTAAAAAACATTTTTGTTACGACTTTTGACCGTAGCAAAAAAATTCGTAGTAAAAAATAAATTTCTACTAGTGAATTTATGAAACTAATAGTCCGTTAGAGTTCTATCGGAATACGCATCCTTATATTTATATATAATCTTGAGGAGGATACGCTCCAACCCGCAACATATATAGGTCCGCCTCTGAGTATACGCAAAACACTTTAAATATTTTTTTGAAACTTTTTGTAAAATCTTCTAGTGAATTTCAAGTTAGGGTTCCAACAAAGATTCCAATATTAAACTACGGAAAACTAAATGTGATTAATTAAATTACAGTTAAGCCTCTATAAACTAATGCAGTCAGGTCTCACTAAATTCTATTAATTTAACGAAATATTAATTTAATGAAAATATTTTTTAGCACGTCGTCTTCGAGTCGAGACTGAGAAAACATATCATTTAAACGAGATTATTAATTTATCGAGTATTAATTTATCGAGATTCTACCGTACATATAGTAAATGACACTATATGTATAGCGGTTTGGAGAACTTTTCCCTACTCGCTTCCCAAGTTCTTTGAACTTTTCATCGTGCCTCCAAGATCATCAAACTCTACACCTAAGACAACATGCTTACATGACAATAGTGTCTTTCGCACCAAAGGTGCAATTACAAGAGACTCACTCTTCTGCGCTCAACAACACGTGCTTCCAAGAATTCTTTTATATATATATATATATATATATATATATATATATATATATATATATATATATATATATATATATATATATATATATATATATACTCTCAAGTCACTCACATTTTCACACTAAAAATTCACAAAACTAAGGAGATATGTTCTTTAAAACAACACTCTTCTTAAATTATACCGAATAACACAAGTTTATGACCAAGATGAGTCGAAACTTAGCACGAGAATGAAGAACTCGTGTATTGCTTTTCTTGCTTTAGATCAACATATAAGAAGTTCCAACAGTAATCTAGGACTTTACTATAAAAAAAATCTTTTGAGTGACAACACCTATTTTACAAAAAGTGTTGTCACTGTGTTTGTCAGTAACGGGGTGTCGCTAATGCTCTATAGTGACAATAAATAAGGATAAAGTGACAACAAAAAGAGCTATTAGTGACAATAAAAAAAATGTTGCCACTTAATGTGTGCATTAAGTGACAACTTTTGCATTTGTCACAATTGGGGTGTCGCTGATGCAATTTTTTCTTATAGCCTTTTGTTTGCTCTCTAATTTTATGCCAACAACAAATTTGAGATTTTTATTTCGGTCCTAGATTCCCAAAATTTATTGAATTTGTAAAATACCAAATTTTGATAATATAAACGGTAATCGAGAATTAAAATTTGAATCTTGAATTCCAAACACACCTCTAGATTTATTTCATATGCACCTTGAGCAAAAAAGCTAGAGATGTTTTCGTACGTGGTGTTTGCAGAAGCTTTTAAAAAGTGATATTGAGCTTGTTTTTTGCTCATGATTGATGTTGAAGTGTTTGCAATGCCAGCTTTTGCTTCTACTTCTCTTATATATAATTAAGCTGATTTAAGATAAAATATAAAAAGCACCACTAAAACAACTTTTCTTAAAATAAATTGTTTAAAATTATTTTTTCATGGAGTTTGCAAACAGTTCAAACTTCTAAAAATAAACAATATATTATCACTTCCAGGAAGTAAAAAAAAAATTGTGTAGTGGGGCCTTTGCCAAATTTAATAGCTATAGCTTGTTCAACTCTACAAACAAACGATCACGTATACTTCAACTCATTTTTGCTTGTTCTGAAAACAACAAAGTCAATACACGGGACGGTTTCAACCCACGTACCATTATACAAATTGTTTTTAATAATGCAATAAGGCTTCATTTGGATTTTATTTGATATTTAGTATTTCTAAGCACCTGGGTTGACTCGCAAATATTATTTTATTATAGCTTATCTTGTTTCTAGACATATTTTTTTGGGCTAAATACAGTTTGCACCCTTAAACTATAAGGGTGGTAACACTATTTAGCCTAAAAAAATATGTCTAGAAACAAGATAAGCTATAATAAAATAATATTTGCGAGTCAACCCAGGTGCTTAGAAATACTAAATATCAAATAAAATCCAAATGAAGCCTTATTGCATTATTAAAAACAATTTGTATAATGGTACGTGGGTTGAAACCGTCCCGTGTATTGACTTTGTTGTTTTCAGAACAAGCAAAAATGAGTTGAAG
>NW_012194764.1:1020024-1078811 GCF_000504015.1 Erythranthe guttata
ATATATATATATATATATATATATATATATATATATATATATATATATATATATATATATATATATATATATATATATATATATATATATATATATATATATATATATATATATAGGGCAAATTACCAAAACCCCCCTGAGGTAAGCCTAAATAATGAAAATCCCCCCCACGTTCTCATAATTACGAAAACCCCCCTTGACTAACGGTTGACCGAATTTTTTTAACTGAAAATGTGAAATGTCTATTATATCCTTCTGTTAAATATGTGAAAATAAAAGAAAAAATCTGAAAATGTGCGAAAACGACAACCCGTGACGTGGGCCTTTCCCACCTAACGTCACCCCACCTTCGATTCATTTTCCGAGAATGAAACCCTCGTCGTCGTTACAGATTCTTGATTATGCTACTCCTCAATTTTCCAATCCATACATTTTTTTTCTCATAAAAATTGAATCTTTAACTTCTGCTACTTTCCAAACCTTGATTTTGCACAAAAATGGAAAATAAAAAATCAGGCGCCGACGTGGATCAATATAAAGCAACGGAAACTCCGTCAGCTATAACGGCACAGGTCGGAATTTCTGATTTTGTTAATTGGGTCTTTTTAATTATGTTTCTGTTGATTTATCTTAATTTTCCCCCAAATTTAGCCCTAGATCAATTTTTGGGATTACACGAAATTAAAGCTTCTATACTAGTGAGGTAATTGATTAATTCTTCATTGCACACAGGCTGATTCTGAAAATAAAGAATCTAGTAATACAGAACCAGGGCCAAGTACTAGTCGAATTTCAGATTTAACCCTTCAAATTCCTCCGAGGCTCGGTGCTTTTTCGAGCAGCCGTTCGGGTTTTCTTCGGGCTTTGAGCTTTAAGAAGAACAATTCATCAGATGGTGAAAGAGCTATAAAGTGCTTACAATTAATAGCCTTTATAAAAAAGCTATAAAATGCTTACAATTACCCCCCTAAGGGTAATTTCGTGTACAAGGGCAAAATTGGTATTATCGGAGGAATATTCGGGAGAATCAAAAAGATTCTATCGAGTTTAACACCGTTAGAGCGATTTGTAAGATGTCTGCATACCTCAGGGGGTTTTCGTAATTACGAGAACGTGGGGGGGATTTCCGTTATTCAGACTTACCTGAGGGGGGTTTTGGTAATTTGCCCTAATAAATTTGATCTATGGCATTCTCACCTTGGTCATCCATCTAGGTTTCGTTTTGATTTTATTGTTAAGAATTCTCAAAATATTATTCCAAATAAGGATTTTATTTGTGATGTTTGTCCACGTGCTAAACAAGCACGTCTTTCATTTCCTCAACGTACATCTTGTTCTTCTCATTGTTTTAAATTGATTCATGTTGATATTTGTGGTCCTTTCTCTATACCCTCACAAAATGGATCACGATTCTTTTTAACTATTGTTAATGATTATTCAAGATGCACTTGGATTTATCTAATGAAACACAAGTCCGAAACTTTCAACATGCTAACTCATTTTTTTAATCTAATCCGTCGTCAATTTGACACAAAAGTCTCTCATTTTAATTCCGGAAATGAGGATATTTTTCTTCCTCAACTTCAAACCATACGTTCAGATAATTGTTCTGAATTTCTTTCCAAACAAATTCAAAAATGTTTTCATGATAATAGAATCATTCATCAACGTAGTTGCGTTGCGACCCCACAACAAAATGACATTGTAGAACGTAAGCATCGGCATCTACTTGATGTCGCTCGTGCTTTACGATTTCAAACAAACTTGCCACTTTCTTTTTGGGGTGAATGTTTCTAACCGCTGCATTTCTCATTAACAAACTTCCAATCCCAGTCCTTCAGTATAAATCTCCTCATCAAGTCTTAGTTGGACATTCTCCATCTTATTCTTCTCTTCGAGTTTTTGGGTGTTTATGTTTTGCTAAAAATATAAATATTCAACATAAATTTGATGAACGAGCAAAACCTGGTATCTTTGTTGGATATCCTTATGGCCAAAAGGGATATCGTATACACGACCTCAAAACTCGTCAAATTTTCGTTTCACGCGATGTCATATTTCATGAGTCAATTTTTCCATATCATGATCTTGCAAATTCATCTTTACAAGATCCAATTTCAATTACTACGCTCAATGATGATGGGACTTTTAACTATCCTACTCCACTCATTGATCTCCCTTCGGGTGATTCTAATTCTCATAATGAAACTACGAGTTTGGATGACTCGCCACCATGTCCTCCCTTACCCTCTCAACTTGATGATTCAATCAATTCTCCCTCTATTTTCGAATCTCCTTCCTCACCTTCTCAACTTGATGGTTCAACTAATTCTCCATCTTTTTCCGATGGCACACCACCCTCTGATTCATCTTCTCCAACAATTGTTCGTAATTACCCTCAACGCATTCGTCAACAACCAAAGCGTCTCAATGATTATATTTGTAATCATATTTCACTATCCACTGATTTTCCACTAGAAAATTACTTTTCTTTTAGTAATTTAAGTCATTCTTATCGAGCTTTTCTCACAAATGTCATTAAGAATCAAGAGCCGCGATCATATTCTCAAGCCATAAAATCAATTGAATGGCATGATGCAATGGCCAAGGAAATTCTAGCTCTAGAATCAAATAACACTTGGTCCTTATGTCAAATTCCACCCGGCAAATCACCCATTGGTTGTAAATGGGTCTTCAAAATTAAATATCGGTTAGATGGTTCAATTGATCGATATAAAGCTCGTTTAGTTGCCAAAGGTTACACTCAAATTGAATGAATTGATTATCATGATACCTTCGCACCTGTGGCAAAACTAGTTACTGTACGTCTCATTCTCTCAATTGCTGCCATTAAAAGTTGGTCCATCCACCAACTTGATGTTAACAATGCATTTCTTCAAGGAGATCTTAATGAAGAGGTCTATATGAAACTTCCCCTGGCTTCTCTCACAAAGGGGAGAATCGTGTATGTAAATTAAATAAATCAATCTATGGTCTTAAACAAGCTTATGTCAATGGTTCTCCAAATTCTCAACCACTCTTATTAGTCGAGGCTTTCGTCAATCAATTTTCAGACTACAGTCTTTTTACATATATTCGTAATAAGACATCCATTTTTATACTCGTCTATGTTGATGATATTATCATTACAGGAAATAATGATGATGCTATCTTTGATATCAAAAAATTTCTTGCCAATTCCTTTTCCATAAAAGATCTTGGTAATCTTCGATACTTTTTGGGTATTGAAGTATCTCGTTCAAAACAAGGCATTTTTTTATGTCAATGCAAGTATACTCTAGACATCTTATCTCATTCCGGGATGACTGGTTCTCGTCCGTCTCATTTTCCAATGGAACCACATCTTCGTTTACGTCCACATGATGGGACTCCTCTTCCCGATCCATCAATCTATCGACGTCTCATAGGACGTCTACTATATCTCACTATAACACGACCTGGCATTCAATATGCGGTAAATACTCTTAGTGAATTCATGCAAAATCCGCATTCTACTCATCTTGATGTTGCAAATCGAATCCTTCGTTATCTTAAAGGTACTGTTGGTAAATGTTTATTCCTTTCTGCATCTAGTTCTCTCAATCTAGTAGGATATACCGACTCTGATTGGGCTGGTTGTCCCACCACTCGTCGGTCTACCACTGGTTATTTCACCATGTTAGGTTATAGTCTTATTTCTTGGAAAACTAAGTAACAACCAACCGTTTCTCGTTCTTCTGCCGAAGCCGAATATCGTTCTCTCGCTACACTTACGTCTGAGTTACAGTGGTTAAAATATGTTCTAACGGATCTTGGTTTCAACCACTCTCAACCAATTCCAGTTCATTGTGATAGCCAAGCTGCTATACACATTGCAGAAAATCCTGTCTTTCATGAACGCACCAAACACATTGAGATTGATTGTCATTCTGTTCGAGAAAAAAATAAGGCAGGTCTCATTGCTCCCTCATACCTACGTTCTAGCGATCAACTGGCAGATATTTTTACGAAACCACTTGGAGCTGAAGCTTATCGACGATTAGTTCGCAAGTTGGGTGTTTTTGACATATCAATACCACTCCCAACTTGACGGGGGGTGTTAAATGAATATTTAGGTGATTTGAATTGATAGTTAAGCCTTAATTATGTGATTTGATTAGATTCAATCAAGTCTTAATTAGTGATTTGATTAGTGATTTGATTAGAGATTTGATTAGGTGTAATTATTGTATTCCTTTTATTGTTTCGCTTTTGTGTGTATATAAATGTACAAGCACTCATTGATGAAATATAAGAAAAAATTCATCTTCTTCATTATGACTTTCATCAATTTTACAGAAGGCGAGATCGAAGAAGAGACAAGGATTAATAATTATGGAATTATTATTTGAAGTGGGGTTTTTCTGAGAAAGGTCGAGGGCTCGAACGTAAAATTCTTCGATGTAGCAGCGTGGGCCCCGGAATCGACTGTTAGGGAAACGAAAACTAGGATTGCTAAGGTTACTAGGTAGCATAAGCAGTCAACTGGCCTTGTCGGGAATTCATTCATTGTTGGAGCTATAAGCATGTACTTGTTGGAGAAGAAGATATGTATATGATTGTTTGGGGTATCTTTGTAAATTTTCAATTTTATATAGGGTAAATTCCACTTCCTCCCTGTATTTTGGCTCGGTATAATTTTACCCCCTTCTACTCTCGATTGCATCAATTTTCCCCATGCACTTTAAAAATTGTCTTAATGTGGCCCTTGTTGTTAGTTGTCAGACATTTAACCTTAACACCGTTTGACCTAAGCTCTGAAATTACAAAAACGCAACCTCTCTCAGTTTAAATAATTATTAAAAAACAAAAAAACAAAAACAAAAAAAAACCAAAACAATAAAAAATTCAAGACAACGAGAAAACATAGTCCATGACGCCTATCACAATTGTTTTTTCTTTTTTTACTTTTTAATAATTATTTAAACTGGGAGGAGTGACTTTTTTGTAATTTTCAGAATTAGATCAAACTGTGTTAAGGAAAAATGTTTGAAAACTAACGACGAGGACCACATTGAGGCAATTTTTCAAGTACAGGGGGACAAATGGATGCAATTGATTGTAGAATGGGGTAAAATGATATCAAGCCAAAGTACAAGGTGGGAAAGTGGAATTTACCCTTTTATATATTTTATAGAGTAAATTGCAAAAACCTGCCCGTGTAATTCTCAATTGTTGAAAAAGTCCATGTGTTATAAAAATTGGCAAAAACCCCCTATATAATTTGCACCTATTGTGATTGTAGTCATTGACCAGAGATGAAAAGACGAATATACCCTTCAGTTAATAACATAAAACTAGAATTAATATATAATAGGGGCCAAATTGCAATTTTACTGAACTTTTGAAACTTAAATTGGGGGATTGAATTTTAATTTTCCCAAAGTAATATTAAACATAGGTTTTGTTTTTTTAAACTAATGCATATTAAACATAGGTTGAAACACACACTACACATCGCCAACCTTCTGAAACTTCAATCCGCCACCAACCTCGCCGCCGCCAACAAATCATCAATCACTAATTGTCTGAAACTCCCCAAAATCCGCCGCCAATCTTCTTCACGAATCAACCGCCGTCACTGCTGAAAATACATATTTCCAACAGAAGCCCATTTCAGAGAACCATAATTTTCCGGTGAGGGGGATTCTACCCAAACGCCATCCTCACCTACAATTGATTCCGCCGATGAGCTCCAAATCCATCTCCGTTATTTGAATCCACGTGAAGTTCCTTTGTCTTCCGCAAGTTTCAAGCAGTGAAAGCATTTTTTTTTTTCAAAGGTGGTGGAATTTTTTTCTCCAAGGGGCGGAGTTGAGAGGGTGAGGGAGAAGACAAAGGATCACGATTATAAGATTTTGAAAATTGCTATTTGGTCCTTTGAATTTGAATTGTTTAATTAAATTAAATTTAAGATACATTTATATATATAAGGGTGTTTATGTCATTTTAAACCAAAATTTACTAAAATAACCACACAACCCGTGCGTGAGTACCACGAGCAGCTCTAAGGGACTTTTTTCGCCATTGACTTATAAACATAGGAGGGTTTTTGCTAAGTTTTATAAGGGTAAATAACACTTAACCCCCTGTGGTTACAAGCTTTTGCACATGACCCCCTGTGCTCGTAATATCAGCACATAATTTCCTTGTGGTTTATGGGGGTATAACTTCCGTTACTTTTCTGTCAAACTTAACCGCGTGTGTCAAATTTTAAGGGGGTCATCTGCAAAAAATGAAAGAGAAAATAAAAGCACAGGGGTGTAATCTGCAAAAAAATTGCTTTGACGTTTGACACTGACGATTAAGTTTGATGGAAAAATTAACGAAAACTACCCCATGAACCACAAGGGGGTTATGTGCTGACATTAAAAGTATCAGTGAGTCATTATACAATAGCTTGTAACCACAGAGAGATTAAGTGCTATTTACCTTTTAATTATAACACAAGGATTTTTTTAACAATTGAGAATTACACCGGGGCTGTGTTTGCAATTTACACATATTTTATATAATATACGACGGAGCCAGTTTTGACACTTGACATTATTGCAATATTCGTAAACAATTAATTAATTGTTATATGAATTTGATATTCTACACCAACTATATCAACAATATTTTTAATTACCAAAAGTTGCATTGACATTAATTAGTCAATTGTCTACGACAATTCATGTTTACACGTCTTTGAACATAAACATATTACAAATATGAAATATATATAATTCTAGTCCCGTAAAGGATAGTCTATCGGTTGAAGTAAGTGAGTCTATATATGTCAGTTGACTTAGATTTGAATTCACTTGTCAATGGTCGCTAAGTAGAACTTGTCACAGATGGTTAGTCTACTGTGATTTACATCTCTAATATGGTTTGCAAGCTTGCAAGCTATTACACGAGAGTTTGGATTTACCCAGTGCACCTATATACCTAGTGTGATTTACATATCTGATATTGTTTACAAGTTATTATATGAGAGTGTCAGTGCACCTATACAGTTGGTTGCGGGTTCCTTCCGTACGGAAAAAAAAAAAAAGAAAAAAACCATAGGCCCGAAGGAAAATCTCAAATTTGTTGTTGGCATAAAAAGAGCAAACAATTTGAATATTTTGTTGTCACAAAGTATATGATCATATATAAAACAAAGAAATAATAATGATTAAAACTCAGAAGCACAAACATTTCCACGCATCTAAAAGGCTCATAAACAGTACATAAATCCCAACCCTACGCTGAGAAGCAGCCGAGTTGAGCCTAATATCCTTTTTCTTCACCTTGAGACCCGTTCCATCAACCTCCACGTCAGCACCGATCCTCACACCCTTCTTCTTCGAATACCACATCCCTTCCCAAAACTTCAGCCTCGCCGCCAAGTCAACCCTAAAAACCACCGTCGACCCATTCGAAACCGCCTTCACAGCGTCCTCCCACGGCACTCCTCGGCTCTCCACCACTTCCCACCGGTAGTCCACCTCCCACCACCCCTGGTCAAAGCTCCAGACTACGTAATTCGCAACGGCGTTGTTATTTCTGCCGTACGAGAAGGTGAGGTTAACATCTCCGTAGCGCACAATGTGCCCGTATTCGATGTTTACGAAAGCGAGATTATGGTATTATTTATAAAATTATGGTATTATTTATAAAATTGTCTTTATTATTATTATTATTTGAATTTGTGGGTAATTGGGAGAGATCGAGGGCGGGAACATAGAATTCTTTTATTTAAAAGCGTGGGCCTCTGTGGATGTTAGCCGTTAGGGTTAGGGTTACGGAAATGGAAAGTGTAACTGCAAAGATAATAAGGGTGCATAAGCAGCAACCTGCAAATGTATTCATTGTTATTGATGTGCTGTAAGGAAGAATCCGTGGAGAAGAAGACTGATCCGGACTGATTTTGGCCTTGAGGCAAGTCCAATTAAGTGAAGCCCAGATGATCATGCCCGACTTGGGCCCAGGTCAAGTTCAAGGAAGCCCAATACCACAACTATCATAATAGACCGCAGAGAGTAATTAACGAGGTATGAAACGTACGAGATAGACTTCCGAGATAATCCCACACCGGACGAAGTAAGCGTTACGTCGGCATTACGTCGGCATCTCGAAAGTAGAGCAGGGGACAATTCCGGGACGTGAAGGATGGGTGGTAGGCTTGAACTGATTGATGAATAGTGGAAAGGACGAATAAGAACTCGCCACATGGCCGAATAGACAGGATGACGACTTTTCTATCTTGTAAATGTAAACAAGCCCAAAAGGCCCATATTGTAGTAGTATATATACTAGGTCATGTATAGAGACACCCCCGGGCTCTCGAATAATAAAAGGGAATTCAATAAATTGGACCACCCATGTATATTACCTTAGGCACATTATCTTCATAGGTTATTTAAATAATCTTTCTCATCCACATTACTCTGTGATCTCATAAGCACTCAAGGTATGAACATTCAAACTAATAATAAGATCTAGCAATCTATTGAACATAACAAATACCTATAAAACCTTTATTATTGTATGTGGCTAATTTAAGCACCATCAAATGGCGCCGTCTGTGGGAAAATTGAGTTATAGACGTGAGTTTTAATTATTTGCTGTAGTATTCTTTTTCGTTACCTCGTTTTTCACTTTTCAAGCGCTCAAGATTCATGGTACCGATGTCAACAAGTGAAGAAGGCTTGGACGCTCGCTTCACAACGGCGGAAGCATCGGCATCCCGACAAGAAGGCCCTGCTACGCCAGTCACTCTGGTGGGGCGAATGGCACCCCTGGTCGAGATACCTTCTACGCCTCTCTCACTGTCCATGGAGGAGGTTCAAAGAATGGTGAATCAGGCCGTACAGCAGGATCGAGCTAACAGAAGGATAGCTAAAGTCCGTGTTAAGTGTATATTTATACACTTAATTGTACCTTTTAATTGGGGCTTTTGGTGTGTTTAAACGATAATTGGTGCTTAAAATGGCTTTTATTTGTATTTTAGGTGCAAATTGAAGAATTGGCAACTTTTGGGGTGAAAACTGCAAATTCGGAGAAAAAGTGGGCCAAAAGTGAAAATATCGAAATTCTGGAGAATTAAGAACCGGACGGCCGTCCGGATTTTAAAGCGTATTCTCGCACGGCCGTCCGGATTGGCGAGGTGGCGCAGTGAAGGAAGTTTAATTACACAAGGAAACCCGCCCTATTATATTTTTGCACCCTATTTAAAGGCCAAAAGCACACAATTAGAGGGAATTGGATATTTTATTTTTCTACACGCAATCTAGGAGCAAGAGAACGGAGCAACGAAGACGAAGACTTGACAAATCTTCATCATAATTCTTCCTTTATTTTTATTTCTAGATTTTTATGAACTTTCGTATTTTTATTATGCTTTTCGTTACGAACATGAGTAGCTAAGTTTTTATTCTAGGATTTTATTGGAACCCTATGTGGTAACTCGAACCTCTTTTTCTACTTTTATGCAAGTTTAATTCTTCGATTATTTCTTCTATTTTGATCTTATTTAGCGCATGAACGTAGCTAATTTATGTTGCTATTAGTTATTGTTAGAATTGATTGACAGATCGTTTTAATAATTAGAACAGGGATAGAAGAGCCTTCGAGTAGTTTTTCACCGAATGTGTGTGTTGATTGCATGTATTATCGTAGACATACAGATAATACCTTAGGTAGCCGTTTTCGAGACTTGTTATTTAATGTTTTATTTATACTAGGTTTGCATAGACATATAGTGAATCTTTTATGAATAATAGGCTTATAATACAGCGACAGCTGGTTATGAGTAATTTCGTGTCTTGGGTTAATAATCGGGAATCATAACTTGCATGATAGAAGATTAATTGGGTGAAGAATTGTCGCATAGGGGAAGATAAAATCCTAGATCCGTTTTATATTGATATTCTCTCGTGTTTAATTGCTTTCTTAATTAGTTTAATTTATTTAGTTAATTAATTTGACAACCCTGCGTAGGCTGGATTAATATTGATATTCAGGCTTTGGAGCACCTAGCGTACGATGGGACGACAGTCCCTTGGGATCATATAAGCCGGTTTCAGACCACGTCTTATTTACACCGGTTCTCGGATGGGATCATGTGCCACGCTTTCGCAACCACACTGCGGGATGCAGCCCAGTTGTGGTTTGGATAGTTGGCGGAAGGGTCAGTGCGAGACTTCGAAACTTTCAGTGCCATGTTGTTGGACCACTTCGCCAGTTCTAAAAAGCAGAAGAAGTCGGCCCTCACCCTCTTTGGAGTTCGGCAGGAGGAGCAGGAGCCTTTGAGGAACTTTGTGCGTCGTTTCACAAATGCTAGCCGAGAGGTGCCGGGCCTTTCACAGGATGTGCTTACTAATGCCCTCATGCAGGGGTTAAGGGATGGAGAATTGTTCAGGTCGTTGGCTAAACGGGCGCCGTCGACATATGACGAGCTTTTGAAGCGAACCGAAAAATACATCGCAATGGAAGAGGCGAGGGAGATGAAGGAAGAAGAAACCGCGGTGGTTCCTGCCCGCGATACCGCGGCAAAGAGCTTATCGCGGGGAAAGGATTTACATAGACAACAGCGTCATCCCATAGCTCGCGAAATCCCAGTCCCTGAGCATCGAAAACCTCGATACACGAGCTATGCCGTCCTCAACAAGTCACCGGCCAACCCTGGTTTTGATGGCGGTAGAAGGGGGTCGGATATTCGTTGGCCAACCACATATCAGAAGACCCCGCCGCAGGGCTCTAGCGACGACGGTTATTGTCGATACCACAATCGGTACGGCCATCGTACCAACGAATGTGGTGATCTGAAGGACGAGCTAGAAAGGTTAGCTCGGCATAGTCGAATAGATCAGTTCGTTAAAACGCATGCGGGAAATCACACCGCTAGTAGGCATGACCATCAACCCCGACCCTCGGTGGAACCGAGGAATCGTATCATGATGATCATGGGAGGACCTACGAGTGGGGACTCGCACAGGGCGAGGAAAAAATATGTTAGGTCGGGAAAATGGGCCTTTTCAAGAGAATGGATTCACCAGGTACAGGAGAGCTCGCCAACCATTTCTTTCGGTGAGAATGACAAGAGAGGGATAGTTCGCCCACACCACGACGCTTTGGTAATAACCGCGCACCTAGCGGGATACGAGGTATCTAGGATTTTTATCAACAATGGTAGTTCGGTGGATATCCTGTACAAAGAATGTCTGGACCAGATGCGTCTAGGAGAGTTAAACGTTAGCCCGGTGAAAACACCGGTCTATGGGTTTTCGGGCGAGGAATTTCGGGCGAGGAAGAGGTGGCCATTGGCGAGGTTTCCTTACAGATAACTTTGGGGACGTCGCCTCTGACACAAACTCACACAATACGTTTCCTGGTGATGGATACCCCGTCAACATACAATGTAATATTGGGGAGGCCGACCCTAAACAAATTTGAGGCTATCCCGTCAACAGTACACATGAAGTTGAAATTCCCTGTGAGAAGGGAGGTAGGCGAGGTAAGAGGGGATCAGGAGGACTCAAGGCGTTGCTATGCCGATGGAGTACGGGTAGCCAGCAGAAAGCGAGGGGATATAGTACATTCATTGCAGAAAGTACAAAGGACGGTGGACACTGATAATAAGAAGCCTCGGGTGACTCCGATGGAGGAATTGTCGATGATAGAATTACGGCCGCAAACGCCAGGATGTACCACTCGGATCGGTAGCGAGATGAGTGGGGAAGTATGTCGGGAACTGATAGCATTTTTACAAGAGAATCACGATGTATTCTCTTGGGGTCCGGAGGATTTGAAGGGCATCGACCCCAAGTTTTTTCAACATCGACTAAATATTCGGACCGACAGCCGGCCAATAAAGTAGAAGAGACGGCATTTCGGAGCCGAGAAAGACGGGATAATAGCTGCGGAAGTAGAGAGACTTCTACAGGCGGGACACGTCAAGGAGATCCAATTTCCTAATTGGTTGTCCAATGCCGTACTAGTAAAGAAAGCCGAGGGAAGGTGGCGAATGTGCATAGATTTTAAAGATATCAATAAGGCATGCCCCAAAGATCATTATCCTTTGCCAAGGATCAATCAGTTGGTAGACTCCACGGCGGGGTATGAGTTATTAAGCATGATGGATGCTTCGCAAGGGTATCATCAGATCATTCTCCATCCGGATGATCATAAAAATGTCAGTTTCGTTACGGCGGTGGGCACATTTTGTTACGTCGTCATGCCGTTTGGGTTGAAGAATGCCGGTGCGACATATCAAAGGCTGGTGGATACCATGTTCCGGAGTCAGCTGGGAAGGAATATGGAAGTATATGTTGACGACATGCAGGTCAAGAGTAAGGAGGCGAGAACTAACATCGAGGACTTGAGAGAGACCATCGCCAAGTTACGGCACTACGGAATGAAGCTCAACCCGGCAAAGTGTTCTTTTGGGGTGCGAGCAGGAAATTTCTGGGGTACATGGTGACCGAGCGGGGTATCGAGGTGAATCCAGAGAAGGTGCAGGCTGTGTTGGATATGAGATCCCCGAGGACGGTCAAGGAGGTTTAGGTTTTAACAGGAAGGATGGCGGCATTGGGGAGATTTATCTCGGGGTCAGCGGCAAGAAGCTTGCCTTTCTTTGAAGTATTAAAAAAGAATAAATCCTTTGTGTGGACGGCGGAATGTCAGCTCGCATTCGATCAATTGAAGGCATACCTCGTTCAAGTCCCCCTTCTAGCAAAGCCAATAAAAAATGAATCTCTTCTATTATATGTCGCGGCAGGGTAGGGGGTAGTAAGCTCAGTATTGGTACGGGAGGAGCAACACAAGCAGTTCCCAGTGTATTTCGTCAGTAAAGTTTTGCAGGGCGCAGAACAAAGGTATTCTGATATAGTGAAAATCGCCTACGTAGTAATGATATCAGCCCGAAAGTTGAAGCCTTATTTCTTGTCACATACCATCATAATAAGGACTAATCACCCTCTGAGGAAGATATTGAGCAACCCCGAGGTATTAGATAGAATGGTGAAATGGGCGGTAGAGTTGGGACAATATGATGTGGAGTTCCAACCTCGTGTTGCTATAAAAGGGCAGGTGCTGGTGGATTTCATCCAAGAAACTACGGCGGGGTGTGGCGAGGTAGAAGGCGAGGTATGGGAGGCTCACGTGGACGGTTCACCCACTATTGGATGTTGCGGGGTAGGGATTGTATTAACTAGCGCAAAGGGCGAGGTATCCAAATATGCTGTGAGGTTGGCATTTCGGGCATCCAATAATGAAGCAGAGTACGAGGCAATCAAAGAGAGGCTTAGGCTGGCTCGGGCTAAGGGAGTGAGAGTCATTAGAGTATTTTCGGACTCTCAATTGATCGTTCGGCAGATCAAGGGGGTCTTCGACGTAAAGGACGAACGAATGGGCCGATACGTGGCTCAGATTTCCGAGCTTATGGCTCAATTTGATCATTGCGAGGTAACTCAGATCCCTCGTGAGGAGAATCGCCGGGCGGATTTCTTGGCAAGGATGGCTAGTTCGGCAGCGGGGGTAGGGGAGCGATCTATATCGTTGAGTGTGGAGCCGGAATGCGATGGCAAGGCCGAAGTCTTGAGTAGAAGTAAAGAAGGATTGGAGGCACCATTATTGGCGTATCTACGAGGTGAAAAAGTGTCCGGTAGAAAGGAGCAAGACAAGGTAGCTGCGCGAGCACGATACTTCGCGGAGATTGGGGGGGAGTTGTATAAAAGATCATTTGTCGCGGATCCGTTGAAATGCCTCGGCGAGGAGGAGGTTAAATATGCAATGACGGAGATGCATGAGGGGTGTTGTGGCAATCACACTGGCGCCAAGAGGTTGGCGAGGCGACTTTTACAAGCGGGATATTTCTGGCCATCAATGAAAAAAGACTCGGGGGATTTTGTTAAGCGTTGCTCCAAATGCCAAAGGCATGCTCCGCTGATCCACGTGCTGGCCGAGGAGCTGGGTATCATGACATTACCCTGCCCTTTTTCCCAATGGGGAATTGATATCGTCGATCCTTTCCCAGTGGCTTCCGGCCGACGTAAGTTTCTAATCGTGGCAGTTGATTATTTTTCTAAATGGGCCGAGGCTGAGTCGGTCACCTCGATCACCGAGGCTAGTGTATTGATATTTCTATGGGAAAATATATGTTGCCGGTATGGAATTCCTCGTATACTCATCTCGGACAATGGAACGCTATTTAACGGCTCTAAGGTACGAGCGTGGTGTGCCGAGATGGGGGTCCAACAACGTTTTTGTTCGGTAGCACACCCACAAGCTAATGGACAAGTGGAGGTAACTAATCGGATAATAGTATCAGGCATAAAGAAGAGATTTGAAGAGGCTAAGGGGGCCTGGACGGAGGAGCTTGCATCAGTATTATGGGCATACCGATCTACCTTTAAGTCAGCTACGGGGGAATCTCCGTTCTCACTCGTGTACGGAATGGAGGCAGTGTTGCCTATCGAAGTACGTATACCTAGTCGAAGGACCCAATCCTTCAACCCGGAGCAAAATGGGCCCTTAATCCGGGAAAGTTTGGATATGATCATGGAAAAGAGAGAGGAAACAGCAAGGCACATAGAGAAAGATAAAACGGCGATAAAGGCGCAATATGATAAGAGAGTCCGAGGACGTAGGTTCGAGGTAGGCAACATGGTATTGCGACGAGCTGATGCTCTAAAGATGCGAGGTAAACTCGAGGAAAATTGGGAAGGACCATGCAAGATAATGCAGCGACTAAATGGAGGTGCGTATTGGATTGAAGACAAGAACGGTAAAAAGTTACCTCGGCCATGGAACGTGTGTCATTTGAAGAAGTTCCATTCTTGAAGGGCGATTGTTTACTGGTTTTATTTTTGTTAAAGGTATGAGTGCCTTTATTTTGGTTTGGGGTTGATATACCTCATCTTTTTTGTTAATGGCCGATTATTTTGGTCTAGGGGTGATATACCTCAACTCTTTTGTTAATGAAATATGTGTTTTTGGGCATTCTCTCGTAAAATGTGCTTTATTCAAAGATCAACAAAGTATCACAAGACGCGAGATATGAGTGTAATCGGAATGATTACACTGGAATAAGACAAGGTCAGTATTGACCTCGCATCCGATATGAGTGTAATCGGAATGATTACACTGGAATAAGACGATGTCAGTATTGACCTCGCATCCGATATGAGTGTAATCGGAATGATTACACTGGAATGAGACGAGGTCTGTATTTACCTCGCATCCGATATAATAAGTGTAATTAGAATGATTACTGGAATGAGACGGTCAGGATTGAGCTCGCAGCCGATATAATGAGTTTTCAGAATTACTAAATCAAGTGAGGTCAGTATTAACCTCGCATCCAAAACAGCTCAGCTTGTTAGAAAGGTAAAATGTTCAAAAAAAAAGGGGGCGATTGGAATGATAGCACTTAAATGAAACAAGGTCGGTATCAACCTCATCAACCGACATCATAAGTTAATGGTTAGGATCAGTAAGACAGCCAAGGAACATAAGGTATAAAGAGAAAGTAAATCAACTTATATTATAAATGTTTTGATAAACAACAAAGCAAACCCAAAAAAAAAAATATATATATATATATATATATATATATATATATATATATATAAAAGCCGACATAAAGCCTTAGGCCTGTGCATCTTCATCTTGAGTCGCCACATTATCAGCCTCGATATCTTCGTCGCCAACAACAACCGGGTCCATCAACTCCACAGGGCTTGCCTCGGTATACGGCCGAAGTGCCTCATCCAGCGGGACTGTATACCACGGTTGCCCATCACGGCGCACCTGTAAGGGTTGCCAGGTCACTCGCATCTCGTTGGCAGACAGTCTTTCCATTATGTCGACGGGATCTAGGTGGACCGAGGCGCCAGCCTTCGCAATATCCATCTGCGCTATCTTGATGGTATGCGAGACGGAAAACTCCGTATACGACATTAGGTCGGTTAAAAAATCCGGAGAATTCCGGTACATATACCTAAGTTCTGCAGAGAACTTCCGCAGCATAGCCCTACCCTCGTTAGAAGGAAGATAAGCACGGAAGCCTTCTTGCCAAGCCCGAGATTTTTCCTCCTCAAGGGCCGCTTTCTCGCGAGCATGCTCGGCCTTTTCTGCCTTAAAGACAACGCTCTCTTGTTCAAGAGCAGTTGCCTGCTCTTGGGCTCGCTGCTCCGAGATCACGATCTGATCTCGGAGAGCTCTCTCTTGCTCCACCGCGGCGGCCATCGTTTTCTCAAATCTCTTCTCTCAGGCGAGATAGCTCTTGTTGGGAATGGGCAGAGGGAAGGCCCCTGTTGGCAAAAATACCAACGAGGTGGCTAAGGGCAGCACAACCCTGCCTTTGTAGCTCGTCCTCCCAGTTTCTCCAGCACCTTTTGATCGTTGGAAGACCGGAAACTTCGAATGAAGTCCGCCATCTCGTCAGAGCCAGGCTTCGGGATGAGCAAGGGACGAGCCAAGGCAATCGCCGAGGTAGCGGCTGCTTTGGCAGGTGACGGAGCATTCTTCTTCGAGCTCGACGGGTTCGCAGCCGACGTTTTCTTGGGCAGGGGAATAAGAGCATCCTCGGCACCCCGTTTGAGACGTGAAGACTTGGTGGTACTAGTCACGTCGGCCGTCGAGCTGGGCGCCGCGCTGGCTTCATTAGTCGTAGGCGGCGCGGTCGAGGCCTCGGCGGCGGCAACAGCTTTTTTCGGAACCGGGGTAGCGCGAAGATGGGCAAACATCGCTGCTTCTAAAAAAAAAAAAAAAAAAAAAAAAAGAAATAAGAAAAAAAGGGGCAAACTATTAAAACAATATACTTACTACCAAAAGGGGTAGTTCACGTTAAATCGAGATTATTACCACGTTCGGCGGGAGTCATAGCAGGCCCCGGCGTACGGAGTAAACCAAAGGCAGCAAGCAGCCCTGGTGTGCGTATGGCATTTCCTACGTCTAAATATTGTTTATGGAAAAAAGACTCTATATACGCAACGTCGGCAAGCATATCGTCGGTATGAGGAGGTGGGGTTTGAATACTATCGGCTTTGGTATTAAAGGGCCACGGTTCGTTGCTTCGAACGAAGAAGAATCTTCGATGCCAATAGTTTATTTTGTTCGGAATATTGGTAAAAATAGTCTTATCTCGCCGATTGGAAAGATAATACATCGACCTAGAACGGCGAGCATAGAAAAAATAATCCAATAGCCCGCCACAAATATTTTGGATATGTAGGAGGGTGCATATCATAAAAAAAGAATTCATTATACTAAATGAATTAGGAGAAAACCGACATAAAGGTACCCCGAAACGGTTGGCGACGTCTACTAAAAAGGGGTTAAGAGGAAAGGAAAGGCCGGCTTTGGCTTGGTCCTCATACCAAGTCAAAAGCTTGTCATCAAAATAGCCCAGAAGTTGGGTCGGCTCGGGGTGTACATACCGATATCCAGGACCAAACTCGACTGACTCCAAGGCCCAACTACTGTCCACTACGGTGTAAGGATGTTTGGAACTCAAAAGGGGTAGGGGATTTTGTACTAATCTATTAGGATCTACCATAGCAGCGTCTCCTATCTCATCTACGCCATCAAACATGGCGTCATCTAAAAGGAGATGCGAGGTATCTGAATCACCTAATAGCAATTCTAAAGAACTACCTAGGTGGGACGAACTGCTAGACATCCTACACGGGTTAAATTTGTTGAAAACAAAAAGGAATGGGAAATTCACCTGCAAGAATGGCCTCCGGTGAAGCTAAGGGATAATCCGGGAAGGGACGTGTGCGTGCCGTCGGGAAAGGTAAACCAAACGGAAAACGTTTGAACAAATCGGAAATGGGTAGCAGCAGAAATAAGGGAATATGAGGAAGAAGAGGTTGCGAAAAATCGAAAAAGGCCTATTTAGAATGTATATATAGAGTGAATTTCTCTCTCTACTCAAACGAAGGTAAGCTGGACGTTCATTTCAAATTAAAGAACGGCCACGATTCCTCAAACGTTTCACATACCCCAGAACCTCGGGCATATCAACGGTCGCCATACAGTTGCAGACACGTGGACCCACCACATTTAATTCTTCTGCCATTGCTTCACGTGCATACGCGAATTCTGAGGAAAGGGTCATGATGGCAAGGGTTTTCGGCAAAAGCAGTCGGCAGACGAAAAGACTGGCGCGAAGTATCATCGATGGTATAGTTCGTCCCTGCTAAATTCTTTTAGTAGTGGCGAACTGGGGGGAGTAGAGAGGAGATGCAAGAGATTTTTTCTAAATACCATTAATACTATACCTAGTTTTGGATACCTCGTCAAACTACATATAGTGGGGGGAATAGATGAACCGGATTGATTTTGGCCTTGAGGAGAAGCCCAAGTCCAATTAAGTGAAGCCCAGATGATCAGGCCCGACCTGGGCCCAGGTCAAGTTCAAGGAAGCCCAATACCACAACTATCATAATAGACCGCAGAGAGTAATTAACGTGGTATGAAACGTCGAGATAGACTTCCGAGATAATCCCACACCGGACAAAGTAAGCGTTACGTCGGCATTACGTCGGCATCTCGAAAGTAGAGCATGGGACAATTCTGGGACATGAAGGATGGGTGGCAGGCTTGAACTGATTGAGGAACAATGGAAATGACCAATAAGAACTCGCCACGGGGCCGAATAGACAGGATGGCGGCTTTTCTATCTTGGAAATGTAAACAAGCCCAAAAAGGCCCATATTGTAATAGTATATATACTAGGTCATGTATAGAGACACTCCCGGGCTCTCGAATAATAAAAGGGAATTCAATAAATTGGACCACCCATGTATATTACCTTAGGCACATTATCTTCATAGGTTATTTAAATAATCTTTCTCATCCACAGTACTATGTGATCTCATAAGCACTCAAGGTATAACATTCAAACTAATAATAAGATCTAGCAATCTATTGAACATAACAAAAAGCTATAAAACCTATATTATTGTATGTGAATTTAAGCACCATCAAGGACTATATATATATATATATATATATATATATATATATATATATATATATATATATATATATATATATATATATATATATATATATATATATATATATATATATCGAAAGCCCCATAAAGGTTGACTGCGAAAATGAGAAGCAAAGTTAGATGCTACACCTGATTTTTACATTGAGTGAGTTTTAACTGTAAATTTGATTAGATAGCTACCGAGTAAGTACACATACACATGAGTATGTGTGAGAGTGTGCGTATGCGACAGTTCGAGTGCACTCGCTCTATATATATAGAGAGAGCATCTAATTTTCCTAAATGTTAACAAGGAAGTGCAATTTAGGGATATATATATATATATATATATATATATATATATATATATATATATATATATATATATATATATATATATATATATATATATATATATATATATATATATATATATATATATATATATATATATATATATATATATATATATATCAATGTGCAACAAGAATAACATTTTGAAGGGGACATTCACTTTTTTAAATTTAAAGGGGGTAAAGTGCAAATATTAGAATTTTATAGGGGGTGACATGCAATTTGTTCTATATTAGAATGATCATTTCATTTAATATTAATATTTCCAATACGCCCCCTCTAGTGCATTCTATATTAGAGTGTTATTTACAATGAAGGACTGGCGACGAAAATGTATATTTGGCGACGATTTTTCGAGCTTTGCGACGAAATGTTTTCGTCGCCAAATCCGACAAGAAACGTCGCCAAACGCCCCGTCGCAAGGTCTGCGACAAAAAATCATTTGCGACGCTAGTTTTGGCGACGAATCATATAAATCGTCGCCAAGTTAGTATTTTTCGAAAAATATTTTTTATTATGTTCGCGACGGATCCTATACTTTCACCGCTTACCAGTTGCGGTGAATACCCAATAAGTCGCAACCCTTTGCGACGAATTATGGTTGCGTCGCCACATTAAGCGACATTTGGTGATGATTTCGTCGCTAGGTTGGCCAAAATGTTTGCGACTAATAACAGTTTTTGTCGCAAGTCCCACGACTTATTTGCGACGATTGGTTTATGTGATTCGTCGCTAGATACTACTACTTCTGTTTGCGACTATTGTGTATTTTAGTCGCAAAGTTTTTATATATATATATATATATATATATATATATATATATATATATATATATATATATATATATAAATTCTGGTTCATTTATATTTTCAATTTACAAATTCAACCTGTATGCAGCAGTTGTAAAAAAAAACACTTATATCAAAAATATTAAAACCAATTATACGGATTAAATATCAAGGTAGCACAAAACATAAATTAAAAAAGTACATAAAAACTTAAAAGCTAGCATATAATGTAGTGTTTCAAACTTTAATTCAAAAATCAAACAAAGTTCATCCCTTTTTATACTCTACCATCATTGGAAGGAGTCGATGTCGAGGCTTGTAGTCCAAAACGCCCGACCAAGGTGTTCACAATTTCTCAAGTTTCTTTCAATTCCGCTTCCAATCGTAGACTCGTTCCAAATCAGCCTGAAAATGATTAACTACACTTGTTTAGCGAAAATTTCGACATCATAACAACTAATAAATGAACATACCAAAAAAAACCATCCATGCATACAACAACTTAACATTATTTAAAACAAATATTCATATCCACACATCTCAACTACGTACTAATTTAACATACAAATAATTTACATATGATAAACCGGCAACAACAATAAACATAAATAATTAACATAAATAAAGGTAAAGTAGCAGCAGCAGCAGCACTACTACTACTTCTAGTACATGCAGAAGAATATGTATATTACTAATAATGAATGATGAATGAATGAATGAATGAATGAATAATTGAAGAATAATGAATGAATGGCGCATGCAGGTGCTGTGTGTGCTTGGGAGAATTCGGGGTGAAAGAAGAGTTGCTTCAAGTAGGAACATGCAACCATATATTCCACATTGACTGCATTCGACACTGGCTACATAACAATTCTACTTGTCCACTCTGTAGATCCACTGTTTTTCTCTCTCCGAACTTCTTCACCTCCAAATCCCAACACCATCTCTCTCCTAATTTGATGCACCACACACTCACTACTACTACTCTTATTATTACAAATACAAGTACGACACCCTCCTCTCAGGCCTCATGAACTGCTGCTACTGCCGGAACCACCACCACCACCACCACCACCATTTGTTAAAGATTATTATCTCTACTCATTCATCTATGATGTACTTGTAATGAAATGCATCACTTTTTTTCTATTCTATACTCTATACTACTTATAAAAGTGGGAATGTTAGGGGAGGTTTCTTCCCTTTTTTGTGATGACCAAAATACCCCTATCAAAATTAAAATAATTAATATTAATTTATAATTAGTCTTTTAATGTATGTTTATGAAAATAATTGATATTTTTTAGGATTCAATGTATAAATGCATCTGAAAAGATGAACTCATGTATCTATTAAAGTTGATTTTGCAAACACCTAAAAATAGATTATGAGCAAAAAAAACCGCATAATCATTTTCAAAAAGCATTTGCAAACACCACCTATGTACTAAAATGTTTTTTGAAAGTGATTATGCGGTTTGTTTTGCTCATAATCTGTTTTTAGGTGTTTGCAAAATCAACTTTTGCTTTTGCTTCTCTTAAAATAACCTGCTTTAAGTTATTTTTCTAAAAGCACCCCTAACCCTGTTTTTTCAATTTTAGTTCATTTTCCGAAATATTTGCAAACACCCCCAACTTTTAGAAATAAGCACTTAAAACTAACTTAAATCACAATCACTAACTTCTGCTTTTAAATAATCATTTGCAAACACCACCTAAGTTAATTTTTTTATTCATTTGAATTAATTGACCTAATGAAACATGTATGAGTTATATGCATGGGGATTATGGATTTATAAGGGGATTATTAATTTAAAATTATTTCTACTCAGGTAATTCAAAAAACGTGTTTCAGTTTCATAAAATTAATGGTCTATGCATGGGGATTATTGATTTAACTTTTATCTACTAAATTTACTTACAATTACATTTTATTTTTCCGTTCAATTCTTTATTTATGTATTGGAAGGTAAGATTCATTATGATATAGTTTGTGACTAAGAATGTTATACGTGAAGTTTGTAAGGACTTTCTATTTCAATTGGCTTCTTCTTGTCATCTCAAATTCACGTATGTACATTATCAGGGACTCATAACAAAAGAAAGAAAATGTATTGATCATGCAGTTGCTTTATTTGCTTAATCCAAAGGTGATGTTGCATGACTTTGGGTTTAGGACTCATAACAAAAGAAAGAAAATGTATTGATCATGCAGTTGCTTTATTTTCTTAATCCAAAGGTGATGTTGCATGACTTTGGGTTTAGCCAGGTCCAATCTCATCAAAGTTGTTAGTGTTTCTCCAACAAGACTAAGCTATACATTTTCTGGAAACCATAATTTAATTTTTGATTTACGTGACTCTTGGTATTCCTCATCCCGTTTATGAAAATAGAAATTGAACTGCCATGTAATTAGTCTTTGTTAATGTTATGAATTGTGAGTGGATATATAGGAATAATCTGTTAAATGAGCTTTATATTGCTATTGGTAGTTTTGCATTAGATGATTATATTGAATTGTCAATGTTTTAGTTACTCGGACACTTCACTTTTGGTGGCTTGACTATCTCTATTGGTTAGTGATATAAAATTTAGGGGAAATTCCACTTTCCCCCCCTTTTACTTTGGTTCGGTATCATTTTACCCCATTATATTCATTTGCCCCCCTATACTTGAGTAATTGTCTCGACGTGGTTCTCGCTGTTAGTTGTCTGACATTTGACCTCAACACCGTTTGATCTAAGCTCTAAAATTACAAAACTGCAACCCCTCCCAATCTAAATAATTATTTAAAAATAATGATAATAATAATAAAATAAAATAATAAAAAAAATCAAGAAACGAGAAAACATAGTCGACGTCTGCCACCATTTATTATTATTTTTTTTTTGGATTTTTTAATAATTATTTAAGCTAGGAGGAGTGGTTTTTTTGTAATTTCCAGACTTAGATCAAACGGTGTTAATGTCAAAGGTCTAAAAACTAACGTCGAGGGCCATATTGAGACAATTTTTCAAGTAAAATCATATTCAGCCAAAGTACAAGGGGGAAAGTGGAATTTACCCTAAATTTTATGGACTTGACTGATGGTTTTATGTTGTCTAATGGTAGACAAATATAACATGGAATTAAAAGTTATTTGTCATGTAATTTATTTATATAAACTTGTTTCCGTGATTTTTATTTTGATGGCGAAAATTTTAATGCCCCTTGTTTGTTTTATCTTCTATATTATTTAAATTTTTAGTGATTTTATTTGTTCATGAACTTCTTATATTTTTCAATACATATTTTTTCCCTCTAAATATTAGGGTCCAATGGCTATAGATAGTTTCCTTTTCAATTTAGTAAGTTTTGTGTTTACTCCAAATTAAAAATCATGAGTTAAGTTTTAGGCTCTGATTGAATCATCAGTCTCATTCTCCTTCCTGCAGACAATACCTCCCACCTTATGTAAAACACTTGTATTCGCTGTCGTGCTCTCATAAAAAAATTTAATGTTCTTAGATATTAAATTCCTTTAACACAAATTTTCGATCTGGTTCCCGTTACTATTGAGGTGAGTTTCAGGGATATATTATTATAGAAAATCTACGAGCCATTCAAGGGGATACTAGAGTGAGTTATGCCAGTATACTTTATATGCTTTATCACTGTTATTATTGGAGATATTAGTGACAAATGATACACTTCACTAATAGCTTAAACTTTCGGTTGAGGTAGTCATTCAACATCGTATCGGAGTCAGACCAAATGAAAGGTCATGAGTTCGAATTCCACCGCCATCTATTTCAAATGCAAGGCTTCAAATGTAACTTGCTTAAACTTTAGCGGGCGAATTGGAGATATTAGTATTAAATAATAATACCTTAAGTTTTTTGTTGAGGTGATCATTCAACAGCTATATTTGGTTTGTTTTTTCACCCTTTATAGCAAGTCGATGTGATGCGTCAAAACTATAATATAAGGATGCTGGATGTACATCATATTTCTTAGACATAACAGGCAGGGGAGGTAAAACCGTATAGGTGAAGTCAACAACAAATGGATTCTCCGATCCATGGTGTAGTCACATGATGATGAAACTGATAGCTGAAGGACAAAATGAAGCTACCCAAAATGCATAGGCAGAAATTTCAGCTCAATCTTGTATTCTCGAATGGTTTTACTAAATAGTTAGTTTAAGGAAGCTAAGTGAAGAAATGGTTGTACATGTAGTCCGTTCTTTGTTTTGATATTTCATGACATACCAATGGCTGAAGACAAACTATTTTAGTTTCATTAATATATTTCATTGTTTTATTTAGAATCGTAGCAGGTTTTACTGTATACAGGTCAAGATTATGCTCTTGATACGCTCTTTTAGAATGCATTCAAATAGACAATCAACTCAGTGTTCTAGAAGAAAGAAGGCACATTTTACTACCCTTGAGATACAAGTTCACTTGAGATATATCTTTCAATCTTTGTAACATATCAAAGATATCATTGTATGCAAACTTATGGACAATATCTAAAGTTCTTCCATGAATTATTTATTCTTTATAATTAGACATAGTTTCACTTTGTGAAATTATATGTCATTACTTTGACAAGATGATGGCCTGGTACATAGTATGTCAAAGTCAAAATGCCCTGAGGTATGTTATTAAAATATGCAAGTCTCCTTTTTGTTTATGAGAACCTCTCTTCTTCTATGTTTCGAATTTATCCAAATTCTCTAACTCTTAAACGATCGAGACCATTATAGAGCTACTCTAGACTTGCGTTCATGTGGAGTGATACTCTTTGTAAATTTTTTACGAACCTAACCTTCTCTTTACACTACTGTGAAGCATATAGACTAATTAAATTTGTGTAGAGTATGTTTGGAACACAATTTACATTCATGCTCATTGATAGCTGGAAATTATGTTAATGCACAAGCTTCTGAGTTTTTTGTTTATTTTTCTGATGTATGTTTCATCGTTCAATAAGGGAAAAAAAATGGAATTGGTTAAAGAGAGGGTAATCCAGAATAAGCAGAGCCTGTTGCATAAGGACTAGGTGTGTCTTGAGGAACATTACAATAGGATGATGCATTTTGGTTATTATGAGTACATTTGTTGTCCCACTAGAGAGTTATAAGAGTTGTATTAGTTTTCAATGATTTCACATAGACATCATTAACTTACACATCTATCATACTACAATAGCAATACTAAACAAAATCTCGTAGTTGACTGCAAATTTGATCATAAATCTCGAAAAATATGATTTCCTAGGATTCACCTGAATTTCAATGTATATGCAATACAAAGAAGATAAGAGAAGGATTTTAAGTTTGATTAGATGTAGTTTACAGTTCTCCAACTGTTGCAACAAATTTCAGCAAAGAAATTGGTAGATGGTATGCCAACGTTACAGAATGTTCGTGAGAATGTTGTTTGTCAAGGTTGTCAATTTGGGAAATCTCATCGTCTTCCCTACAAGAAGTCATCGAATTGTAGACCAACCATGTTTGAGCTGGTTCATTTGGATTTAATGGGCCCGACCAAAACACAAACTTATAGTGGAAATCGTTATACTATGATATTAGTAGATGATTGCTCAAGGTATACATGGGTAAAGTTTTTAAAGGAGAAGGGTGAAGCTTTATCGAAATTTATTGAGTGTAAGAGGGCTGTCGAGAAAGAGTTTGGAGCAAAAATCAAATGTCTTCGCAGTGACAATGGTGGCGAGTATATGTCAGATGATTTTTTTCAGTTTTGCGATAGTAATGGAATTGCGAGACAGATGACATGTCCAAACACTCCTCAACAAAACGGACTTGCCGAAAGGAAATTAGCTCACCTTGCTTCCACGAGTCTTTCATGGTTGCACGACATGAGTCTTCTGAGGGAGCTTTGGGCATAAGATATTCAGTGTGCATGTCACGTGATAAATCGGCTACCTCCTTGGCCAGGTAAAGAAAAATCACCTCATGAAATTCTCTATAATTCAAAGCCTAATGTGAATTATTTTCGAGTGTTTGGCTCTATTTGTTATGTTCACATTCCTCAATCTAATCGAACTAAGCTTGATCCAAAAGCAAAGAAGTGTGTGTTTGTCGGTTATGATCCATGTAGAAAAGGATGGAAGTATATGGATCTATAAACACAAAAGTTTGTAACTTCTATAGATGTTGTATTCGATGAGGTTTCATCGTATTATTTTATTCTGATAAAGAATCTTTATTTGATGATGTTCCTTCAATCGATCAAGGAGAGCTCCAGCCATTCCCCGAAGAAGAAGAAAAAGACCCGATCATTCCTATAATTGAAGAAAATCCAGTTGACAATTCTGGTGAACATGAGCAGTCTAGTGCAAGGAGATCGACAAGGGAGATGAGACAATCAAATTACCTCAGGGACTATGAGGTACAACTATATTCTTGTAGTATTTCTTCATGATTCTTCACAGGAGCTTCAGATGAAGAAGAACCAACAAGTTATGAAAAAGCCAAAAATCATCCGAAATGTACGGCGGCAATGAAAGAAGAAATTGAAGATTTAAACTAAAATAAAACATGGGAATTGGTTCCAAAACCGGAAAAATGTCAACCTATAACCTGTAAATGGGTTGATCGGTTGAAGAGAAAATTCGACGACTCAATCGATAGATACAAAGCACGATTAGTTTGGTTTTTCTCAAAGCTACGGACTAGATTATGAAGAGACGTTCAGCCCGGTGGCCAAAATGGTGACTGTTCGATCAATTTTTTCTCCTGCCGCTTTTAAAGGTTGGAAATTATGGCAGCTCGATGTAAAGAATGCTTTTCTTTATGTGGAGTTGGATAGAGAAGTATTCATGGAGCAGCCTCAAGGATATATTTCTCAACATTCTCCTAATCATATATGTCAACTTAAGAAAGTGTTGTACGGCCTAAAACAAGCCCCGCGAACCTGGTACGGTAAAATCGCACAATACTTTGTCTTTTGTGGTTTTCAAATTTCTGATGCAGCTTCGAGTTTGTTTATAAAATCTGAATCAAAGATGCATCTGTTGGTATTATTATATGTCGACGATATGATAATAACGGAGGATAATGAAGAGGAAACTTCTTTGTTAAGAAAAGAGTTGTCCATTCGATTTGAGATGAAAAATTTAGGGGAGGTAAATTATTTCCTTGGCCTGGAAGTTGAGAAATCAAACTCTGGTTATTTTATTTCTCAAAGAAGATACACAAACGATCTTTTGCGTCGTTTCGGTATGGGGGAGTCAAAGGAAAAAGCCACTCCAATGGAACCACATCTCAAATTAAGGAAAGATGAAGGAAAGTTATTGACAGATTCCAGAAAATTTCGACAATTCGTTGGTACTTTAATTTATTTAACTATCACGAGGCTCGAAATTTCTTATTATGTGGGAGTCGTTTCCCAGTTTATGCAATCTCCAAGAAGTTCCCATTTAAATGCAACTAGAAGGATTCTACGTTACGTAAAAGGTTCTCTTGATCACGGGCTTCTGTACACGAGGTCAGACACTTTTTGGTTAAGCGGTTTTACGGATGCGGATTGGGCTGGATATGTAAATGATCGTCATTCCACTTCAGGTTACTGTTTCAACACTGGCTCGGCAATGGTCTCGTGGTGCAGGAAAAAGCAATCGATCATTGCACTATCAAGCACTGAAGTGGAAAATGTAGCGGCAACAATGACAGCTCAAGAATGTAATTGGTTAAAGAGTTTGTTGGGAGACTTGTTTTGCAAAGGTGAATATGCAGTGAAAATTAAATGTGATAACGAAAGTGTTAATAAACTTGCTTCAAATCCAGTGTTTCATGAAAGAACAAAACATATCGAAAATCATCACTACATTCGAGAGAACGTATTGAATCAAGAAATCGAGTTGGAGAAAGTTGTCTCAAGCGAACAAGTTGCAGATATCTTTACAAAAGCTCTAGCAAAGCCTAAGTTTGAATATTTTATAGCTGCACTTGGAGTTGTCAATCGTAAGTATGCACTAAGGGGGAGTGTTGAAAATTAGTGTATTTTATTTTTAATTAGTTTAGTCAAGTAATTTCCCATTTCTTGTTTTACCAGGTCAAAATAAATTATGCGTTTTTGTTTTTTTATACAAAAATTATGCGTTAGTAGTTATATTAATATTCTTAGTGGCAGTTTTATCTCTAATTTGTTAGAGTGAATTTAGGAGTTGGTTACTACTCCACTTCCTATTTATTCACAGCTTATGCATTTAATCATCCTGATAATAAGAGAAAATTATTTTCCTCCAATATTCTCGTTTTGTCTTGTTACATAAACTTCATCTCTGTTTCTTTTGTTCTACCTTTGTGCCCGTAAGGTCAGCACATAACCCCATGTAGTTACAAACTTTTGTAGATGATGTCCTGTGCTCGTAAGATCAGCACATAACCCCTTTGTAGTTTATGTGGATAATTTCCGTTAGTTTTTCCGTCAAACTTAACCGCGTGTATCAAACTTCAAGGGGGTCATATGTAAAAATGAAAGTGAAAATGAAAGCACAAGGGATTTATCTGCCAAAAAAATGCTTTGACGTTTGACACCGGAGATTAACTTTGACGGAAAAACTAACGAAAGCTACCCCATCAACCATTGATATTAAAAATATAAGGGAGTCATCTGCAAAAACTTGTAACCACATTGGAGTTAAGTGTTATTTCCTCTTTTATAACACAGAGAATTTTGTAGCAATTGAGGATTAAAGAAGGGTGGAGTTTGCTATTTACTAATATTTTATAGATACGACAGAGCGAGTGTTGACATTATTGCAATATATATTTGTTAAGAATTAATTAATTGTTATACGAATTTTATATTGTACACTAACTATATCAACAATATTTTTAATTACCAAAAATTATATTGACATTAGTTAGGCAGTTGTTTATGCCAATTAATGTTTACACATCTCTGAAAACATACTACAGTAGCCTTAGTCCGAAGGGCCGTAAAATCAATATACCCATCTAAAAAGAAAAAAAACAAACAACCCTTTACTAACAGGTGGATAAAAAAGAATAGTAGAGACAAGAAAAAAAGGCACATATGCATAAATAAATTGACTAGACTACACGAAAGGATATAGGAGTATGACCCTTCGGAATCGTATAACTCGGATCAAACTCCAAATCACACAACCTCGACTCTCTAATCCGCTTCCTCATATTCTTCATTATCTTGAAAGTTTCGCATACCGGATTCCAAACAAGGGGAACATCGAACGACGGAGCCCTCACATAGAAAAATAAGGTACTCCATTTTCCCAATTCAATTTAATCGCCTTCAAAATTTTTTAAGGAACCCGAGGATGTGTGCAGAAGAAGGGCAAAAGACTCGCACGATGTAGTGTAAACAACGCCTTGAACATCTCGACACTAATCTGTAATCCTACTTCGCTCATTCTTTGCCGAAACGCCTCGAACGTTAGAATCACATTCGGAGTTAATTGACTATACCCTACCCTAAATTCCTCGCATATCTACAAAAGGGTCGAGTCAGGCACAATTTGCGAAGTACATGTCAAATAAGCGACATATTGTGTATGGAACCCGTCAGGGGGTGCTGTTAAGTGTATATTTATACACTTAATTATACCTTTTAATTGGAGCTTTTGGTGTGTTTTTACGATAATTGGTGCTTAATTTGGTTATTATTTGTATTTTAGGTGCAAATTGAAGAATTGACAACTTTTGGGGTGAAAACTGCAAATTCAGAGAAAAAGTGGGCCAAAAGTGAAAAAAGCAGATTTCTGAAGAATTAAAAGACCGCACGGCCGTGCGGATTTTAGTTCAAAATCTCACACGGCCGTGTGAGTGGACGTGATGGCGCAGTGAAGGGAACTCAATTACACAAGGAAACCCGCCCTATTATAGTTTTGCACCCTATTTAAAGGCCACAAGCACACAATTAGACCTATCTTTTGAATCTTTTACCTTTTATTTTTATTTGGAGTTTTTATCGTTTCTACACGCAATCGAGGAGCAAGAGAACGAAGACGAAGACTTGACGAATCTTCATCCTAGTTTCTTTTTTCCTTTTCTTTTCTGATTTTTATGAATTTCCGTATTTTTATTATGCTTTTCGTAACGAACATGAGTAGCTAAGTTTTTATTCTAGGATTTTATTGGAACCCTATGTGGTGATTCGAACCTCTTATTCGACTTTTATGCAAGTTTAATTTTTCGATTATTTCTTCTATCTTGATCTTATTTAGTGCATGAGCGTAGCTAACTTATGTTGCTATTTGTTATTGTTAGAATTGATTGACAGATCGTTTTAATAATTAGAACAGGGATAGAAGAGCCTTCGAGTAGTTTTTCACCGAATGCGTGTGTTAATTGCATGTATTATCGTAGACATACAGATAATACCTTAGGTAGCCGTTTGCGAGACTTGTCATTTAATGCTTTATTTATATTAGGTTTGCATAGACATATAGTGAATCTTTTATGAATAATAGGTTTATAGCGCAGCGACAGCTGGTTATGAATAATTTCGTGTCTTGGGTTAATAATCGGGAATCGTAACTTGCATAATAGGAGATTAGTTGGGTGAAGAATTATCGCATAGGGGGAAGATAAAATCCTAGATCCGTTTATTATTGACTTTTTCTCGTGATTACTTGTTTTCTTAATTATTTTAATTTTATTAGTTAATTAATTTGACAACCTTGCGTAGGCTGGATAAAAATCACAATTGTTAGGATTTGGTACTTAGGATTAAATAATTTGCGTATTCCCTGTGGGATCGACATCCGACTCTCACGAGTCTACTTTACTACTTGTTTGCGATACGTACACTTGCGTGTTGGTATTTAGCACCCAACAAGTTTTTGGCGCCGTTGCCGGGGAATACGGCTAAATTATTTATTTATCCTAATATTAAATTTGAACAATTTTTCTTACTTCAGCCAATTTTTATTTTTATTTTATTTAATTATTTTATTTATTTATTTTGTTCTAGGTACTTTTTATGCGAAGAGGACACGACACGAGCTTGCTACCTCTTGACCCCGAAATTGAGCGAACGTTTAGGCAAGCCAGGAGAAATCAACGGTTAGCCCAAAACAATCCGGCAACGATGGAGGACGAGAATAATCGTGGAGAAGGTGACCAAAGGCGCCCACCGAACGCGGCAGGAGAAATCATCAACGAGCAAAACCAACGCCTGCTAATTAATCCACCACCTCGTCAACGAGCACTACATGAGTATACCGTTCCAACGCTCAATGGGTTTCAATCAAGCATCCAGCAGCCCCCCATTGAAGCCAACAATTTTGAAATTCGAGCGGGACTCCTCACTATGCTCCAAAACAATGGATTATTCAGCGGCCTAGCTCATGAAGATCCACATCTCCACTTGGTGAATTTTCTCGAGACGTGTGATTCGCACAAGATGAACGGAGTATCACCCGAAGCACTGCAACTCCGCCTGTTCAAGCATTCCTTACAAGGCGCAGCCCGAGAATGGTTGCAAACTCGCGCACCGCACTCCATCTCGTCGTGGGCCCAGCTAGCTCAACTTTTTATGAACACATACAACTCCCCAACAAAAACTGAGAGAATCCGGAGAGAAATTCAAAATTTCATACAAGAAGCCGGTGAAGCACTATTCGAGACGTGGGAGCGGTTCAAACAGTTAGTAAGGAGGTGCCCGAATCACGGACTACAAGAGTGGCGCCAATTGCAAATATTTTACGATGGACTGCAAGACAACTCGAGGACAGTGCTCGACTCTGCAGCTGGAGGTATGTTCATGAGTCTGACTTACGACGAAGCATACGAACTCTTGGAACGAATCGCTAGGAACAAATACATGAGGGCATCGGACCGGTCGAATAGCGGAGCAGTCAAGACGGGAGGAATTTTGGAGTTAGACGGAGTCACTGCAATCACGGCTCAATTGGAGAAGCTATCGAAGCAGGTAGCGGCTTTGCAGACGCAGCAAGTCCATGCAGTCCAAGCTCCCGATCAAGGCGTAGATGAAACGGAGTCGATAAATTATGTGCATGACGCCAACCGACAACACAGAAACCCGTACTCCAACACGTATAATCCGGGATGGAAGGATCACCCTAATTTTGGGTGGGGAGGAAATCAGCAGGGACAAAGGCAAGCACCCCCTCAAGGCCAACCGCCTAATTATTCACGACCAGCGCCCGGATTCCAAAATCAGTCGCAAGCACCACCTCAAGGCGGAGACCTCGCAAATATTTTGGCCCAATTTATGACAACCACCCAAGCTTCCATTCGAAATTTGGAAACACAGATGGGCCAATTTGCGACCCAATTGAACGCGAGGCCAGCCGGTACACTACCGTCCAATACGGAAGACCCTCGAAAGGGCACCAACGAGCAGTGCAAAGCCGTAAGTTTGAGGAATGGAAGACAATTAGAAGAAGTGGCGAAGAAGGCAACAAGCAAGGATGGGGAGGAGCAACAAGAAAAAGAAGCAGAGATTCTGACAGATTCACCAGGTGAAAAAAGGGTCGTTGCGCCTAAGCCGACCCCTCAGGTACCTTATCCTCAGCGCCAGATAAAGGCGAAAAATGAGTCACATTACAAAAGTTTTCTTGAGCAATTGAATGAATTACATATTAATATTCCTTTTACTCGAGCTCTTGAACTAATGCCTCATTGGGTGAAATTTTTGAAAGACATGGTATCAAAGAAACGAAAATTCGGTGAACATGAGATGATAGCGTTAACCGAACAATGCAGTGCCATTCTTACGCGCCCAATTCCACCAAAGCTTGGAGACCCGGGTAAGTTTACGATTCCAGTCGCTATCGGAGGTAAGTTCTTTGCAAAATCTCTCATAGATTTAGGTGCGAGTATTAATCTCATGCCTTTCTCGGTTTTTCAAAGTTTGGGATTAGGAGATATAAAATTGGTATCTGTGACGTTACAGTTAGCCGATAGATCACTCATATACCCAAAGGGAATAGTAGAGGATGTGTTAGTTAAAGTAGATAAATTCATCTTTCCTGCAGATTTTGTAGTTCTTGATATGGAAGAAGATAAAGAAATTCCCTTGATTTTGGGAAGACCTTTTTTGAGAACGGGTAGAACTATAATTGATGTGTATAACGGAATCTTATCTATGTCTTTGGGGGATGAAACGATTAAATTTGATGTTTTCCGTACAATGAAACACCCTCAAGAGGTTGATGAATGCTTTGCTTTTGATGTGTTAGATCAATTGAATTTTGATTTTGTTGAACCTTTAATTGCGGATCCGTTGGAAGCATCTTTGTGTGTAGGAACATCAGTTGAAGAAGAAGAAGTGACGGAACAATTATGTTGGTTGGATTCAGCAAAGTCGCTGTCAAGACCACGCTTTGAGAGTTTGGAGACGGAGATCCCGTTATCTGTCACTTTTAAGCCTTCAGTGATCGAACCTCCGAAACTTGAGCTTAAAGTTTTACCATCTCATTTAAAATATATGTATCTTGGAGCTCATGAGACCTTACCTGTTATTATTTCTTCATCTTTGACAGGTCTACAGGAAAAGAGACTCTTGGAGGTATTGCGAGAGCACAAGCTAGCACTTGGATGGACAATCGCCGACATCAAGGGCATAAGTCCAACTTTTTGCATGCACAAGATCATATTGGAGGAGAGCCATAAATCTTCGGTGGAACAACAGAGGCGATTGAACCCCATCATGAAGGAAGTTGTGAAGAAAGAAATCATCAAGTGGCTAGACGCAGGTATTATTTTTCCTATCTCCGATAGTGCGTGGGTTAGTCCGGTACAATGTGTACCCAAGAAGGGGGGAATGACTGTTATAAAAAACGAAAAAAATGAATTAATCCCTTCTAGGACAGTAACGGGTTGGCGAATTTGCATGGATTATAGAAAATTGAATAAAGCCACTCGAAAAGATCACTTCCCGTTGCCCTTTATTGATCAAATGCTTGATAGGCTAGCTTGTCAAGAATTTTATTGTTTTTTAGATGGGTATTCCGGTTATAACCAAATTGCCATAGCTCCCGAGGACCAAGACAAAACCACTTTTACTTGTCCTTTTGGTACCTTTGCTTTTAGACGTATGCCTTTTGGTTTGTGCAATGCTCCTGCTACTTTTCAACGTTGTATGATGGCAATTTTTACGGACATGGTTGAATGTGGTCTTGAAATTTTTATGGATGATTTTTCTGTTTTCGGTGATACGTATGACACTTGTCTCCAAATACTGGCTAAGGTTCTTCGCAGGTGTGAAGAAACAAACTTGGTGCTCAACTGGGAAAAGTGCCACTTTATGGTGCAAGAGGGGATTGTGCTAGGGCACAAAGTGTCAAAGAAGGGGTTAGAAGTCGATCGAGCAAAAATCGAGACAATCGAGAAACTACCGCCACCAATTTCCGTAAAGGGAATTCGAAGTTTCTTGGGACATGCGGGATTCTATAGGCGGTTCATCAAAGATTTCTCCAAGGTGGCCAAACCATTGTGCAATTTGTTGGAGAAGGATATCAAATTCGATTTCAATGACGAATGCCTCAAAGCCTTCGACGACTTGAAAACAAGGTTAGTAACTGCCCCTATTATTGTTGTGCCCGATTGGAATGAACCTTTTGAGCTTATGTGTGATGCCAGCGATTTTGCGGTAGGTGCCGTGTTAGGTCAAAGAAAGAATAAAATTTTTCATTCAATTTACTATGCTAGTAAAACTCTCAACGATGCACAATTGAATTATACCACCACTGAAAAAGAGTTGCTAGCAGTTGTTTTTGCATTCGAAAAATTTAGATCATATCTTATAGGCACCAAAGTCATTGTCTTCACGGATCACTCGGCTTTAAAATATTTGATAGAAAAGAAAGAGGCAAAACCTAGACTTATTAGGTGGGTGTTATTGTTGCAAGAGTTCGACTTGGAAATTCGTGACCGTAAGGGTAGCGAAAACCAAGTAGCCGATCACTTATCTAGGCTAGAAACGGAAGTCAAAGATCCAATTTGCATTAATGAAAATTTTCCGGATGAACAATTGCTTGTTATTAATAATCAAGAAGTACCATGGTATGCGGATTTTGTGAATTATTTAGTTAGCCATGTACTACCACCCGAGCTCACTTTTCATCAACGAAAAAAGTTTTTACACGATGTGAATTTCTACTTTTGGGAAGAACCCTTTCTGTTTAGACAATGCAGTGATTTAGTCATTCGAAGATGTGTACCGGAAAGCGAGCAAGGAGATATACTCTTCCACTGCCATGGCTCGGATTATGCGGGACATTATGGAGGAGAGCGCACGGCGAGAAAGGTGCTTCAATCAGGTTTCTTTTGGCCAACTTTGTTTAAAGATTGCTATAATTTTGTTTCAAGTTGTGATAGATGCCAGCGAGTTGGTAATATTTCAAGGAGGCACGAACTCCCATTAAATACAATGATCGAAGTAGAGCCCTTTGATGTATGGGGGATAGATTTTATGGGACCTTTTGTCCCATCATTCAATAACTTATACATCTTAGTGGCCGTCGATTACGTATCTAAATGGGTTGAGGCGGCCGCCTTTCCTACTAATGATTCTGCAGTGGTTTGTGCTTTCTTAAAAAGACAGATTTTCACTCGTTTTGGAACGCCACGAGCCATTATTAGTGATGGAGGCACTCACTTTTGCAATAAACAATTCGAAGCACTCTTAGCCAAGTATGGAGTAAAGCACAAAGTCGCGTTGGCATACCACCCTCAGACGAACGGGCAAGCCGAGGTAACGAATCGTGAAATCAAAAACATCCTCGAAAAGGTTGTGAGTCCTACCCGGAAAGATTGGTCGAGAAAATTGGATGATGCACTTTGGGCATATCGTACGGCTTACAAAACTCCACTTGGGATGACACCGTTTCGTTTGATTTATGGCAAGGCGTGTCATCTACCGGTTGAATTGGAGCATAAGGCGTTTTGGGCAATTAAAAAGCTGAATTTCGATATTGAAGCGTGCAAGGAGAAACGAATGCTGCAACTCAACGAGCTCGATGAATTGAGATTGAATGCGTATGAAAGCAATCGTGTATACAAGGAGAAAACCAAGCGTTGGCACGATAACAAGATATTGCATCGAGAATTTCAAAAGGGGCAATTGGTTCTCCTCTACAACTCCCGTCTAAAGTTGTTTCCGGGAAAACTCAAGTCAAGATGGTCCGGACCGTTTACTATACTCGACGTATTTCCGCATGGCGCAGTCGAAGTATTGGACCCCGAGACCGAAAAATCGTTCAAGGTCAATGGGCAACGCCTCAAGCATTATCATGGAGGGGAATTCAATGGCCAAGTGACTTCGGTCACGTTAGCTTGAACAAAGAAGCAGACAAAGTCCGGCTGAAGACTGTAAACTTAGCGCTTCTCGGGAGGCAACCCGAGCTTTCGTTTTTTTTTTTATTTATTTTATGTTATTTTAAATTTTTAGTTTTGCTTTTATTTTATTTTATTTTTCAAAAAAAAAAAAAAAAAAAAAAAAAAAAAAAAAATTCAGGGGCACTAATAGAAAGTTTTTATTTTGCAGGGACCTAATTGCAAACACTGGCACGGCCGTGCGAAAAAGACAAGGAATCCCGCACGGCCGTCCGAGAAACGGACCCAGCTACTGCCCAAATCCGGAGTTTGACACGGCCGTGCGGATTGCTGCACAAAATCCCGCACGGCCGTCCGAGTTGAGGAGCAGCTACTGCCCGATTTCACCAAACGGTGCGGCCGTGCGGATTTCTTCACAAAATCCCGCACGGCCGTCCGAAAGGGAAAAACGGGCAGATTTAAAGAGGGGTTTCCAACCCCAATTTTCACAACTCCAATCCCCACTTCTCCCCTAATTCGAACCCTAACACCCTATTTTCAAAATTTTTCGATTTTCTTGAACAATTTCACCATCAATCCACCAATTATACACACACAATACTTAAACTTGGTTGTTTATTGCTGATTTGCACAGGAAGGATTCAAGAACAAGCAATTGTCTCCAAAAACCTATTCCACCAAGAACGCCCACAAGGTGTTCGACGAATTGCCCGAGTCAAGTTTGGGGGAATTTTTGCGCATCAATCCACTCCTAATCCCTTCTACACACATTCTCAAGTCATGGGGAAACGAGGACGTGACGGAGAGGGCCCTTCGCATGGCGAAAGCACCTCAAAAGGCAAAGGGAAAGGCAAGAAAACCGACCAAATTCCGACACCCGACGATGACGCTTTTTGTGTCGAAGGCGCGAGTACTCGGTTCGAGAAGCAAAAGGGGAAGAAACTAGTGACGGAGCGCGCCTACGAGATCACTCTTCCACAATTTGCCCCACTACATCAAGAATTCTTACGACGAGGGTGGCAAGCACTATTGGAACCGGAAGGGTCAATCAACCTATCATTGGTCCGCGAGTTCTATGCCAACAACCATATCCACCTCACAGAGGAGCGGAGCGTGAGCACGGTTCGAGGCAAGAGGATCGAGTGGAATGCCTTCAAAATTAATTCTTTCTATCACCTCCGACACATGACACCATTCAATTGGGGGCAAATGCAACTTGCGGTCACACGAGATCAAATCGCCGAGGTGTTGTGCGATGGACCCCCCATTTGGTCCGAACTATCAACCGAAGAAAAATACGAGTTAGAGTGGAAATGCATCAACCAAGTAGGCAAGGCGTGCCTTACGTTCATTTGTGCCAACCTCATTCCCACCCGCTCGTGGACTCGCGTGGACCCCGAACGGTGCGCTTTGGCA
The DNA here is from genome assembly GCF_000504015.1 of Erythranthe guttata. The sequence continues at coordinate 1,057,894 of NW_012194764.1, forward strand.
TACTACATCCTTAAGGGCACACCGATCAACATTGGCGTGATCATATCCGACCGGTTTTGGACCTCCATGGTCAACAACTCCAAGGGATTTTATTTCCCTTGCCTCATTACCGGCTTGTGCAAGAAGGCGAAGGTCCCAACCAAACCGACGGACATTTTCACATCAATTCGGAACCCGATGAATGACCTTGCGGCGCGGCAATACAAGGCACCCATCCAAGATGGCGAGCAACCCGTCGAAAACCAACCAATCGCTCCACCCGAGGGTCCAAGCACAAGTTCGGACCGACGATTTCAACGAAGAATGGAGCGAGAGTTGGTGATCACGAGAAATCGGCTTGCAACGGTGGAGCACAAGGTGGGCACGATCGAATCCCTCCAACGGTGGTCGGGAAAAATGCTTCAAGCCATTGTACGCCATTTGGCATGTGGCAATCCCGAGTGTGAAGAACCGGCTCCGTTGCCCGCACCGATTCTTGAGCCGGTACCCGAGCTTTCGGATGATGAAGGAGATGGTGATGCTCATGCGCAAGGAGGAGGTGGTGAGCAACCCGGCGATGGTCCCGACGCTTAAAAACAGGTGTTTTCTATCCTTAAACTTCGGGCGAATCACATTGAGGGCAATGTGAATTTTAGGTTTGGGGGTGGTTAACTACTTGTTTTCGTTTATGTGCACTTTATGTGTGTTTTATTTCTTTATTTATTTTGCATGCTTTAGTTTTTGTTTGTTTTAATTACCGTTTTATTATTTTCGTTTTTTATAAAAAAAAAAAAAAAAAAAAAAAAAAAAAAATTGTTCGATGCATCAATGAATTACGATGATGGTAGATGGTCAATGTTTGATGATGAAACTACTTGTTTTATGTTGATAAGGAGTATGTATTTGTTTAGCTTTCGATTCAACGGAACGTAGAAGTGAATTATTGCTAGGAATCACACCTTGTGCATTGCTTTGGTTGAATGTTTTGCATTTTAAATTTGGAATTTATTTGTGCTCAATCATGCTTTGTTAGGTTTTAAATCTCACCTTAGGACATTTATGATACGAAGTGTTGATAATAAGTGATTTGGGATATGATTTGGGCCTTCTTTGAACCGTTTGAGCCTTTCAAGCCTACCATTTTTGTCAAATTATCCTTAGAACCTTGATTTGAGCCTCGGAGAAAAGGTGTTCTTTCTTTTAGCCAATATGTAGAAGGTAGAAAAGTGGTGATTTTTGAATAATTATCCCTTGGTGGTCGGTTGAAAAATTCTTATAAGATCTTTCGTCATCTTCGAAAAAAAAAAAAAAAAAAAAAAAAAAAAAAAGAAGAAGAATAATAGATTATAAGGGAGAAATAAGGACTAGTTGTTGAATTATGTTGAAAATTCGATCCATTGCCTAAAAGGCAAAAGTGTTGACGTGTGAATATTGGAGAATCGAGTTTATTTAAGTCCCTAGAGGTGAATTCATTGTTTCAAACGCCTATCTTTCAAATTTTGGCGTAATCACCTCAATTCAAGAAAATTAGCCACATATACCCATATTACCTACCTCGGACCAAAGAGCCTAACAATTGAAAGCCACAAAGTCCCAATGATCCCAATAGCTTATTGTTCAATATTAGTTGAGTAAAATAATTTGGTGAGTATTTGGAGTCAAATATATGCATGTAAGTATAAATTCTTTCTATCTTTAACTTGCAAATATTGGATACTTGAAGCAATTGTATGATTTGTGGTTTTTGGTAATAGTGAGTGACTAAGTGCCGTTGAATGTTAAGCTTGCGAATACCTATGAATTGTCATCATAATTGCAAATTCTGAAAACGCTAAGTTGACCCATCGATCTATGTAATGAGATGCATGGTTTTGGTTTGTGTTCTTGATTTGATTTTACTTGAGGACAAGCAAAAGTTCAAGTTTGGGGGTGTGTTAAGTGTATATTTATACACTTGATTATACCTTTTAATTGGAGCTTTTGGTGTGTTTTTACGATAATTGGTGCTTAATTTGGTTATTATTTGTATTTTAGGTGCAAATTGAAGAATTGACAACTTTTGGGGTGAAAACTGCAAATTCAGAGAAAAAGTGGGCCAAAAGTGAAAAAAGCAGATTTCTGAAGAATTAAAAGACCGCACGGCCGTGCGGATTTTAGTTCAAAATCTCACACGGCCGTGTGAGTGGACGTGATGGCGCAGTGAAGGGAACTCAATTACACAAGGAAACCCGCCCTATTATAGTTTTGCACCCTATTTAAAGGCCACAAGCACACAATTAGACCTATCTTTTGAATCTTTTACCTTTTATTTTTATTTGGAGTTTTTATCGTTTCTACACGCAATCGAGGAGCAAGAGAACGAAGACGAGACTTGACGAATCTTCATCCTAGTTTCTTTTTTCCTTTTCTTTTCTGATTTTTATGAATTTCCGTATTTTTATTATGCTTTTCGTAACGAACATGAGTAGCTAAGTTTTTATTCTAGGATTTTATTGGAACCCTATGTGGTGATTCGAACCTCTTATTCGACTTTTATGCAAGTTTAATTTTTCGATTATTTCTTCTATCTTGATCTTATTTAGTGCATGAGCGTAGCTAACTTATGTTGCTATTTGTTATTGTTAGAATTGATTGACAGATCGTTTTAATAATTAGAACAGGGATAGAAGAGCCTTCGAGTAGTTTTTCACCGAATGCGTGTGTTAATTGCATGTATTATCGTAGACATACAGATAATACCTTAGGTAGCCGTTTGCGAGACTTGTCATTTAATGCTTTATTTATATTAGGTTTGCATAGACATATAGTGAATCTTTTATGAATAATAGGTTTATAGCGCAGCGACAGCTGGTTATGAATAATTTCGTGTCTTGGGTTAATAATCGGGAATCGTAACTTGCATAATAGGAGATTAGTTGGGTGAAGAATTATCGCATAGGGGGAAGATAAAATCCTAGATCCGTTTATTATTGACTTTTTCTCGTGATTACTTGTTTTCTTAATTATTTTAATTTTATTAGTTAATTAATTTGACAACCTTGCGTAGGCTGGATAAAAATCACAATTGTTAGGATTTGGTACTTAGGATTAAATAATTTGCGTATTCCCTGTGGGATCGACATCCGACTCTCACGAGTCTACTTTACTACTTGTTTGCGATACGTACACTTGCGTGTTGGTATTTAGCACCCAACAGGTGCATACAACCGTTCGCCTTTTTTAGGCAAGAGCATCTCAATATTTCTCGGAGCCCCAACTAGCTGACGAAGAACCCGAAATTGTGATTCGGTCAACGAATATCAAAATCCACCAAGTCAAGATTTATTGGTTTTATTTTCTTCCCTCTATTTTTATCTACAATGACATCTTCGCGTGGAATGACATCCTCACCTCCCACATTTCCATTTGGATTTAAATCACTTTCCGATTCCTCGGACTCATTAGACGAACTCGACTTAAGTGATTCTTCACTATCACTCCCAAAATCCATTAATTGAGACCTAAGACGTCTCCTACTAGTACCAAAGTCATCACTAATATTAGTAATACCAACATTTGATACCAATATAATCACCCGGAGAAGAAACACGTTGACGCTCCTCGAAAATGGCCGAAACATGGCCCTCCACGCGCCCAACGCGCTGGGTAGGTCCCCAAACGCGCGGGCAGACGCACCCCCACGCGCGGCAGACGCGCGTGTCTGCTCCGGCCCAATCGCGCGGCGCACGTCTGGCCCACCCCCCACTGCGCGTCGCGCGGAACCTAAACCCCCCCCCCCCCCCCACCCCCCACACGTGACAAGCCTCCACCCCACCCTACCCCTCTCTCTCTTTTCCCACTCCTGGCCCACCCCCCACTACGGGCTCCGTGCACGGCTTCCCCCTCACACACAAAACACGCGGCTCCAAGTCGCGCGGCTCCTCTCTCATCCTCGAGTCGCACGGCTTGGTCAACTGGCTCCGCAACCAAATCTCCGGATAACCATAATCGCGTGCTTTCAGAACGCGCGATTTCTCTCTCCGGTGCAATTTGTTTACCGTAACTCGACCCAATCACCTTCCCTACGGTTCCAAAGGTCATCTCGCTCTCTACAATCGACTTTAGCAGCATAATTTTCAACTGTTTCGGCTTCCCCTCGTCGATCATATAAATTATTTTAATTGGTGATCTACTAATTATTTTAAGTGTTTCAGGATCATCTAGCTCGTGAGCACGTGACCTACTTTGCTCTCCCAGATTTTTCTAATCTAATACCCCTGGTGATTTATTATTAGTATCATCAATATATATATATATATATATATATATATATATATATATATATATATATATATATATATATATATATTTCTATTCCCGTAAAGGATATAGTGTGGCGGTTGAAGTAAGTGAGTCTGTGTCCGTTGATTCAGATTTGAATCCCCTTGTCAACGGTCGTTAAATGGAGCTTGTCACATATGATTAGCCTAGTGTGATTTACATCTTTAATATTGTTTGCAAGCTATTATACGAAAGTATCATCACACCTATATAATTAGTTGCGGGTTCCTTCAGTACGAGGAAAAAAAAAACCATAGGCCCGGAGGAAAATCTAAAATTTGCTGTTGGTATAAAAGAGAGCAAACAATTTAAATATTTTGTTGTCACAACTCACACGTATATGATCATATAGAAAACAAAGAAATGATAATAAAAACTCAAATGCATTTCCTAGCAACTAAAAGGCTCAGAAACAATACATAAATCCCAACCCTACGCTGAGAAGCAGCCGAGTTGAGCCTAATATCCTTTTTCTTCACCTTGAGATAGACCCGTTCAATCAACCTCCACATCAGCACTGTTGGAAATGAATAAGCTAGATTCATTAATCAAGTTCAAAGAATTGAAGGTTCTAGAATTCATGAATGTGGAAGAATACATGAATGCGTCTTTTGGTGAGATTCATGTGTAATGCTATGGATGAAGAATATTATTAATTATGTGTTCATGTAGTTGTTTAGATACATGCTAGGAAAATCCTATAAATAGTTTATGTAGTTTTTCATTTGGAGCTTGTCAAAAACAAGAAGTATTCTAGAGAGAATCAAAAGAGAGTTCTTGAGTGAGTTTTTATATTTGTGTTGATTGAGTGAGTCATATAATTTTATCTCCTCTCCACTATCCTCCTCTCTATTTTAAGTTATTCCGCTGCGTGTTTTCGATCTATATTATTAAATCGATCCAACAAAGTGGCATCAGAGCCACGTCTTAATAGAAAAGATCGATGGCAACCACGAATGGAGCTTTCCCATTTCAAAAGCTTGCAAAAGAGAACTATGATTGATGGAGCATGCAAATAAAAACTTTCCTTGGAGGACAAGACGTTTGGGAAGCCGTGAAGAAGAATATGTTGAACCGGAGAATTTGGCTTCGTTAAGCCAAGCCCAAAGGAAAACATCCAAAGAAGCCAAGGTTTATCCATCATCCAACTCGGTGTAGACGATAGTAACTTTGAGCAGATTTCTCAAGCTACAACGACGAATCAAGCGTGGGATATTCTTAGCGATGCTTTCAAAGGCATTGATAAGGTGAAGAAGGTACGACTCCAATCACTTCGTGGAGAGTTCGAGTCTTTGAAGATGAAACACTCCGAAGATGTTTCCGACTACAGCTCAAGGGTGGTTTCGATCGTTAACCAACTTGAAAGAAATTGTGAAACAATGGAAGAGAGAAGAGTGGTCGAAAAAATATCTATTGATCCTTAGTTCGACTACATTGTCGTGGCAATTGAAGAGTCAAACGACGTTGAGAGTCTTAAAGTGAACAAGGTATTGGGAAAGTTAAAAGTCCATGAGGAAAAGATCAAGAGGCGAAACAAAGGGCCCGAAGTTGAGCAAGCCCTCCTTCAAGTAAAGACGAACCTTGCCGACCAACCAAAATATAATGGTGCTCGATTTCGAGGCAGAGGTAGAGGTCGTGGTCGTGGACGCGGTCGTGGTCATGGCAGAGGTCGTGAAGGACAATCCTCGTACGACAATGATGATACGAATCAAGAGAGTCGACCAACAAGAGGTCGTGGACGAGGAGGATTCAATCGGCGTCAAGACAAGAAAGATGTCGAATGTTACAATTGTCACAAATACGGACACTATGCTTGGGAGTGTCGAAATGAGTCAAATGATGAAAAGACTCATTATGTTGAAACAACGGAAAAACAAGTTGCCGAGCTATCCCTAATGGCGTGCAAAGAATCGACGGGGGAGAAAGATTGCTCGTGGTACCTTGATTCGGGTGCGAGCAACCACATGTGCGGGAACAAACACATGTTCGTAGAGATCAATGAGTCCGTGACGGGAAATATCTCATTTGAAGATATGTCGAATATTACCATCAAAGGTAAAGGGAGAATACTCTTCAAATTGAAAAGTGGAGCACACCAATTCATCGAGAATGTATACTATGTGCCTGTAATGAAGACAAACATTCTAAGTATTGGCCAACTGCTAGGAAAGGATACGACGTCCATATGAAGGGTCGTAACCTATACTTAAAGAATAGTCAATGTGCGTTGATAGCTACTATTCCAATGACAAGCAATCAGATGTTCTTATTGAATATCTATCACGATATGGCGAAGTGCTTAAAGGCGTGTTACGAGGATCCATATTGGCTATGGCATTTGAGGCTAGGCCATATCAACTTTGGTGGACTAAAGATGATGTCCAAGAAGAAGGTGGTGAAGGGACTACCATCAATTGATCATCCCGATCAAGTATGTCAAGGATGTATTGTCGGAAAACAATATCGACTAAGTTTTCCAAAGGAGTCTTTGTCAAGAGCAACGCAATCGTTGGAGTTGATCCATATGGATATATGCGGTCCGATTGAACCTACATCACTAGGGGAGAATCGTTATTTTCTGACTTTCATTGATGATTACAGTCGGAAAACATGGGTTTATTTTTTGAAGCAAAAATCGGAGGCATTCTCAACCTTTAAAAGGTTCAAAGCTCTTGTCGAAAAGCAAAGTGGCTATCACATTAAGGCAATGAGATCTGACCGTGGAGGCGAATTCACTTCAAGTGAGTTCAAGAAGTTTTGTGATGAGCACGGTATTTGTAGACCTCTCATCGTTGCATACTCACCCAAGCAAAACGGTGTTGCCGAGACGAATAATCGATCCATTATGAACATGGTTCGATGCATGTTGAAGTCCAAACAATTGCCGAAGGAGTTTTGGGCAGAAGCCGTTGATTGTGTTGTTTATCTATCAAACGGAGTTCGACGAGGAGTGTTTTTGAGAATACACCACAAGTGTCTTGGAGTGGATTCAAGCCTAGCATAGCACATTTGAGAGTGTTTGGGAGTATTGCCCATATGCATGTTCCGGACCAACAACGAAAGAAACTTGATGACAAAAGACAAAAGTATATTTTTGTAGGCTATGATCAAGCTGCAAAAGGATACAAGTTGTATGATCCTGTTGAGAAGAAGAGTAAAATCAGTCGAGACGTTGTGTTCGATGAGAAAAGTTCGTGGGATTGGAATGCTCAAGAAAAGGAGCATTACACATTCTACCCATTTGAGGCAACAACTAAGGAAGTTGAAGAGGAGCCCGTAGATGAAGTAACTCCACCATCATCACCTGCATCTTCTTCCGAGGGTGAAAGTTCGAGTAGTGAAGGACCTCGAAAGACAAGGTCTCTACATGAGATTTATGATCAACTCAATCAGAATCCAAACTTCTGTTTGTTTGTTGATACAAAGCCTGTCAACTTTGAGGAGGCATCGAAAAGCAAGAAGTGGAGAAAGGCCATGAATGAAGAGATTGAATCTATCAAGAAGAATGATACTTGGGAGCTCACTTCCTTACCGTCAGGGCATAAACCTATCGGAGTCAAATGGGTTTACAAGGTGAAAAATAATTCCAAAGGCGAGGTGGAAAGATACAAGGCGAGGCTTGTTGTCAAAGGGTACAAGCAAAAGGCGGGAATTGACTATGACGAAGTCTTTGCTCCCGTTGCCCGATTGGAGACCATTAGGTTGCTAATCTCATTAGCAGCTCAAAAGAAGTGGAACATCTATCAAATGGATGTGAAATCGGCATTTCTAAATGGAGTGCTTGAAGAAGAGGTGTACGTTGACCAACCAGAAGGTTACTTAGTTCGTGGTCAAGAGAATAAAGTGCTAAAATAGAAAAAATGCACTTTATGGGTTAAAACAAGCACCAAGGGCGTGGAACAGCCACATTGATCAATATTTTTTGTAAAATAGATTCAAAAAATGTCCACATGAGCATGCGCTATATATGAAGGTCGATAAAGGTGATATGCTAATTGTATGCTTGTATGTTGATGATTTAATATTTACAGGGAACAATGTGAAATTGTTTGATGAGTTCAAAAAGGAGATGGCCAAGGAGTTCGAGATGACAGACATTGGGTTGATGTCTTATTATCTTGGCATTGAAGTGAAGCAACAAGATGATGGCATTTTCATCTCACAAGAAGGCTATGCAAAACATGTGCTAAAGAAATTCAAAATGGAGAAATGCAAGGAAATCAACACTCCAATTGACATTGGAGACAAATTGTCGAAGCATGTTGGAGGAGAGCCCGTTGATGCGACCTTATTCAAAAGCTTAGTTGGAAGTTTGAGGTATCTTACATGCACAAGACCCGATATTCTATTTGCAGTTGGTCTTGTTAGTCGATACGTGGAGGATCCAAAGGAGTACCATTTCAAAGTAGCAGAGAGGATACTTCGATACATCTAAGGAACTACTAATTTTGGTATGTTCTACCCAACAAATGGATACTTGAAGCTAGCCGAATATAGTGACAGCGATTGGGCCGGAGATCCCGATAATCAAAAGAGTACAAGTGGTTTTGTATTCTACTTTGGAGATTCAGCATTCACTTGGGTATCAAAGAAGCAACCGATAGTTACTCTATCAACTTGTGAAACTGAATATGTGGCAGCGACATCGAGTGTATGTCATGCAATATGGCTAAGGAACTTACTAAAGGAGCTCAATTTCGTTCAAGAAGATTCGACACAAGTTTTTGTCGATAACAAATCAGCGATTGCACTAGCGAAAAATCTAGTGTTTCATGATCGAAGCAAACACATTGATAATCGAAAGAGTACAAGTGGTTTTGTATTCTACTTTGGAGATTTAGCATTCACTTGGGTATCAAAGAAGCAACCGATAGTTACTCTATCAACTTGTGAAACTGAATATGTGGCAGCGACATCGAGTGTATGTCATGCAATATGGCTAAGGAACTTACTAAAGGAGCTCAATTTTGTTCAAGAAGATTCAACACAAGTTTTTGTCGATAACAAATCAGCGATTGCACTAGCGAAAAATCTAGTGTTTCATGATCGAAGCAAACACATTGATACTCGATATCATTTCATCCGAGAGTGCATTGCAAAGAAGGAAGTTCAAGTGAAGTTCGTGAAGTCCGAAGACCAGATTGTCGATATCTTCACGAAACCCCTCAGGAGAGAATCGTTCGAGAAGTTGAGCAGTCAACTTGGAATGTGTGAATCAAGCTTAAGGGGGTGTGTTGGAAATGAATAAGCTAGATTCATTAATCAAGTTCAATGTATAAAGGTTCTAGAATTCATGAATGTGGAAGAATACATGAATGTGTCTTTTGGTGAGATTCATGTATAATGCTATGGAGGAAGAATATTATTAATTATCTGTTCATGTATTTGTTTAGATACATGCTAGGAAAATCCTATAAATAGTTTATGTAGTTTTTCATTTTGAGCATGTCAAAAACATGAAGTATTCAAGAGAGAATCAAAAGAGAGTTCTTGAGTGAGTTTGTATATTTGTGTTGATTGAGTGAGTAATATAATTTTATCTCCTCTCCACTACTCCTTCTGTCTATTTTAAGTTATTCCGCTGCGTGTTTTCGATCTATATTATTAAATCGATCCAACAAGCACCAATCCTCACACGCTTCTTCTTCGAAAACTATATCCCTTTCCAAAACTTCGGCCGCGCGGCCAAGTCAACCCTAAAAACCACCGTTGACCCATTCGAAACCGTCTTCACAGCATCCTCCCACGGCACCCCGCGGCTCTCCACCACCTCCCGCCAATATTCCACCTCCAACCTCGCTTGCTCAAAGCTCCGAACTACGTGATTCACAACGGCGTTGTTTCGGCTGTACGAGAATGTAAGATTTACATCTCTGTAGCGTACGATGTGCTCTTCTTCGATGTTTACGAAGGCAAAATCGAAGAATAAACATGGGTTAGTACTATTATTATTATTGTTTGAAGTGGTTGTGGGTGATTGGGAGAGATCGAGGGCGGGAACGTATAATTCTTTGATGTAGAAGCGCGGTCCTTGGGTTCGACCGTACGAGAAGGTGACGTTGACCCGATCTTCGTAGTTTATGTTGCGGAATGGTGTTGGGTGCTAAATACCTAACACGCAAGTGCACGTATCGCAAACAAGTAGTAAAAGTGGACTCGTGAGAGTCGGATGTCGATCCCACAGGAAATACTCAAATTATCTAATCCTAAGTACCAAATTCTAACAATTATGATTTTTATCCAGCCTACGCAAAGTTGTCAAATTTAATCAACTAAATAATTAAACTAATTATGAAAGCAATTAAACACGAGAAAATATCAATAAAAACGGACCTAGGATTTTATCTTCCCCCTATGCAAGAATTGCTCACCCAAAACCCCTCAATTATGAAATATATGATTCATGATTATTAACCCGAGACACTAATTTACTCATAACCTGCTGCCGCGTGTATTATGAGTCTATTATACATAAACGGTTCACTATATGTCTATGTAAAAAAATTATGAATAAAGCATTAACTAACAAGTCTCGTAAATGGCTACCTAAGGTGATATCTGTATGTCTACGACACCACATGCAATTGACACACTCATCCGGTGAAAACTACTCGAAGGTGCTTATACTTACCGTCTAATTATCAAAATAGCTCTGTCGAGTCAATCCCAATAATCACAGATAAAGCACATAAATTGATCAAGTTCATGCACTAACAATCATAACAAGTAGAAGAAATAATCATAAAATCATAATTGCATAATCTCAAGAAAATGGGTTCACCATCCCCACATAGGGTTCCAACAAAATCCTAGATTAAAAACTTAGCTACTCATGTTCTCTACGAAAAACATAATAAAAATATAAAAAGACATAGATTAAGAAAAGATAGATAAAAGAAGAATTGTGATGAAGATTTGTCAATTCTCCGTCTTCGATTCTTCGTTCTCTCGCTCCAAGGTTGTGTCAAAAGTTCTTTTAATTCGTGCTTGGTTTGCCCTTAAATAGATGTCCCAACTTGGTAGGTGATTCTAGGTTTCCCTGTGTGATTAAAAGTCCAAAATTGTCTGCAGCGTGTGTTGGCGCGGCCGCGCGACAATCAGTCAAAATCTCACACGGCCGCACGAGAATCGCCGAAACCTTCTGCCCAAGTTCTGCATTTGGCACGGCCGTGCCAAAAATAGGCTAAATGTGGCACGGCCGCGCGGGCATTTTAAGCCAATTTTCAGCATTTTTGTTTTCTTCCGTTTTTGCCCGTTTTTGACATTTTTTGGCTCGTTTCGTCCTTGGAACTTCCAAATCATCAAGTTGTACCTGCAATACAATAAACCACTCATTAAGCATTATTAAATGAATAAAAGTATACAAAAATCCTCGTAAGAAAGTATACATTGAGTGTAAAATATACGCTCAACAAACCCCCAAACTTGAACTTTTGTTTGTCCTCAAGCAAAAACTAGCAACCTTCAAAGCAACACTTTCAACAAATGCCTCGCATCACAATTCATGACAATTTCATGGTCAATTTCATGTTTTCAGAACTTGCAATTATCATGACAATTCTCAAAAATTTACAAGCTCGTAATTCAAAGATATGTATTCACTCACCATTGCTAAAAGCCACAAACCATGCTATCGCTTCAAGTATCCCATATTTGTACATTAAAAATGGAGAAAATTTATACTTACATAATAATATTCAACTCCAATGACTTACCAAATTTCTTTACTCGGCTAGTATCAAATAATTGAGCTATTGGGATCATTGGGACTTTTTGGCTTTCAAATGTTGGGCTTTTTGGTTCGAGGTAGGAAATATGGGTATATGTGGCTATGTTTCTTGAATTGAGGTGATTACGCCAAATTTTGAAAGATAAGCATTTGAAACCATGAATTCATCTCTAAGGACTTTTAATAAACTTGATTTTTAAGAGTTCAAAAGTCTCCACTTTTGCTCTTAAGACAATGGATCGAGCTTTCAAACAAAAAATTCAACAACTAGTCCTTTCATCTCCCTTCTAGTCTCTTCTTCTTCTCTCTCTTTCTTCTCTTTCTTTTTTTTTTTTCGAAGAGGAAGAAGAAGGACCTTATAAAATTTTCCAACCGAACTCCAAAGGGTAATTTTTTCAAGAATCTCCATTTATTCTACCTTATACACATTGGCTAAAAGAAAGAACACCGTTTCTCCAAGGCTCAATCAAGGTTCGAATGATAAAAAATTTAAAGGTAGGCTTGAAAGGCTCAAACGGTTCAAAGATGGCCCAAATCACTTCCCAAATTGCTCAAGAATTTAATATTTCACTTTGTAAATTCCTAAGGCAAGTTCTAAAACCGAATAGCATATGATATAGCATAAATTAATTCCACGTTTTAAAACACAAAACTTTCAACCAAAGCAAGGCATAATTCGTGATTCCTAACAAAGACTCCTTCCTACGACACTTTGAATCAAAAGCTCACCAAAATTCAATCACAATCAAGATAAAGCAAGCACTTTCATCATTAAACATCAACCATCTTTCATCATCATGATTCATCGAAGCATTTATCTCAACACAATTTTTTTTTTCTTTTTCGAAAGTAATAAATAAACCAAAACAACTAAACATAGAAAAAAAAAATCCTAAGGCATGCAAACTAAAAAAATTAAAACACATAAAAGCAAGTAATTATACACCCCCAAACTTAAAATTTACATTGCCCTCAATGTAATTAGCACGAAGTTCAAGGATAGAAAACACCTGACTAGTCGACATGGCCATGTTCGAGCTGCTCTTCAGCCTCGCTTTGGTTAAGTTTCGCCAACCGTATCAGTTTTTGCACTATTTTCCGCACGGCCGTGCGAATTGTCAAAGTTGGACAGTAGCTCTCTGTTTCTCGCACGTGTGAGATTGTAGTCTTTTTTTCGCGCGGCCGCGCCCTTAGCCAAAATTGGACAGTAGCTTCCAGATTTTTCACACGGCCGTGTGAAATTTAGCCTTGTTTTGGGACGGCCGTATGAGCTCCAGAGCTGCAATTTTTTGTCCTAAAAATTAAAAACATGTTTAAATTGTTAGCTAGCATGCTTATAAAATAAATAAATAAAATAAACAAGAAAAAGAAATAAAAAAAAAATGAAAATCTCGGGTTGCCTCCCGAGAAGCGCTAAGTTTACAGTCTTCAGCCAGACTTTGTCTGCTCTTCAATTCCTTAGCTTTTGAACCCATCTCCTTACTTCCTTTTGAAGAAAGTCTTGAATAAATGGGTTGATCCGATTCTTCTTTCGACTGGTTCGTTTAGGAATGCCCTTGAATTTATTATTCTTGATGCATGAGGCTTGGCAACATCGTCTTTTATCACGGTGTTTTGAGTAGGTGTTGTAACCAACTCAACTTTTTCCTCATCAAGAAGATAACATCCATTAGCCGTAATAGGCTTTTCATCCACCCGGTACACCTTGAAGATCACTGTTTCTTCCCCCACACTCATTCTTAGCTCTCTCTTTCCTACATCAATAATTGACCTACCGGTTGCTAAGAAGGGGCGTCCTAAGATAAGGGGAATATTTTCATCTTCCTTTATGTCTAGTACTAGAAAATCGGCCGGGAGTATAAACTTATCTACCTTGACCAATACATCCTCCACTATACCTAAAGGGTGAGTAAAAGATCTATCGGCTAGCTGCAAGGTCACGGAAGTGGGCTTAATTTCTCCTAAATTCAATTTCTCATAAATTGATAAAGGCATTAAATTTACGCTCGCCCCTTGATCACACAACGCCCGCCCAAAATACCTAGTACCTATTGTGCATGGAATGGTACAACTGCCCGGATCTCTAAGCTTCGGTGGAATTTTATTTGCAAGGATAGCACTACTTTGCTCATTGAGGTCTACTATTGCTGCACACTCCGGAAGCCTCATCTTCTTCGATACAAGTTCCTTTATAAACTTAACCCAATTTGGCATATGCTTAAGTGCCTCAAAAAAAGGAATATTAACATGCAACTTTTTAAGATAATCCAAAAATAGCTGAAATTGCATATCAAGCTTAGAGTTTTGAAAACGTTGAGGGAAGGGTACCTTGGGAGTAGATTCACTTACTGCGATCTTTGTGTTGCTTGGCCCGACCTTGGTCTTTTCTTTGGGCTCCTCTAAAATAGGCGGTGGTGCAACGGACTTTTTAGGACCTTCCTCTAATTGCCTCCCATTTCGCAAAGTTACTGCATTGCACTGCTCGATGTTGCTCTTTCGAGGATCTTCCGTATTCGACAGCAGTGCTCCAGACGGCCTCGCGTTTAGCTGGGTTGCAAGTTGACCCATTTGTGTCTCAAGGTTCCGAATGGATGCTTGGGTTGACGTCATGAATTTCGCTAAGATATCAGCGAGGTCTACTTCTTGGGCCGGAGCTTGAGGTGGATTTTGGAATCCGGGAGCTGGCCGTGAATAACTAGGCGGTTGACCTTGAGGTGGTGCTTGCCTTTGTCCTTGCTGATTTCCTCCCCATCCAAAGTTGGGGTGATCTTTCCATCCCGGATTATAAGTGTTGGAGTAAGGGTTCCTCTGTTGTCGGTTGGTGTCATTCACGTAATTTAGAGACTTCGTTTCTTCTAAGCACCGGTCGGGACCTTGGACTGCACGGACTTGCTGAGTCTGCAAAGCTGCTACTTGCCTTGATAGCTTTTCTAACTGGGCGGTGATTGCGGTGACCCCGTCTAACTCTAAAATTCTTCCCGTCTTATTGGCTCCGCTATTTGACCAGTCTGATGCCCGCATGTATTTGTTCCTTGCGATCCACTCCAAAAGTTCGTAAGCTTCGTCATATGTCAAGCTCATGTACATACCGCCAGCTGCTGAATCGAGCACCGTTCTCGAATTATCTTGCAATCCATCATAAAATATTTGAAGTTGCCGCCACTCTTGAAGACCGTGATTCGGGCATCTCCGAATAAGTTGTTTGAACCGCTCCCACGTCTCGAATAATGCTTCACCTGCTTCTTGTATGAAGTTTTTTATTTCTCTCCGGATTCTCTCAGTTTTTGTTGGGGAGTTATATGTGTTCATGAAGAGTTGTGCTAGCTGGGGCCAAGACGAGATGGAGTGCGGTGCACGAGTTTGTAACCACTCTCGGGCTGCTCCTTGTAAAGAGTGCTTGAACAGGCGGAGTTGCAGTGCTTCAGGAGATACGCCGTTCATCTTATGTGAATCAAACGTTTCGAGAAAATTGACCAAGTGGAGATGCGGATCTTCATGAGCTAATCCGCTGAACAACCCATTGTTTTGGAGCATAGTAAGGAGTCCCCCTCGAATTTCGAAATTATTGGCTTCAATGGGGGGCTGCTGGATGCTCGATTGAAACCCATTTAGTGTTGGAACAGTGTACTCATGCAATGCTCGTTGGCGAGGTGGTGGATTAATGAGTTGCTGTTGCTCTTGCTCGTTGACGATATTTCCTGCCGCATTCGGTAGGCGCCCTTGGTCATCTCCCCTACGATTATTCTCTTCCTCCATTGTTGCGGGAACGTTTCGAGCTAACCGTTGATTTCTCCTAGCGTGCTTAAACGTTCGCTCAATTTCGGGATCCAAAGGTAGCAAGCTCGTGTCGTGCCCTCTTCGCATAAAAAGTACCTAAAAAAATAATAAAAATAAAATAAGCAAATAAAATAAATAAAACGGCTGAAGTAAGAAAAAATGCTCAAATTTAATATTAGAATAAATAGATAATTTAGCCGTATTCCGCGGCAACGGCGCCAAAAACTTGTTGGGTGCTAAATACCTAACACGCAAGTGCACGTATCGCAAACAAGTAGTAAAAGTGGACTCATGAGAGTCGGATGTCGATCCCACAGGGAATACTCAAATTATCTAATCCTAAGTACCAAATTCTAACAATTATGATTTTTATCCAGCCTACGCAAAGTTGTCAAATTTAATCAACTAAATAATTAAACTAATTATGAAAGGAATTCAACACGAGAAAATATCAATAAAAACGGACCTAGGATTTTATCTTCCCCCTATGCAAGAATTGCTCACCCAAAACCCCTCAATTATGAAATATATGATTCATGATTATTAACCCGAGACACTAATTTACTCATAACCTGCTGCCGCGTGTATTATGAGTCTATTATTCATAAACGGTTCACTATATGTCTATGTAAACAAATTATGAATAAAGCATTAACTAACAAGTCTTGTAAATGGCTACCTAAGGTGATATCTGTATGTCTACGACACCACATGCAATTGACACACTCATCCGGTGAAAACTACTCGAAGGTGCTTATACTTACCGTCTAATTATCAAAATAGCTCTGTCGAGTCAATCCCAATAATCACAGATAAAGCACATAAATTGATCAAGTTCATGCACTAACAATCATAACAAGTAGAAGAAATAATCATAAAATCATAATTGCATAATCTCAAGAAAATGGGTTCACCATCCCCACATAGGGTTCCAACAAAATCCTAGATTAAAAACTTAGCTACTCATGTTCTCTACGAAAAACATAATAAAAATATAAAAAGACATAGATTAAGAAAAGATAGATAAAAGAAGAACTGTGATGAAGATTTGTCAATTCTCAGTCTTCGATTCTTCGTTCTCTCGCTCCAAGGTTGTGTCAAAAGTTCTTTTAATTCGTGCTTGGTTTGCCCTTAAATAGATGTCCCAACTTGGTAGGTGATTCTAGGTTTCCCTGTGTGATTAAAAGTCCAAAATTGTCTCCAGCGTGTGTTGGCGCGGCCGCGCGACAATCAGTCAAAATCTCACACGGCCGCACGAGAATCGCCGAAACCTTCTGCCCAATTAAAACTAGGATTGCTAAGGTTATCAGGTAGCATAAGCAGTCAACTGGCCTTGTCGGGAATTCATTCATTTTTGCCTTATTGGAGCTATTAGTTATAAGCATATATTTGTTGGGGAAGAAGATATGTATTGATTGTTTGGGTATATTTGTAAAATTTCAATTTTATATATTTTATAGAGTAAATTGCAAAAACTTTCCCTCTGTAATCCCCAATTGCTAAAAAAAGTCCCTGTGTAATCCCCAATTGCTAAAAACTTAACCGCATGTGTCAAAAATGAAAGGAAAAATGAAAGCACAAGCTAGGGAGTAATCTGCGAAAAAATTGTTTTCTTATTGTCGGACGATGATCAGTTTAGAGATGCCACTTCCCACAAGGTAATACATAATAACCCTGAGTCTTTCAACTTACCTTAATTTGTGTTATAATTCTCTATTTATCAGTTCTTGCATCTTCCGTTTCTTCATTATATTTTTTCACTTTTTTCTTATAATTTGTGGGCACAAGAAGATAGCAGTAGTTGCAAAAGCTTAAAGACGGCCAATAGAGGAAAAAAAAAATATTGCAGCAAATATTGGTTAGTTTTGGACAAGGAAAACATAATAAGCTTTCTCAAACTTCTAATTTGTATAAAGATTCATTGTAAGGCCAACTCCAACATTTATTTAAAAACTCGTTGTCTATATCTATAATTTAAGAGACGAACATTGTTATACATCGCCACTTGTAACCTCACCCTCCAACAACATTGTTTATATTTTACACAATTATCATATTTTATTTATTTAGAAAATTTTAGTTTCAATTACATTAAACAACTATATTTCAACAAGCAAATTTTTTAACAACCGTATTATAACGACCATTTAAAAAATTATTTGAAATAATAATATTATTAATAAAAAAACCTATATATATATATATATATATATATATATATATATATATATATATGTATATATAATATGTTGAAAGGGATAGGTAGCGGTAGATTTATTATTGTTTTATCTTTACACCATTTGTTAAATGGTAACATTGATTTTTCAAATTTGAGAAACCAAAATTAAAATTGAATAAGTTTTACAATTTTCCATTTTGTTGTTGGAGCTCTATTTTTGGGTTGAAATTGTGTAAAAAATGCAAAAAATAGATTTGCACATCCCTCTTGGAGTTGCTCTAAGATGTATATTGTATGATTTTAAGATATAATATTTTTTGTATTTCATGATCATTTAATTATATATGACTTGGTATTGAATATATTTCACGTATGTAATTATATATTTTAGGTTTATTGCTAGAAATAACTTTTGTAGTATATAAATTCTAGTATTTGCTACAAATAAAAGTTGTAGTATAAAAAATATATTTTTGACTACGGAAGGTGGTTGTAGCAAAAGGTAGGGTTTGGATGCATAGGACAACCTTTTTGCTACAGAATATGCCGTACCAAATAGTCATGTATTTGTAACAAATCAATGGTCGTAGTAAATGCTAGTTGTGCCGTAGTAAAAAAATATTTGCTACGATAATTTTTGTAGCAAATTTTTTGTCACGCTCGTATTTACTATGGAGAAAATCCGTAGCAAAAACTCTTTTACTACAAGAAGTGGACTATTTGCTACGAATTTGAGTGGTAGCAAAAAACTTTTTTTCTACTAGTGAAGGGAGTAATCTGCAAAAAAATTGCTTTGACGTTTGATACTGGCGATTAAATTTAACGGAAAAATTAATGAAAACTACCCCATAAACCACGAGGGGGTTATATGCTGATATTAAAAACATCAGTGAGTCATATACAATAGCTTGTAACCACAGGAGGTTAAGTGCTATTTACCTTTTTATATTACAAGGACCTTTTTAGCAATTGAGGATTACCCTAGGGCTGTGTTTGCAATTTACTCATATTTTATATATACGACATAGCCAGTGTTGACACTGGGGAATACGATGCTACACCCGGTGATTTTCACCGGGTAACTCTCTTATTGACATGTGTCCTTTTTAATTTATTTTATAATTATTTTTCTAAAACCCAATGGACCATAACTAAGCCGGTAATAGGAATTTTATCAATTATGATGCCTGGTTAAAATCGCCGGGTGTAGCATCGATATTGCCTGTTGACACTTGACATTATTGTAATATTCGTAAATAATTAATTAATTGTTATATGAATTCTATATTCTACAGTACACTAACTATATCAAAAATATTTTTAATTACCAAAAGTTACATTGACATTAATTAGTCAATTGTCTACGACAATTCATGTTTACACGTCTCTGAACTTCAAACATATTACAAATATATATATTTCTAGTGCCCTAAACGAAACTCTACTGGTTGAAGTAAGTGAGTCTGTGTTAGTTGACTCAAATTTAAATTCCCTTGTTATGGAACTTCTGACAGATGGTTAGTTTAGTGTGATTTACATTTCTAAAATGATGCAAACTATTACTATTATACGAGAGTATAGGTTTATCCAGTCATTAAAGAGAGCAAACAATTTCAATATATTTTGTTGTCACACGCATATGATCATATATAGAAAACAAAGAAATAATAACAAAAATTCAAAAGCAGAAACATTCCCACACAACTAAAAGGCTCAGAAACAGTACATAAATTCCTACACCACGATGAGAAGCAGCCGAGTTGAGCCTAATATCCTTTCTCTTCACCTTGAGACCCGTTCCATCAACCTCCACGTCAGCACCAATCCTAACATCCTTTTTCTTGGAATACGTCCCAAACTGTCTCTTAAACTTGGGCCGCGCCGCCAGGTCAACCCTAAAAACCACCTTTGACCCATTCAAAACCGCCTTCACAGCATCCTCCCACGGCACTCCTTGGCTCTCCACAACTTCCCGCCGGTAGTCCACCTCCCACCACCATTGGTCAAAGCTCCGGACTACGTAATTCGCAACGGCGTTGTTATTTCTGCCGTAGGAGAAGGTGAGGTTAACATCTCCGTAGCGCACAATGCGCTCGTATTCGATGTTTAGGAAAGCGAGATCGAAGAAGAGACAAGGGTTAGTAATTATGGTATTATTAATAAAATTGCTTTTATTATTATTATTTGAAGTTGTGGGTAATTGGGAGAGATCGAGGGCGGGAACATAGAATTCTTTTACGTAAAAGCGTGGGCCTCGGTGGATGTTGGCCATTAGGTATAGGGTTACGGAAATGGAAAGTGTAACTGCAAGGATAATAAGGGTGCATAAGCAGAAACCTGCAAATGTATTCATTGTTATTGTTGTGCTGTAAGGAAGAATCCGTGGAGAAGAAGACTATATATATATATATATATATATATATATATATATATATATATATATATATATATATATATATATATATATATATATATATATATATATATATATATATATATATATATATATATATATATATATATATATATATATATATATATATATATATATATATATATATATATATATATATATATATATATATATATATATATATATATATATATATATATATATATATATATATATATATATATATATATATATATATATATATATATATATATATATATATTAGACTAGGAAAAGGAAAGAGAGAAAAAAAAAATTTATTTTGATGTCTAATCATCATGCTGTGCTGACGGACATATTGGATCCGCTCACTCAAACAACGGACATGCAAGTAATAATAAAGGGTGGTAAGAAAGTTGTTAATGGGAGTACGTTGAAACCTTCACAAGTTTCTACCCACCCTACTGTTCATATTGGAGGGGATGACTTGCGTCACTTTTACACTCTTGTAAGTTGTACGTGTGTATATATATATATATATA
>NW_012194764.1:1079176-1222627 GCF_000504015.1 Erythranthe guttata
TATATATATATATATATATATATATATATATATATATATATATATATATATATATATATATATATATATATATATATATATGTTATGTCTTTACGAGGTAGATAGATAAAGAAAGACTCTCAAAGTCAATATTTAAGACTGAGTTTCAGATTTGTATATGACAAAATGAGGGTTGACGTTTTGATAGTATATATTTGTTGGAGTTTAGTAATTATTATTTGAATCTTGTACTGTACGCATAATATATTAGAACGAAAAAATTGGGCTTCACACCCCTATAAATTTTCTATTTTCACACTTTTCCCCCTAAAAATTAAAACAAATAGATAATCTCCCTTAGAAATATTGTTTTGGTTGCACTTTGCCCTAAAAACCAATGTTGATGGGTATAGTGCACAAAACATAACATTTTAAAGGGGCCATGTGCAACAAAAATAATATTTAAAGGGACAACGTGCAACAAAAATACTCAATTCCGGTGAATAATCCATCGGGATTTTGCTATCGGGGCAATATGCAACAAAAATAACATTTTGAAGGGGACATTCACTCTTTTTAAATTTAAAGGGGGTAAAGTGTAAAAATTAGAATTTTATAGGCGGTGACGTGCAATTTGCCCTTTATTAGAATGATCATTATATTTTTTTGGACAAAATGCACTTCGGCCCATAGAAATTTCAAAAAATCGCACTTTCCGCCTAGCAATTCGAAAAAGAGACGCCCCCCTCTTGTAAATTTTGTTTTTGTTGCACTTTGCCCCAAAGTCAATTTTTTGGCGAATTTTTCACCGGAATTGAAAAAACATCATCAACTTAAAGGCTCTTATCATCATTTTCTTTCAGCTTTTTCTCTGTCCCTTTCTTCTTCTCTTGGTTCTCCTTGGCAAAGTGTGGTCTGGACGGTTAGGGTTATGGAAATGGAAAATACAACCGAAAAGATGATAAGGGTGCATAGGCAGAAAGCTACAATTCGCATGGGGATCCATTCATTGTTTGAGCTTTAAAAGAGAAATATAATCCGTGGAGAAGAAGCTATACTTGTAGAAATAGCCTATAGTTTTATCTTTGTAGATAGTGCCCGCAATAATACACTGTTCCGTTCCGGCGAACCATGTTCACACCTTATTGTTTCCGAGAGAGAATATACAGAGGCGGACTCAAGGTATGCCTTGGGGGGGCCACCGCCCCTGCATAAATTTTCTTTTTTTACCTTTTTTTTTTCCTAATATTTTGTGTTATTTATCTATTAATTTATACACTTTAGCCCCCTAAAGTTAAAATTTTGTACCATTTTAGTCCAAAAAAATATTCTAGCCCCCCACCCAATACCTCCTGGGTCCGCCCCTGAGAATATAGATTGTCTTCCGGGAATGACAGTGGCGGCAGGTGGTGGTGGTGGGTGGGGGTGGGGGTGGGTAGGAGAAGTAGAGAAAATGAAACAACGAGCAGAGAACCTAATATTGGATTCTTGCCTTTTTACGATTTCATTTTTCTATTTACAAGATTGTGGAAAAGGGTTGTGGAAAGAAGAGCAAAAAAAAAGAAGAAGATGAAGAAGAGCAAGAAAAAGAAGAAGATGAAGAAGAGGAAGAAGAAGATTAATAGCGAAGAAGAAGAACAAAAATGATGGTATTGACAGAAAATGGAGGAATTAAGAATTGTGATTTTGAAAAGACAAAAAAGTCCTTCCAAATCGCATGTGCGACACACATGCGTCTAATTCCTTCCATTTTGGCCTGAAAATGGGAAAAAGGGCAACGTGGTACAACTTATTAAATTCAGGTGGAATCAGAACTTTTTTTTTTTTGGTTGAGATGGTAATCAGCAAAAGCAGATAAAGTTTAGGTGGTTAAATGCTATATACATACTCGTTTTTTGCTAGTGGTATGGGAAATAAATATAGAGGTGAGTTTGGAATTCGAGATTGAAATAATGTTAATTCTTGATTCCCATTTATATTATCAAAATTTGGTATTCCACAAATTCGATAATTTGTTGGAATTTAGGACCGAACTCGTTAAAATCTCGATT
This sequence comes from Erythranthe guttata, assembly GCF_000504015.1. Next base: position 1,081,207 of record NW_012194764.1, read on the forward strand.
TTTTGTTTAGCAAAGAAACCGAAGCAAAGAAGTCCAAATTCATTGTTGTAACTGAATTGAAAGAACCCTAGATGGTCTATGAGATGATACACCTGATGAAAAACACCAGCTGGTTTTGCACTATAGATCTATACAAATAACTACCCACTTAGTACATACACATAGATTTGTGTGTTATTATGTGTAGATCAAGGATCACTGTTGGGTGCTAAATACCAACACGCAAGTGTACGTATCGCAAACAAGTAGTAAAGTAGACTCGTGAGAGTCGGATGTCGATCCCACAGGGAATACGTAAATTATTTAATCCTAAGTACCAAATCCTAACAATTGTGATTTTTATCCAGCCTACGCAGGGTTGTCAAATTAATTAACTAAATAAATTAAACTAATTAAGAAAGCAAGTAATCACGAGAAAATATCAATATAAAACGGATCTAGGATTTTATCTTCCCCCTATGCGATAATTCTTCACCCGATTAATCTCCTATCATGCAAGTTACGATTCCCGATTATTAACCCAAGACACGAAATTATTCATAACCAGCTGTCGCTGCGCTATAAACCTATTATTCATAAAAGATTCACTATATGTCTATGCAAACCTAGTATAAATAAAGCATTAAATATCAAGTCTCGCAAACGGCTACCTAAGGTATTATCTGTATGTCTACGATAATACATGCAATCAACACACGCATTCGGTGAAAAACTACTCGAAGGCTCTCCTATCCCTGTTCTAATTATTAAAACGATCTGTCAATCAATTCTAACAATAACAAATAGCAACATAAGTTAGCTACGCTCATGCACTAAATAAAATCAAGATAGAAGAAATAATCGAAGAATTAAACTTGCATAAAAGTAGAAAAATAGGTTCGAATTACCACATAGGGTTCCAATAAAATCCTAGAATAAAAACTTAGCTACTCATGTTCGTTACGGAAAACATAATAAAAATACGAAAAATCATAAAAACAATAAAAGAGGAGAACTATGATGAAGAGTCGTCAAGTCTTCGTCTTCGTTCTTGCTCCTTGATTGCGTGTCGAAAGATAAAAACTAAAAACTAAAATAAAGATGAAAGGTAAAAAGATCCAAGATAGGTCTAATTGTGTGCTTGTGGCCTTTAAATAGGGTGCAAAAGTCTAATAGGGCGGGTTTCCTTGTATAATTGAGTTCCCTTCACTGCGCCATCACGTCCACCCGGACGGCCGTGTGAGATTTTGAACTAAAATCCGCACGGCCGTGCGGTCTTTAATTCTCCAGATTTCTGATTTTTTCACTTTTGGCCCACTTTTTCTCTGAATTTGCAGTTTTCACCCCAAAAGTTGCCAATTCTTCAATTTGCACCTAAAATACAAATAATAGCCATATTAAGCACCAATTATCGTAAAAACACATCAAAAGCTCCAATTAAAAGGTACAATTAAGTGTATAAATATACACTTAACACACCCCCAAACTTGAACTTTTGCTTGTCCTCAAGTAAAATTAAATTAATAACACACAACAAAACCATACATCTCATTACATAGATCGATTGGTCAACTTCGCGTTTTCAGAACTTGCAATTATCATGACAATTCATAGGTATTCGCAAGCTTAACATTCAACGGCACTTAGTCACTCACTATTACCAAAAACCACAAGTCATACAATTGCTTCAAGTATCCAATATTTGCAAGTTAAAGATAGAAAGAATTTATACTTACATGCATATATTTGACTCCAAATACTCACCAAATTATTTTGCTCAACTAATATTGAACAATAAGCTATTGGGATCATTGGGGCTTTGTGGCTTTCAATTGTTAGGCTCTTTGGTCCGAGGTAGGTAATATGGGAATGTGTGGCTAATTTTCTTGAATTGAGGTGATTACGCCAAAATTTGAAAGATAGGCGTTTGAAACAATGAATTCACCTCTAGGGACTTAAATAAACTCGATTCTCCAAAATTCACACGTCAACACTTTTGCCTTGAGACAATGGATCGAGTTTTCAACACAACTCAACAACTAGTCCTTATTTCTCCCTTCTAATCTATTCTTCTTCTTCTTCTTTTTTTTTTTTTTTTCTTTTTTTTTTTTTTTTTTTTTGCATATCGAAGGATTTAGATATATATATATATATATGAAGATGCACATATATATCTATCCTTTTTCTTTTTCTCTTTTTTTTTTTTTTTTTTTTTTTTTTTAATTTTTTTATTTCGAAGAAGAAGAAAGATCTTATAAGAATTTTTCGACCGACCACCAAGGGATAATTATTCAAAAATCTCCACTTTTCTACCTTCTACATATTGGCTAAAAGAAAGAACACCTTTTCTCCGAGGCTCAAATCAAGGTTCTAAGGCTAATTTGACAAAAAGGGTAGGCTTGAAAGGCTCAAACGGTTCAAAGAAGGCCCAAATCATATCCCAAATCACTTATTATCAACACTTCGTATCATAAATGTCCTAAGGTGAGATTTAAAACCTAACAAAGCATGATTGAGCACAAATAAATTCCAAATTTAAAATGCAAAACATTCAACCAAAGCAATGCACAAGGTGTGATTCCTAGCAATAATTTACTTCTACGTTCCGTTGAATCGAAAGCTAAACAAATATCTACTCCTTATCAACATAAAACAAGCAATTTCATCATCAAACATTGACCATCTCCCATCATCGTAATTCAGCGATGCATCGAACAATTTTTTTTTTTTTTTTTTTTTTTTTTTAATAAAAAACGAAAATAATAAAACGGCAACTAAAACAACTAACGCATGCAAAATAAAAACAATAAAACACAAATAAAGCGCACACAAATGAAAACAAGTAATCAACCACCCCCAAACTTAAAATTCACATTGCCCTCAATGTGATTCGCCCGGAGTTTAAGGATAGAAAACACCTGTTTTTAAGCGTCGGGACCATCGCTTGGTTGCTCGCCAACTCCACCTTGCGCATGAGCATCACCATCTCCTTCATCATCCGAAAGCTCGGGTACCGGCTCAAGAATCGGTGCGGGCAACGGAGCCGGCTCGGCGCACTCGGGATTGCCGCACGCCAAATGTCGCACAATGGCTTGGAGCATCTTCCCCGACCATCGTTGGAGGGATTCGATCGTGCTCACCTTGTGTTCCACCGTGGCAAGCCGATTTCTTGTGATCACCAACTCACGCTCCATTCGTCTTTGAAATCGCCGGTCCGAACTTGTGCTTGGACCCTCGGGCGGAGCAATTGGTTGGTTCTCGACGGGTTGCTCGCCATCTTGGATGGGTGCCTTGTATTGCCGGGCCGCAAGGTCATTCATCGGATTCCGAATTGATGTGAAAATGTCCGTCGGTTTGGTTGGGACCTTCGCCTTCTTGCATAAGCCGGTAATGAGGCAAGGGAAATAAAACCCCTTGGAGTTGTTGACCATGGAGGTCCAATAGTGCTTGCCACCCGCGTCGTAGGAATTCTTGATGTAACGGGGCAAATTGTGGAAGAGTGATCTCGTAGGCGCGCTCCGTCACTAGTTTCTTCCCCTTTTGCTTCTCGAAACGAGCACTAGCGCCTTCGACACAAAAAGCGTCGTCGTCGGGGGTCGGAATTTGGTCGGTTTTCTTGCCCTTCCCCTTTCCCTTTGAAGTGCTTTCGCCTTTGGAAGTGCCCTCTCCGTCACGTCCTCGTTTCCCCATGACTTGAGAATGTGTGTAGAAGGGATGTGGAAGTGGTTGGTGTGCAAAATTCCCCCCAAACTTGACTTGGGCAATTTGTCGAACACCTTGTGGGCGTTCTTGGTGGAATGGGTTTTTGGGGAAATTTTTACTTTTCTTTAAGCCTCCCTGCATAAATCAACAACAAATAACCAAGATTAAGGAGTATGTGTGTGTATTTGGTGAATTTTCGGTGAAATTGTTCAAGAAAATCGATTTTTTTTTTGAAAATAGGGTGTTAGGGTTCGAATGGTGAGAGAGGAGGATTTCAAATTGTGAAAATTTGGGTGTGAAAACCCCTCTTTAAACTGCCCGTTTTTTTCTTATTCGCACGGCCGTGCGGGATTTTGTGAAGAAATCCGCACGGCCGCACCGTTTGGTGAAATCGGGCAGTAGCGGCTCCTCAACTCGGACGGCCGTGCGGGATTTTGTGCAGCAATCCGCACGGCCGTGCCAAACTCCGGATTTGGGCAGTAGCTGGGTCCGTTTCTCGGACGGCCGTGTGAGACTCCAGGTCTTTTTCTGCACGGCCGTGTGACAAGTTTCGAACATTCCATTTAAGGCCCTCAAAAATAAAAACTTCTTATTAGTGCCCCTGAAACTTTTTTTTTTTTTTTTTTTTTTTTTTTTTTTTTTTTTTTTTTTATAAAATAAAATAAAAGCAAAACTAAAAATTTAAAGTGACATAAAATAAAAAAAAATAAAAAAAAAGAAAAACGAAAGCTCGGGTTGCCTCCCGAGAAGCGCTAAGTTTACAGTCTTCAGCCAGACTTTGTCTGCTTCTTTGTTCAAGCTAACGTGACCGAAGTCACTTGGCGATTGCATCCCTCTCCCCAATAATGCTCGTTTGGTTCGTTAGGTGGCCACATCCACCTTGCACGTTCATCATTGTTATCATCCCAACTCTTTTGACTGTCCCTCGGCGAAGTTAAAATTGAACTAGCACAATAAACTTGCTCCGTCCGACTATCTTTTCCGCCACCATCTCCTGCACTCAAAGATCCTTTCCCATGGTCTAAGATCAAAACGTCAAAATCGTCATGATTTGTGAAATCCACAAGATCAATAGCATAACAATCATTATCATCACATGGATTTTTATTAGTGCTAAAAACGTTAAATTTGATCGTTTGATCGTGCACTGTCATTGAAAGATCACCACTAGCACAGTCAATTAGAGTTTTCGACGTGGCTAAAAACGGCCTTCCTAGAATAAGAGGTATCTCCCTATCTTCATCTATATCAAGTATAACGAAATCCACAGGGAAAATAAATTTATTCACTTTTACTAGCACGTTCTCTAGAATACCTTTTGGGTAAACTAAAGACCTATCGGCTAATTGAAGGGTTATAGCCGTTGGTTCAATCTCACCTAACCCAAGATTTTTGTAAATGGAATAAGGCATGAGATTAATGCTGGCACCTAAATCAATGAGCGACCTAAAATTTCTACCTCCGATAGTGCAAGGGATAGTGAACTTACCTGGATCGCCGAGTTTTTGTGGAAGGGGTCGTACAAGAATTTCACTTCTCCGTGAGTTGGATGATCTCATTCCCTTGCAATTTATTCCTCTTTGTTACGAGCTCCTTGAGGAATTTCACCCACTTTGGCATCTTTTGAATGGCTTCGATAAAAGGAATATTGATGTGGATTTCCTTCAGCTTGTTCAAGAATCCTTGGTGCTCGGCATCGAGCTTCTTCTTTTGAAGCTTTTGAGGATATGGGACTTGAGGGACTCGTGAGATCACTGTGGGAGATGGCGGTTCCTTGCGAGTTGCTTCTTTTTCCTCAATCTCATTCGGCTCCTCGATTACCGTGTTTTGCTTCTCCTTTCGTGGGGCCTCCTCTAATTGTCTCCCGTTCCTTAAACTCACGGCGTTGCACTGCTCGACGTTGTTCTTCCGAGGATCTTCCGTGTTTGATGGCAGTGCTCCCGATGGCCTCGCTGTTAGTTGGGTTGCAAGTTGACCCATCTGTGTTTCTAAATTGCGGATGGAGGCTTGGGTGGTTGTCATAAATTGCGCCAAGATGTTTGCGAGATCTCCTCCTTGAGGTTGGGCTTGAGGCGGATTTTGGAATCCGGGCGCTGGTCGTGAATAATTAGACGGTTGACCTTAAGGTGGTGCTTGCCTTGGTCCTTGCTGATTTCCTCCCCACCCAAAGTTAGGGTGATCTTTCCATCCGGGGTTGTACGTGTTGGAGTACGGGTTCCTCTGTTGTCGGTTGGTGTCATGCACATAATTCAGAGACTCCGTTTCTTCTACGTGCTGGTTAGGAACTTGGACTGCATGGACTTGCTGAGTCTGCAAAGCCGCTACTTGCTTCGATAGCTTCTCCAATTGGGCTGTGATTGCAGTGACTCCGTCTAACTCCAAAATTCCTCCCGTCTTGACTGTTCCGCTATTCGACCGGTCCGATGCCCGCATGTATTTGTTTCTAGCGATCCGCTCCAAGAGTTCGTATGCTTCGTCGTAAGTCAGAATCATGAACATGCCTCCAGCTGCAGAGTCGAGCACCGTCCTCGAGTTGTCTTGCAGTCCATCGTAAAATATTTGCAATTGGCGCCACTCTTGAAGTCCATGATTCGGGCACCTCCTTACTAACTGTTTGAACCGCTCCCATGTCTCGAACAATGCTTCACCGGCTTCTTGTATGAAGTTTTGAATTTCTCGCCGGATTCTCTCAGTTTTTGTTGGGGAGTTGTATGTGTTCATGAAGTGTTGTGCTAGCTGGGCCCAAGACGAGATGGAGTGCGGTGCACGAGTTTGCAACCATTCTCGGGCTGCTCCTTGTAAAGAATGCTTGAACAGGCGGAGTTGCAGTGCTTCGGGTGCTACTCCGTTCATCTTGTGCGAGTCACACGTCTCGAGAAAATTGACCAAGTGGAGATGTGGGTCTTCATGAGCCAATCCGCTGAATAAACCATTGTTTTGAAGCATCGTGAGGAGTCCCGCTCGAATTTCGAAATTGTTGGCTTCAATGGGGGGCTGCTGGATGCTTGATTGAAACCCATTGAGTGTCGGAACGGTGTACTCATGCAATGCTCGTTGACGAGGTGGTGGATTGATTAGCTGGCGTTGCTCTTGCTCGTTGACGATTTCTCTCGCCACATTCGGTGGTTGCCTTTGGTCACCTTCTCCACGATTATTCTCGTCCTCCATCGTTGCCGGATTGTTTTGGGCTAACCGTTGATTTCTCCTGGCTTGCCTAAACGTTCGCTCAATTTCGGGATCAAGAGGTAGCAGGCTCGTGTCGTGTCCTCTTCGCATAAAAAGTACCTAAAACAAAATAAAATAAAAAATAATTAAATAAATAAAATAAAAAATTTGGCTGAAGTAAGAAAAATTGCTCAAATTTAATATTAGGATAAATAAATAATTTAGCCGTATTCCCCGGCAACGGCGCCAAAAACTTGTTGGGTGCTAAATACCAACACGCAAGTGTACGTATCGCAAACAAGTAGTAAAGTAGACTCGTGAGAGTCGGATGTCGATCCCACAGGGAATACGTAAATTATTTAATCCTAAGTACCAAATCCTAACAATTGTGATTTTTATCCAGCCTACGCAGGGTTGTCAAATTAATTAACTAAATAAATTAAACTAATTAAGAAAGCAAGTAATCACGAGAAAATATCAATATAAAACGGATCTAGGATTTTATCTTCCCCCTATGCGATAATTCTTCACCCGATTAATCTCCTATCATGCAAGTTACGATTCTCGATTATTAACCCAAGACACGAAATTATTCATAACCAGCTGTCGCTGCGCTATAAACCTATTATTCATAAAAGATTCACTATATGTCTATGCAAACCTAGTATAAATAAAGCATTAAATATCAAGTCTCGCAAACGGCTACCTAAGGTATTATCTGTATGTCTACGATAATACATGCAATCAACACACGCATTCGGTGAAAAACTACTCGAAGGCTCTCCTATCCCTGTTCTAATTATTAAAACGATCTGTCAATCAATTCTAACAATAACAAATAGCAACATAAGTTAGCTACGCTCATGCACTAAATAAAATCAAGATAGAAGAAATAATCGAAGAATTAAACTTGCATAAAAGTAGAAAAATAGGTTCGAATTACCACATAGGGTTCCAATAAAATCCTAGAATAAAAACTTAGCTACTCATGTTCGTTACGGAAAACATAATAAAAATACGAAAAATCATAAAAACAATAAAAGAGGAGAACTATGATGAAGAGTCGTCAAGTCTTCGTCTTCGTTCTTGCTCCTTGATTGCGTGTCGAAAGATAAAAACTAAAAACTAAAATAAAGATGAAAGGTAAAAAGATCCAAGATAGGTCTAATTGTGTGCTTGTGGCCTTTAAATAGGGTGCAAAAGTCTAATAGGGCGGGTTTCCTTGTATAATTGAGTTCCCTTCACTGCGCCATCACGTCCACCCGGACGGCCGTGTGAGATTTTGAACTAAAATCCGCACGGCCGTGCGGTCTTTAATTCTCCAGATTTCTGATTTTTTCACTTTTGGCCCACTTTTGCTCTGAATTTGCAGTTTTCACCCCAAAAGTTGCCAATTCTTCAATTTGCACCTAAAATACAAATAATAGCCATATTAAGCACCAATTATCGTAAAAACACATCAAAAGCTCCAATTAAAAGGTACAATTAAGTGTATAAATATACACTTAACAATCACCCTGCTGTATATTTCACCGGATGTTGCATCTACAAAACCACTCCAGATTACTGTTGGATCTTCATATATACTCTCTATGATGGAAGAGGGATTGACCTAAACCTATAAACAAATGAGTCTTCACTCAAGCAAGAAAAGCAAGATGGATTTAATTCTCTGCACCTTATTTACTATATTGATCATTATAAAAAGTTCCATATAAATATTTAAACGTTTTTCCTTTAATTTGCTACTCTTAGGGGGATTTTGTATCACAGTATAAAAACGAACTTATAAAAATTGAAATCAAGTATGATATAATTTGGGCTTAATTCCACTTTGCACCCTTGAAATATACCATTTTGGCACTTTGCACCCTCGAAATAAATTAATAGCACTTTGCTCCCTCGAAACACAATATATCAAGCATAATGCACCCCACGTGAGTTTTTAAAGCTAATAAATGTAATTTAATATTTATAGTGGTATTTAAAAATTATATTTTTATCACAAAAAAAATTTATGAAAAAAAAAATCCTTAAACTATTTCGTTATCAAGTTATCTAAAAATCATATTTTCTTCTAAATATTATACCTAACATTTCCATTTTCCACCAATTACAATTAATGATCTATCAATCAAATAATTTTGTGATAAAAGTTTATTTGATTTTATTTTGTAAGAAAATATAACATTTTCCAATTATCCGGTGTGATTTTCATTTTTCGCACTTTGTGCGCTCGAAATTAGGTTGAAGTTGAAGAAAATAACAATTTAATTTGTTATTAGCACCGCGCAAAAAAAAAAAAAAAAAAAAAAAAAAAAAAAAAAAAAACTAATAAAAAATGAATTATCCTTTATTATTCAATTTAGAGTGCATTGAGAACGATTTATTGTGTTTTGAGGGTGCAAAGTGCTATTATTATTTTTCAAGGGTGAAAAGTGCCAAAAGGCTCCATATCATCAGCATATAATTGTTGAACAAGATCACACGTATATGCTTGTTTGGGTATATTTGTAAATTTCGGGAAAATTACATTTTTCGTCCTCATACTTTACCCACTTTTTCAAAACTGTCCCTAAACATTTTGGAGTTACAATAGTAGTCCTTAATCATGCCATTTTTTGACAGAATTGGTCCGCTGTTAATTTTTGCAGTTAAGTTGGATGGAAAATGCCATGTGCCTCACACATGCCTTCAATACACAACACTACATGAAAATGGACTTTTAACAAAACGCATTGCGTCTTGTTAAAACATATTTTTCATAATTAAAACTTAATTGAAATTCGAAATTATATAAATTCCAAAAAAACAAAATCGATATATATATTTTTTAAATATTTTGAGAAATATTCTTTAAACAATTGAAACTGTTTTAAAAAAATGAAATATTGAATTCAAAATCAAGATTTTCGGAAATCAAATGAAAACATTGTTTCAAGATAAAATAAAAATTCGATCCGAATAGGTGGGATAAGAAACCTCCATTTCAATCTTCACCCTAATTTAATAATGTAAAACTCGATAAATTGTTTCAAAATATTTTTAGAAGTATTGTCTAAAATAATAATATTATGTTTTAAAACTTGGATTTCTTGAATCCAAATGAAAATTATTGTTTTAAATAAAAGAAAAATCTAATCGTAATAGGCGGAGGAAGAAAACTCTGTTCCAATTTTCGCCCTTATTTAATAATCTACAACTCGATATTTTTTTTCAAAATAAATTTAGAAATGTTGTTTAAAAAATAAAAATATTGTCTAAAAAAAATAATATTGTGTTTTAAAATCGGAATTTTTGGAAATTGAATGAAATTATTATTTTAAAATAAAATAAAAATTCGATCAAACTAGGCAGCATAAGAAAACTCCTTTCCAATTTTCACCCATTGAATGATTTAAAACTCGACATATTGTCTCACAATTGAGATTTTTTGAATTGACTAGAGGTGAAAATTGGAATGGAGATTTCTAATTCCCCAATTCCTATCAGGTTTTTTATTTGAATTCCAAAAATGCCGATTTTGGAACAATATTATAAATTTTTAAACTATATTTTGATTTTTTAAACAATATTTCCGAAACGAGTTGATTTTTTTGGAATTTACGTGATTTCGATTTTATATTAAATTTTAATTAAAAATAATAATTATAAAAAATACGTTTTAACAAGACGCAATGCGTTTTGTTGAAAGTCCATTTTCATGTAGTGTTGTAAATTGAAGGCATGTGAGAGGCACATGCCATTTTCCATCCAACTTAACTGCAAAAATTAACGGCGGACCAATTATGTCAAAAGATGGCATGATTAAGGACTACTATTGTAACTCCAAAATGTTTAGGGACAGTTTTGAAAAAGTGGGTAAAGTATGAGGACGAAAAATGTAATTTTTCCGTAAATTTCAATTTTATATATTTTATAGAGTAAATTGGAAAAACTACCCCTGAGGATTCCTCAGTTGATAAAAATAGTCTCTGTGTTATAAAAATTAGCAAAAATCTCTCTGTATAATTTTTTTTATTAACGCACTGCACCTATTGTAATTTTAGTCATTGAAAAGAGATGAAAAGACGAATGCAATTTTACTAAACTTCTGAAACTTAAATTAGGGGATTGAATTGTGATTTTTTCAGTACATTATTAAACCTAGGTTGAAACACACACTACGCATACCATCACTGCCAGCCTTCAGAAATTCCAATCTGCCACCAACCTCGCCTCCGCCAACCAATCATCATTCACTAACCGTCTCAAATCCTCCAAAATCTGCCGCCAACCTTCTTCACGAAATCCACCGCCGCCACTCCTGAAAATACATATCTCTAACAAAGTCCACCGCCGGCGATCTCGTTAAAGATGAAACCACACAACAATCACCAAATAAATCGAAAGAAAAATGGAAGTTCGAAGTTTTGAGAAGCGTGCGATTGGTAAGGGTGGTTGGAGAGAGAAGCCCGTTTCATAGAACCATGATTTTCCGGTGAGGGGGATTCTACACAAACCACCTTCACCTACTTAGACTTTTAATTACAGGGGGCTTTTTGCTAATTTATATAAGGGTAAATAGCACTTAACCCCTGTAGTTACAAGCTTTTGCAGATCACCCCATGTGCCCGTAAGATTAGCACATAACCCCCTGTAGTACAAGCTTTTGCAGATGATGCCCTGTGCTCGTAAGATCAGCACATAACTCCTTGTGGTTTATGGAAATAACTTCCATTAGTTTTGCCGTCAAACTTAACCGCGTGTATCAAACTTTAAAGGGGTCATATGTGAAAATGAAAGTGAAAATGAAAGCACAAGGGGGTCATCTGCCAAAAAAATGCTTTGATGTTTGACACCGGCGATTAAGTGTGACGGAAAAACAAACGAAAGCTACCCCATCAACCACATATATTAAAAACATAAGGGAGTCATCTACAAAATCTTGTAACCACATGGGAGTGGAGTGTTATTTTTTTCTTATAGCACAGGGATTTTTTTTATTAATTGAGGATTAGAGAAGGGTGGTGTTTGCAATTTACTAATATTTTATATATACGACAAAGCGAGTGGTGACATTATTGCAATATTCGTTAAGAATTAATTAATTGTTATATGAATTTTATATTGTACACTAACTATATCAATAATATTTTTAATTACCAAAAATTATATTGACATTAATTAGTCAATTGTCTATGCCAATTCATGTTTACACATCTCTCAACATAAACATATTACAATATATATATATTATATATATATATATATATATATATATATATATATATATATATTTCTAGTCCCGAAAAGGATATAAGTCTAGCGGTTGAAGTAAGTGAGTCTGTGTTCGTTGATTCAGATTTGAATCTCCTTGTCAACGGTTGCTAAATGGAGCTTGTCATATATGGTTAGCCTAGATGTGATTTACATCTCTAATATTATTTGCAAGCTATTTTACGAAAGTATCAGTGCACCTATATAATTAGTTGCGGGTTCCTTTAGTAAGGAAAAAAAAAACATAGCAAACAATTTCAATATTTTATGTTGTCACAACTCACACGTATATGATCATACATAAAACAAGGAAATAATAATAAAAACTCAAAAGCACAAACATTTCCACGCAACTAAAAGGCTCAGAAACAATACATGAATCCCAACCCTACGATGAGAAGCAGCCGAGTTGAGCCTAATATCATTTCTCTTCACCTTGAGACCCGTTCCATCAACCTCCACGTCAGCACCAATCCTCACACCCTTCTTCTTCGAATACCACATCCCTTCCCAAAACTTCGGCGGCACCGCCAAGTCAACCCTAAAAACCACCGTTGACCCATTTGAAACCGCCTTCACAGCATCCTCCCACGGCACTCCTCGGCTCTCCACCACTTCCCGCCGGTAGTCCACCTCCCACGACCCCTGGTCAAAGCTCCGAACTACGTAATTCGCAACGGCGTTGTTTCGGCCGTACGAGAATGTAAGATTTGCATCTCCGTAGCGTACGATGTGCTCGTTTTCGATGTTTACAAATGCGAAATCAAAGAATAGACATGGGTTAATAGGTAAGGTATTATTATTATTATTGTTTGAAGTAGTTATGGGTGATTGGGAGATGAGATCGAGGGCGGGAACGTAAAATTCTTTGATGTAGAAGCGCGGGCCTTGGTGGAGGTTGACCTCTAGGGTTAGGGCCGCGTAAATGGAAATTACGACTGCAACGGTAACGAGGAAGTATAAGACGACAACAACGTATGCATTCATTGTTGGTGATCTATTAATTATATAAGGATGAGTCTGTGGAGAAGAAGCTATATATTATAGACTATAGTTTTATCTTTGCCAACGTGAGATACAAACTTTCTATTTTGTTAGAACAAAGGTACATGTGCTGAAATCTTCCCGCGGTCTGTTGACTTTGACTTTATCTTATTTATTTTATTTTTTTTATTTTATGGGAAAATGTGTTGAAAAATATGTGATCGTCTGATCGATACATCCCCCAATTCAATATTTAGGAATTTCAATTTTTTTTTATACGAGAGAGTTAGGGTTGACATTTTGATAGTATTTGTAGGTGTTTAACCAATTTTTATTATTTGAATCTTGTACCGTACGCGTAATTATATAGTGAAATTGCAGACTCACCCCCTCGTAGTTAAAAAATTGCCCACGAATCCCCTGCTAGATGGTTCCTCTTAGAATAACTAACGGAGCGTGCGAAAAGTTAATTTTACCCTCATTTTCCAATTTTGGTTAACTGAAAAAACCGGAAAATAGAGAAATTTCACTACTTAAATTAGAATGATGAGAAAGCTGTAAGGGTATTTTGTTGGGAAAATTGGTTAAAAATTGAGTCATGAACAATTTTTTATCAATGTTATTGTACGGTCTAATTAAGTATATGAATGAATTTTTGATTAGAACCAATTTTGTGGTGAATGAAAAATTACTAGTCCAAATATAAGGAAAGTAGGATTTTGAGTTATCCCACATTGGAAAAGTAGAGAAGTACTGAGCTGTATATATATCAAAAACATTAGGTCATGGGCTTTTAACCCATTGGGCCCTTATTACTCGAAGCTCATCTCGATTGGTCAGACTGATCTGAATTGGTGCGGCCGAACCAATGCAAACCATTCGGCTCAACTCGAAATGGTGCAACCAGTCCCAATTGGCCGGCTCAACTCGAAATGGTGCAACCATTCAAACAAAAGGTACCTTTGAAATGGTGCAACCATTCAAACAAATGTACCTTTTTGCTCCAAAGGACACTACTTTTCGAACCTTATAAATAGACCATAACTTTCCCACAATTCCTCACTTCAATCCAAAAATAAGCCTACTGCATATTAAGCCTACCCTTCACAGATTCTCTTGAAAAGTTCTACACAAAGTACAGTTCGTCGTACTTGGGATTTGGAGTGCTCCTATTCCAAGCCTTGCCTTTGTATCTTGGGAGACGATTTCCATTTAATCCGTTAGCACCGTTGCGGGGAAATTTCGTCTTAAGGACAGAGTCAACTCGCCTCGGCAAATTTACGTTCATTGCAGATAATCTTTTCGTATTTTCACTAATTAATTTGTTCAACCAATTTACTAAACTCACTACCCGTTTTATGTATCGGGAACAACAATCTTAAGACGAAATCTTGTGATTTAGTAAATTGTGTTTTCTGCACACGTTGGTAAACGGGATGGAGAAGAAGATAGTCTGTCAAAAATCAAGAAGTTACAAAATACAATTGGAGAAAGTTCATTTTCGGACAGAACATGAAGTCCACAGTCCTGCCCCATTTCGAAGGTATTAAAGTCCGAATATGGCAAATTAACATTTCACAAAAGTTGTAGATAATCAAGTTAGCTTTCCATAACATATTAAATCATTACAATCGGAGCTCGTACGAAGAAGTTATGACGAAAATACGAAAGGGTGGCAGAACTGCCGATGCACCTTTTCATATACAACCGTTTGTGACCAATGCGACTTGTCGCATATTAAATGCCTCACAAATGTCCAATGCACGAAATTGTGTTGAAAGAAGACTGAGTCGAAGAATAATGATCAGGTTTTATATTATTTCCGATCCATGAATATTATTTAATATTTTTTTTTGTGGTTCCATTGTTGGTGCATTTTTACAGCACACCTATTCCGACTTAAAGGCTTATTTTGATCATGATTCAGTCCGAATCTCAGAAAACGTAAAATATAAAAGTTGTAGAAAATTATGTTGGCTATTCGGATCATATTGAATCAACAAAATCGGACTTCAGACGAAAGAGATATGATTAAATCATTCAGCACTGCCATAATATTGACACGATTTGTGCTACCCACAAAGTTTGAATTGACGAACATATAATTTATCGGGTACGTTTTTTTAATATCTATTTGTGCAATAAATTGATAATTCTATATGATATAATGATGGATTATTGCATGATAGTTTAATTTTAATATGTGGAAGAATGGTAAACTATATACAATATATTTGCTTAATGAATATTCATTATGTTTGTGTATCTACATTAATGATAGAAATATTTTTATCCTAAATGCAATAAAGTGATATGGTATGTGTTAATTATTTGAATAAGTTATCATAAACCGCATAACGTTTCTCATGAAAATGCAATATTTATTTTCATAAATTGCATATAGTTTTGATACGGGATTAACTTTCCCCCAATTTTCATTTGATGCGGAACCGTCCAATTGATTAATTTTCGAATATGTTATATGAAATTTGAGAGTACGTGATCTTATTAACGTTTTTTGTTATTGTCTATGAACGATTAGACTTGTCTCGTATATTAAGTATGAGTTACTTAGTAAAGATGAATATTACTATACATATTATTATTTGGGTAAGCGATACTAATTCCTTAGAATTGTGCTATTGCATGGACACGCATTGATTACGTGCGATAGAATTTATATCAATTTATTATGTTGGACATGAATTAATTTATGCCATGGAATATAAACTTGATGTTATTATGTATTCGTGTGTATACTATGTATATGTTGATAAAGTATGCTTGATCTATTGATTCTTTCTATAATCAACTAGTATGAACGTCGTGCTCACATGTCAAATATTATGTTTATTATAATATTTATGTACATATGTTTTATATATGAATCATACTATTGTTTAATTAAAAGCATGATTTTAAATAAAATAGAAAGAAAGAGAAGCTCAATTCATGAGAGCACATGAGTAGTTCTTGTTTCAAGAACATAAAAGAAGATCGAGTCGTTGGGTTCGATTTGATATCACATTTGCAAAATATTGATCTACAATGTGAATGGATGAGATCGGATTTTGATTTTTCAAAGATCCGAAATAGTTGTTAACAACAATGGATGTTTTGTTGAAATAAAATTCGAGCAGTTTACTTAAGAGCTCGTTTTGTAGAATTAAATCGTTGGATTTGACTGAATTTTGAACAGCATGTTTAGGACATGAAATCCTAAATTATGAATGATTAAGATTAGAATTTATATATTCTAACTTTAATGTTGAATAGTGGAGATCAACCGCCATTTGAAGAGATTAATATTCTCTTGTTTATTGACAAGATTTAAGTATCTTGACGAATTTTCTCTTTTGAGGAAAAGGAAGAAATCTTACTATCTCATTTGTTGACAAGATTTAAGTATCTTGAGAAGATTTCTCTTTTTGTGATTTCTTGAAATACAATTTCCTTTGTAATTAAATCATATTGGTGATCCAATATATTTCTCTAAATAAAGAAGAAATGTATTTTGTTACATTGTGTATCCTTATTGATAAATAAAAATAAGGATTTCAAAGCATTTAAATGCTATCTGAATGAAAGTTGGAAAATGCAACTTTGACAAATGAATTAAAAAATGAGTATTGAAACTCTTGAAAAAATTTATGGATATCATAATGATAAATTCTAGAATACATACTCTAGAATTTGTGGGGAAAATTAGATATTCCGAGCTAACCACATTAATATTTAGAAATGTGGGGGTCTTTAGGCCCTAAACACATAAATTAGATACCCCGAGCTAACCACATTAATATTTAAAAAATGTGGGGGTCTTTAGGCCCTAACCAGTAATCACATTAATATTTAGAAATGTGGGGGTGTAAGGCCTAGTATAATTAAGTGGATAAATAATGATTGTGCACAAGATAGTCACTCTTGATGCAAATTGATTATATTGTGTTTTCTTGTAAAATAAGAAAATAAATAAGTTTGTTATAAAAGAACTTATAAATGTGTAAGTGGTAAATCATATAAGTTTGTTATAAAAGAACTTATAAATGTGTAAGTGGTAAATCATCAAAGTGATGAACAACCAAGTTAATATATGTGTGAGTGGTAAATCATCAAAGTGATGAACAACCAAGTTAATATATGTGTGAGTGGTAAATCATCAAAGTGATGAACAATCAAGATACAACAAGATGGCAAAGAAAATCAATACGTTTGATTTTGATTTGATTTTATTAACTTATGAGTTATAAAATGAACGATGGACAATTGTCTTCTTTCAAGTAGTAAACCATTAAGGTTTAGATGGACTATTCAAAAGAAGAATTAAAATGGTCGTCCAATTAAGCTAAATTAAATAGCTATGGAAAATCTTGATTATTTATAACAAGATATTGAAACTCGTTAAGTGATTCTAAAGTAATATTTGATAAAACTGTGTTATCAAATAGTTCTCGTAATAACGAGTGTGACCAGTGTGTTTATATTAAAAGCACATGGAAGTGTATGTCCATAGACAACATTATAATCATGAGATAATGATCATGATATTATTTTGAACGTTGAGAAAATATTGAAAATAAAAATAAAATTATGTTTGATGTCAAAAGACGAGGGTTTAGACGATGTAATCTTATAGATTAAAGTCACTAAAACAAAGATAGTCTTATTGAAAGTCTCATGTTGAGATACTACTAGAAAATTGATCTAGTTGTCTAAAAAAAAACCAAGTGTTTACCTTGCCAAAAATAATGATGAACAATGGTTCAATTACAAATATTTTTGGATAGCTTGGCAGCATAATGAATTGCAAACTAGTAAATATGTAATTCCAAAATAAATAATCATTCAATGATATATAAGGGTTCTTAGCTAATCTAAGTATCGCCTTTAAATGGATTACATTAAAGAAAATATCTTATTGTATTAGGAAAGTACATTGGATATTTGAGTCCACTAAGATTATGTATCTTGGAAATCCTCAAACAAAATTGAATAGCTCGATTCATGGACGAATTCGAATGTATAACTTGAGATAAGGTTAGAAAAGAAGTTGAATAAATTTCATAAAATTATTGGAGGATGTTCCGTGTTGGGCTTAGTCGGTGTCTACAATTATGAATAAATTGTGATAACCAATCGGTTTCGTTAAGGGCACAAACGACATGTATAATGGCAAGTATCGATATACTCGTACACATAAGACCATTAGGCAATTGATCTCAAAAAAATAATATTGATTATGAAAATCAATGGTTAATAGCGGATCCGCGACTAAAAGTCAACTAAAGAGATCAAACATATTGCCTATCTAGGGGAATGGGATTAAAACTCATAAATTAAGGACAATCTTGGTGGTAACCCAACCATGCTGACTGGAGATCCCAAGAACTGGTTCAAAAGGGACAACTAAGCTAAGAAAGTTCAATTGAGCACTAAGGAACTCATTCCTAACTCATTCCCGCGAAAGATAATAGTGCTACCTGCATAGAGGGTAAAGGATAAGAGAAAGCTTTTAATGATTCCAAAACCTTGTAACAAAAGGTGAGGTATTGGCAGGGTACCTTTAATAGGAGATCACCTATGTAAGTGTATGAAGTGAGGGCCGCTTCAAAAACTTGACAAACACTTATGAATCCAAGATGTGTGTCCATGGCCAAAACGGACACAATCATGAGAACTAAGGAAATGTGAGAATAGTATTGTGTGGGTTGCATTGTCTTGGTTTACACGAACGGCTGACAGTTCAAGACATCGCGTTCACTACTCAGCCTAGTAAATCCGATGTAACTCCACTACGGAAGGTTCAAAGCTATATGCTACCTATCCCGATGCAATACTATTCGTGGGAACTCTAGAGAGAATCGACGCCCTCGTTTTCATTCATGTGGGGGATTGTTGGGAAAATTGGTTAAAAATTGAGTCATGAACATTTTTTTATCAATGTTATTGTACGGTCTAATTAAGTATATAAATGAATTTTGGATTAGAACCAATTTTGTGGTGAATGAAAAATTACTAGTCCAAATATAAGGAAAGTGGGATTTTGAGTTATCCCACATTGGAAAAGTAGAGAAGTACAGAGATGTATATATATCAAAAACATTAGGCCATGGGCTTTTAACCCATTGGGCCCTTATTACTCGAAGCCCAACTCGATTGGTCTGACTGGTCTGAATTGGTGCGGCCGAACCAATGCAAACCATTCGGCTCAACTCGAAATGGTGCAACCACTCCCAATTGGCTCAACTCGAAATGGTCCAACCATTCAAACAAAAGGTACCTTTGAAATGGTGCAACTATTCAAACAAATGTACCTTTTTGCTCCAAAGGACACTACTTTTCGAACCTTATAAATAGACCATAACTTTCCCACAATTCCTCACTTCAATCCAAAAATAAGCCTACTGCATATTAAGCCTACCCTTCACAGATTCTCTCGAAAAGTTCTACACAAAGTACAGTTCGTCGTACTTGGGATTTGGAGTGCTCCTATTCCAAGCCTTGCCGTTGTATCTTGGGAGACGATTTCCATTTAATCCGTTAGCACCGTTGCGGGGAAATTTCGTCTTAAGGACAGAGTCAACTCGCCTCGGCAAATTTACGTTCATTGCAGATAATCTTTTCGTATTTTCACTAATTAATTTGTTCAACCAATTTACTAAACTCACTACCCATTTTATGTATCGGGAACAACATATTTTCCGTCTATCAAAAACTCATAATAGCAACATCGGTCAAAGGGGTAAAATTGATGTCATCACTTTCCATCCAATTTTTGGACGGAGGGACCAACATAGCAAGCAGAGACATCTAACAGGGGAGGTATGGGCAATTTTTTGACTAGGAGAGGTGAGTCTGTAATTTCACCTCTATATGTATACTCTGTTTTTTTTTGCTAGCTAATGGTATTGGAAATAAATATAGAGGTAAGTTTGGAATTCGAGATTCAAATAATGTTAATTCTTGATTCCCGTTTATATTACCAAAAATTGGTATTCCACAAATTCGATAACTTTTTGGAATTCATGATCGGAATCGTTAAAATCTCAATTTTTTTGTTGGCATAAAATAGAGCAAAGAAACTGAAGCAAAGAAGTCCAAATTCATTGTTGTAAGTTAATTCAAAGACCCCTTGATGGTTTATGAGATGATTGATGGTCTATGAGATGATACACCCGGTGAAAAGCACCCGGTGGTTTTGCACTATAAAGTTATACAATATAACCAGTGGCGGATTTACTAAGGGGCAGGGGGGGGCAGCCGCCCCCCCCAGAAAAAAATATTCCAACTTTTTTTTATTGCTTTTTGGCATATTATTATACAAATATGTGTTTTTGCCCCCCCTATTTTTATTTTCTTCTCTATTCTTTTATGTAATTTTATATATTCTTTCTCTATTTGTTATTACAATATAAAATACAACTACTAAAATATATATTTTTACTTCAAAATTATAAATATATACTTATTTTAGCAATATTTTGTGAATAACCCGAAAAAAAATTCGGGGGCGCTGCCCCTGAAATCTCCAAAATTATAACCTCCCGTTGGATATATTTTTTCCTAAAAAAATCGCCCCCCCTTAAAATGTTGTCTAGATCCGCCACTGAATATAACTACCCACTAAGTATACATACATATATATATTTTGTGTGTTATTATGTGTAGATCGATAATGATGGATCATATATTTCACCGGATGTTGCATTGTACAATCAACTCCCAATGTTTAAGTTGATCCAATTTACATTGTCACGTATATATCCAAAACAAAGAAATAAAGTTTTCAAAAAGATCAGGAACAAAAACACACATCTGGTCCGTCGTCATGTTTCAATAATTTAACACTTTTGGTTTTTTTCATTAATTTACCGTTAGTCCATTAGTTAATTAAGGCGGTGATTGGCACACGCTTCATGATTCAAATAGTAACGGAAAATTGGCAAAAATGACTAAACGTGTTGAATTTTTTAAACATGAGGGACCAAATGTGTAATCAATGTAAAACTTGAGGGATGAAGATTGTATTTTTCCCGATCAGAAACATTGGCGCGTAACTGAAAGGCTCAGAAACAGAACGAAAATCCCCACCCCGCATTGAGAAGCAGCTGAGGTGAGCCCAATCGTCCATTTCCTTACCTTCAGACCCGTTTCATCAACCTCCACGTCAGCCCCAACCCTCACATCCTTGTTCTTCGTATTCAACGAATTGAACTTGACAAGCGCCGCCAACTCAACCCTGAAAACCACAGTTGACCCATTAGAAACCGCCCCCACGGTGTTTTCCCACGGAACTCCCCGGCTCTCCACCACCTCCCGACTGTAAACCACGTCCAACGGCTCCTGGATGAAGGTGGGGACCACGTAGCTCGCTACGGCATTCCGGCTGTACGATAATGTGATGTTGACATCTCCGTAGTGTACGGTTTAATTTGCTTGGGAAAAATGTTCACAAAGGCGAGATCGAAGAAGAGACAAGGGTTAGTTACTACGGTTTGATTATTATTTCTATTGTTATTATTTGAAGCCGTGTGTTGGGAGAGAATCGAGAGATCGAGGGCCGGGACATAGAATTCGTTGATGTAGAAGCGTGGGCCCGGGGATGTCATTTTGACGGTTAGGATTAGGGTTATGGAAATGGAAAATACAACCGCAGGGATGATAAAGATGTTGGATATATTTTGTGGAAGGTATATGAACAAGATTAACAAGGAAATAATCGAGGAGCACGCATCTCCTACTTATTTTACTCTTGCTAATACATGTTTAATTACAAATACAATCTTACACCTATTTATACTAATTTAGGCATAAGTAGAACATGCATCATATTAAATATATTCATCATGAATTCTAGATATACATGTATCTAAGTATTCATGTATTTGCCTATTCATGTATCCTATCATACATTGTACATGCATGTGGATACACTTCTAGAAAGTGCATTAATTCCAACACTCCACCTTAATGTGCTTTCTTCTTCAGCTCAAAGATTCTTCGAATTTGCAGTCTTCCTCTTCTTCTGGAAATTGACGAGCAAAAAACAAATACTCTTTGTTTTCTTCGGAGTAATTTTCTTGGTGTTGTTTTTTTTTTTTCGATCGACAATACTTCTCCAAATGTCCAAACCTTTTTTTTATAGTTTGTGAATTGGGGTTTGCCGTTGGGGTTGCCATCCTTCTCCAAGTGTTTTGACTTGCAAATACTACATGGGGGACACATTTTTTTTTTTTACAACTCCTCATGGAAGTTTCTTCGCTCTTTCTACTCAATCTTTGCTGCATGTTATTCGACAGAGATGGGAAAAGGTTGTTGAGGGAGTTATGGAACTTGCCATTGAAATCTCCTTCTTGATTCACTGAGGGATTTTGGAACTTGCCATGAAATCTCCTTCTTGATTTGATTTGGGATACGTATTCCCTTTGGTTTTTTTTTCTTCAATCTTCGATCAATTGAATGCGTGATCAACTGATTCAACGATTTTTTTTAAGGCAGGATTCGTGTTCCCTTTCTTCTTTTTCTTTTTTTTAACGCCCCTGTTGAGTATGATCAACCGGGCTCTGATACCATGTTGGATGTATTTTGCGGAAGGTATATGAACAAGATTAACAAGGAAATAATCGAGGAGCACGCATCTCCTACTTATTTTACTCTTGCTAATACATGTTTAATTACAAATACAATCTTACACCTATTTATACTAATTTAGGCATAAGTAGTACATGCATCATATTAAATATATTCATCATGAATTCTAGATATACATGTATCTAAGTATTCATGTATTTGCCTATTCATGTATCCTATCATACATTGTACATGCATGTGGATACACTTCTAGAAAGTGCATTAATTCCAACAAAAGATGCATAAGTAGAAAGCGCTGCATGCGCATCCACTCATTGCTAATTTTTGAGCTGCAAATTAAAGAGAAATATAATCCGTGGAGAAGAAGCTATATTTGTAGAAATGGCCTATAGTTTTATCTTTATAGATGGGTATATAGACTCAAGCCTCGTTTGATTTGCCAAGGTAAGATTAGCCAAAATCGGGAAAATTACAATTTTCCTCCCTTAAGTTTGCACCAATTTTATATTTGATCTCCATGTTCACAAAAACCACATTTTGGTCCCTCATGTTTTTAAAATTTAACACTTTTAGTCATTTTCGTCAATTTTCAGTTAATACTAACAGAATCATGTGTGTGCACGTCGCTGCTTTAACTGACGAACTAACGGTAAATTGACGGAAATGTCCAAAAGTGTTACATTATTCAAAATTCAAACACGAGGGACCAAACATGATTTTTTTAACATGACGGACCGATGTGAAATCAATCCAAACTTGAGGGACGAAAACTGCAATTTTCCCTTAAATAATCTAATGAAATCTAGTTGTATTATTGGACCTTGGAATATTCAATTAAAAAAACATGTCTAGAAGCAAGATTAGCCATAATAAATTAATATTTACGGGTCAACCCGACAGGTTTTAAGAATACTAAATATCAAATAAAATCCAAAAGAAGCCTTATTGCATTATTAAAAACAATTTGTATAATGATACATGGATTGAAACCGTCCCGTGTATTGACTTTGTTGTTTTCAAACAAGCAAAAATGAGTTGAAGTTTACGTGATTGTTTGTTTGTAGAGTTGCACAAGGATAACTATTAAATTTGGCAAAGGTCCCACTACACAATTTTTTTATTTCCTGGAAGTGATAATTGTAAAAGTTTGGGATGTTTACAAACTTCATGAAAAAATAATTTTAAACAACTTATTTTAAGAAAAGTTACGTTGTTCTAGTAGTGTTTTTTTATATTCTAGCTTAAACCAACTTCACTATATATAAAAGAAGTAGAAGCAAACGTTGGTATTGCAAACACTTCAACAGTGTTCATGAGCAAAAAACAAGCTTAAAATCCCTTTTTAAAAGAGCTTCTGCCAACCACCTACAAAAAAATCTCTAGCTTTTTTGCTCAGGGTATTGTTGGGCTAAATACCGAACACGAAAGTGCACGTATCACAAATAAGTAGTAAAAGTGGACTCGTGAGAGTGGGATGTCGTCTCACAGGGAATACTCAAATTATCTAATCCTAAGTACCAAATTCTAACAATTATGATTTTTATCCAGTCTACGCAAGCTTGTCAATTAACAACACCATAAAAGTACAATCAACTCCCAATGTTTAAGTTGATCCAATTTACATTGTCACGTATATCCAAAACAAAGAAATAAAGTTTTCAAAAGACCAGATAAAAAAAACACATTTGGTCCGTCGTCATATTTCAACAATTTAACATTTTTGGTTTTTCTCCATTAATTTACCGTTAGTGTTTCAGTTCACTTAAGGCGGTGATTGACACATGCTTCATGATTCCATTAGTACTAACGGAAAATTGTCGAAAATGACTAAATGTGTTGAATCTTTTAAACATGAGGGACCAAATATTTTCGGGAAATTTACTGTTTTTATCCCTCAAGTTTGTAACGATTTCACTTTTGGTCTCCCATGTTCACATAAAACACATTTGGTCCCTCATGTTTCAATAATTTGAACTTTTGGTCATTTTCGTCAATTTACCATTAGTCCATCAGTTATGGTAGTGATGGGCCCACATTTTATTCCGTTAGTTTTAATGGAAAATTGACATAAAGAACTAAAAGTGTTGAATTTTTGAAACATGAGAGACCAAAATGTGCATTTTGTGAACATGGGGGACCAAAGTGAAATCGGTACAAATTTGAGGGAAAAAAACTGTATTTTTTCCAATATGTTTTTTTGTGTACAAGATTGACCAAATGTGTAATCAGTGTAAAACTTGGGGTTTTTTGCAAAAACCACCCATGTGTAATCTCAAATTGCTGAAAACGACCTCGTGTTAAAACAATAAGCAAATACCCTCCCTATAAAAATTAGTCAAAGGCAATAAGGCCCTTAAGAGCTCACCGTGCACTTCACTCGCCATGGATGAGAGTGGGGGTTCGTTTTTTGACACGAAATACCAAAATGCAACCAGAAATTTTATAAGTACCAAAATGAAGTTTTTAAAATTTTTAATTGAGTCCTTTATATTTTCAATTAAGCCATCTTCTTCAACCTCAAGAGCAAACCTCCAATTTTTCACCATGATTTTTTTCCAGCAAAAACCATCAACCAAATCCATATCTGAACATGAAGTTCGTTTCTATTCGAAATCCAAGAAAACAAACGAGAAGAAAAACGGCGCCTCAAAATTTTTCGGCACATCCATGCCCAAACAAAAAAATATACAAAAACCCTTCAAAGAACTTTCTTCCAATTTCCATAGCATTTTCTTTCAATTTGTAAAAACTTAATTCGTACCTTCAGGAGGAAGAAGAAGAAGAAGAAGAAGAAGAAGAAGAAGAAGAAGAAGAAGAAGAAGAAGAAGAAGAAGAAGAAGAAGAAGAAGAAGAAGAAGAAGAATGTCAAACTCGAAGAATCATTTGCCGACTGTCCGATTCCACCACGCCACCGCCACTGCCTTTCAATGCCACCACCGCTACTTGAGCTTCTGAATCCACAATTTCCGTGTACCGAAAATTGCCGTTGCAACACTTTTTTCTTCGGATTTGAAAAAAAAAAAAAACGAATCCCCACCCACCATTGTCAGCAACCATTCTTTTCCTTTTCCTAGACGTGCAATGAAGATGAGAGAAGCTGTTTTGCTTCGTTTTGTGTGATAATTTTTTTTTTCATTTCTTTTTGTTTAGAACTGAATACTAAAAACATATTAGGGGTAGTTTAGTCATTTCATATAAGTCAACCATCAATTTTGAAATAAGGGGCGGTGTGCTTCATAAAACACAACATAGGGGGGTCCTTGCTAATATTTTTAACACGAGGACTTTTTCAGCAATTCGAAATTTCACAGGGGGTTATGTGCAATTAGCTCTAAAACTTGAGAGATGAAAATTGTATTTTTCCCGATCACGAACATGGCCGCGTAACTAAAAGGCTCAGAAACAGAACAAAAATCCCCACCCCACGCCGCGAAGCAGCAGAGTCGAGCCGAATATCCTCTCTCTTCAACTTCAGACCGGTTCCATCAACCTCCACGTCAGCCCCAATCCTCACATCCTTCTTCTTCGTATTCAACGAATGGAACGTGACAACCGTCGCCAAGTCAACCCTGAAAACCACAGTTGACCCATTGGAAACCGCCTTCTCGGTGCTCTCCCACGGCACTCCCTCCACCACCTCCCGCCTGTACTCCACGCCACGATGCTCCTGGATGAAGGCGGGGACCACGTAACTCGCTACGGCCTTCCGACCGTGCGATAATGTGATGTTGACATCTCCGTAGTGTACGGTTTGCTTGAGCATAATGTTCACAAAGGCGAGATCGAAGAAGAGACAAGGGTTAGTTACTACGGTTTGATTGTTATTATTATTTGAAGCCGTGTGTTGGGAGAGATCGAGGGCCGGGACATAGAATTCGTTGATGTAAAAGTGTGGGCCCGAGGGTGTCATCGTGACGGTTTGGAATATTTTGTAAAGGGGAAATAGAGCCACAACGACGATAATGGTGCATACCCAGAAAGCTCTGCATAAACATTCATCACTCATTGTTTGAGCTGCAAAAGATAAATATAATCCGTGGAGAAGAAGCTATATTTGTAGAAATGGCCTATAGTTTTATCTTTATAGACGGCGTGGGGTGTATGATTTGTTAAGATAAGATTAAATAATCGGAAAAAAATATAATTTTCGTCCCTCAAGTTTGCACTAATTTTACATTTGATCCCTCATGTTCATAAAAAAACACATTTGGTCCCTGATGTTTCCAAAATTTAACAGTGTTAATCATTTCCGTCAATTTTCCGTTAGTACTAACAGAATGCTTTAACTGAAAAAGTAACGGTAAATTGACGAAAATGTCCAAAAGTGTTAATTATTCAAACAAGAGGAACCAAATGTGTTTGGGACCAAACTAAATGTGAAATCAATGCAAACTTAAAGGACGAAAACTGTAATTTTTCCTTAAATAATCTAATGAAATCTAATTGTATTATTGGATCTCGGAATATTCAATAAAAAAAAAAAAAAAAAACAAGTCTAGAAGCAATATAAGCTAGAATAAAATAATATTTGCGAGTCAAATACTAAATATCAAATAAAATTCAAACGAAGCCTTATTGCATTATTGAAAACAATTTGTATAATGCTACGTGGGTTGAAACCGTCCGGTGTATTGACTTTTGTTGTTTTCAGAACAAGCAAAAATGAGTTGTAGTATACGTGATCGTTTGTTTGTAGAGTTGAACAAGCTATAGCTATTAAATTTGGCAAAGGCCCCACTACACAATTTTTTTTTTACTTCCTGGAAGTGATAATATATTGTTGATTTTTAAAAGTTTGAACTGTTTGCAAACTCCATGAAAAAATAATTTTAAACAACTTATTTTAAGAAAAGTTGTTTTAGTGGTGCTTTTTATATTTTAGCTTAAATCAACTTAATCATATATTAGAGAAGTAGAAGCAAAAGTTGGCATTGCAAACACTTCAACATCGATCGTGAGCAAAAAACAACCTCATGATCACTTTTTAAAAGCTTCTGCAAACACCACGTACGAAA
This sequence comes from Erythranthe guttata, assembly GCF_000504015.1. The sequence goes on from NW_012194764.1 coordinate 1,108,902, forward strand.
ACATCTCTAGCTTTTTTGCTCGGGGTGCATAGGAAAGAAATCTAGAGGTGTGTTTGGAATTCAGGATTCAAATTTTAATTCTCGATTACCGTTTATATTATCAAAATTTGGTATTTTACAAATTCAATAAATTTTGGGAATTTAGGACCGAAATAAAAAATCTCAAATTTGTTGTTGGCATAAAATTAGAGAGCAAACAAAAGGAAGCAAGAAGTCCTAGATTACTGTTGGAACTTCTTATATGTTGATCTAATTAAAGCAAGAAAAGCAATACACGAGTTCTTCATTCTCGTGCTAAGTTTCGACTCATCTTGGTCATTAACTATGTGTTATTCGGTATAATTTAAGAGTGTTGTTTTAAAGAGCATTTCTCCTTCGTTTTGTGAATTTTTAGTGTGAAAATGTGAGTGAGTGACTTGGAAGTATATATACATATAGTGCTGTGAAAGAATCAAGAATTCTTGGAAGCACGTGTTGTTGAGCGCAGAAGAGTGAGTCTCTTGTAATTGCACCTTTGGTGCGAAATACACTAGTGTCATGTAAGCACGTTGTCTTATGTGTAGGGTTTGATGATCTTGGAGGCACGATGAAAAGTTCAAAGAACTTCGGAGGCGAGTTGGGAAAAGTTCTCTAAACCGCTATACATATAGTGTCATTTGCAATACGTACAGTAGAATCTCGATAAATTAATACTTGATAAATTAATAACCTCGTTTAAATAATATGTTTTCTCAGTCCCGACTTGAAGACTACGTGCTAAAAAATATTTCATTAAATTAATATTTCACTAAATTAATAGATTTCGGTTGGTCACGACTGTATTAATATAATTGCATGTAATTTAATTAATCGCATTTAGTTTTCCGTAGTTTATTATTGGAATCTTTGTTGGAACCCTAAATTGAAATTCATTAGAAGATTTTACAAAAAGTTTCATAAAAATATTTAAAACATTTTCGTATGCTCAGAGGCGGACCTATATATGTTGGGATGGGAGTGTGGCCTCCTCAAGAGTATATATAGGGGTTTTTGTGCATAAATTCCTGACCACCCATCTTTATTATTCTAGGTTCAGGGGTTATATATATTTCGCTAATAACTCCATATCTTTAATATGTATTATAAATAAAGGAAAATTTAATGTATATAACAGAATTACCCCCAACCCTTTAAACTTTTTTTCTTCTCAAATTATTTTTTTGCCGCCAGTTTCCGGCATTGACTTTTTCGATTTTTTTTTTCTGGTCTGCCTTTTCCGCCGTCGGTCTCCGGCGTTGATTTTTTTTAGTGATTTTTTAGTGATTATATTGTCACTGACAGTACATTAACGTAATTGTACTGTCGTTGACAGTACAATTTGAGTCAGCGACAATATTATTATTTTTTTGGCTTTTTTTTTTGTTTCATTTGTTGACAAGTCAACGTAATTATATTACTTTCGTTGGCAGTAAAATAATTGTCAACCACATCAATATTATTATCTTTTGGGTTTTTTGTTTTGTTTGAGTTGTTGACTGAGTAACGTAATAATATTACTGTCTACTATTACCGTCAACCACAATAATATTAATATTGTTATAGTAAAATTACTGCCAACCACTCTTTTGGCTTTTTATTATATTTACCTTTGTTGAACGGTCAACATATTAATATTACTCTATTACACAATAATAATAACTTTTGTTGTGTTAATATTACTGTGCTAGAAATTAATATAGTAATATTGTTGTGTTAAACTATAGTATAGTTAATAGTACTCTGTTTAACAGTAATATAGCTAATATTATTGTCAACCACAATAATATTGTTGTTTAAACGGGGCAAAAAGATGTTAAAGAAAAAAGAATTCAAAAAATAAATAAATAAAAAAATTCAAAAAAATGGAAAAAAAAAAGTCAACGCTGCCAGAGACCGGCGGTCAACGGGCAAAATTGTACTCGAAATTGCGTTTTGGGTCAAAATAGAATAATTTGTATAATTTGAGATCAAATTGAGGTTAAATTAATGATGAAATTGGAACATATTAAAATTTTTTGAATATGAGGTTTTAGCCCCAATGTTTTTGTAAATATGAGTTTTGGCTCTCACAATTTTTTTTGGTTTTTCTCCACTCTTACGTAAATTTATATATTTGTTCATATTACATTATTATTATATTATTATACGAGCTTGAATAATCAGTAAATATTTACTTTATTTTTCAAGAATTCCGTAGGAGAAATCGGGGGCGATATCCTTGAACCCCCATTATAATCCACCCATGCCTACGCTACGAGGATTAAATGCTACACTTGGTTATTTACACTGTTCAGAAGGATTTGAACAGTAGATTTATTTAAAATCGGTATATAATTTTGTACACAACATCAAAGCCATAAAGATTTGATTAAAATTCTCAAAAGAAGAAACATTGCCACGTAACTGAAAGGCTGAAAAACAGAACAAGAATATTCCCAAGTACCCAACGCCGCGAAGCAGCAGAGTCGAGCCGAATATCCTCTCTCTTCAACTTCAGACCCGTCCCATCAACCGCCACATCAGCCCCAATCCTCACATCCTTCTTCTTCGAATTAAACAAGTCAAACTCGATCCGCGCCGCCAAGTCCACCCTGAAAAGCACCGCCGACCCATTCGAAACCGCCTTCACGGCGTCCTCCCACGGCACTCCTCGGCTCTCCACCACCTCCCGCCGGTAGTCCACGTCCAACCACCCCTGGTCAAAGCTCCGAACCACGTAATTCGAAACGGCCTTATTATTTCCGCCGTGGTACGAAAAGGTGAGGTTATATTGGGATTTTGGCCCAAATGTTATCTCTTCATCTGTGGCCCAATACCAGCATGTAACCGGCCCATCTTGGAGCAAGCCCACACTTGAAAAAGCCCACGTGGAGAATTGGTCTTGACCCAATTAAGGGGTCAAAACGTGAAAAACGATTAATCTCTCCACCGATATACTGATTCGGCTCTCTGCTTTTTTGTCCTCTTTTCTGGTCCGATTTCTCCGCCGGAAATCTGTGACACCAGTATCCCGATCCCTCGGCTTCCGTTGAAGTCGGTTCTTGGGGGCTATTAAATAGACCTCTTCTTCGTGAGAGAACAGTGACCAAGAGTGACCAAGAAAACTCAACCTGCTTTTCACCTTGTTCCAAAATTTCTTCTTCGTGACGATTCGACTCTTTGTGAGTCTCGACTCTTTGTGAGTCTCGACTCTTTGTGAGTCTCGACTCTTTGTGAGTCTCAACTCTTTGTGAGTGGTTGGGTGTTGGGTTGAGTGTTGTGTGTGTTTGATTTATTCGAACTCTTGGTCCTTTGTGTGTTGGGGTTTTTCGGGTTTTTTCGGTTAGAAATCTGAGAGGGATTTGGGCTATTGGGCTTGTTCCGGTGGGTGCGTGGCTGCGGCTGGTGAGTCTTGGACGAGGACGGAGGGGGATTGAGACTGAGCCGGGAACCTCAATCGTCGACAGAGATTCATCCTCCCACGAATCTGTGTGATTCGCCGTGGTTTTGTTTTTCCCCCTTTATTTCTTTAGTTTTATATTATTTATTTGTTTCTTACCTTTTTTGCAATTATCCTGATTTGATAAAGTCATTATAATTGTTATGCTTGGTTTTTGTTGTTAAGGTTAAATAATATTAACAGTAGTTAATATTCTGTGTGATTGTATTCCGTACCCCTATTCCCATAATTGTTTTGCATATTAATTTAGTGAATATAATGGCTGTTTTATTTCCGATTGTTTCTCCGGGCGGATACCCAACAGTGGTATCAGAGCTTTGTTAAGGGTCCGTCCGGAGCGGCGTACGAAACCCTGGTCCAGGGGTTTCGCTCAGGTATTAATTTCTACTCTTGGTGAGTTGATTGATTCTTTGTGATAATTATACCTGTTATTGGTGAATCTTGGTGATTCTTTGTTTATTGCTTCCGCTAATATTTTGTGTGAATCTGTGTGATTCTTTATCTTTGTGATATTTGAAAAATTGGAATCTTTGTGATCCATTTTTGGTCTGAAATTGTGAATCTTTGTGATTCTATAATTGTGTTATTTTTTTGAGAAAAAAAAAAAAAAATTGTGAATCTTTGTGATTCGATTTTGCTAAAGTCTATTGAATCTTTGTGATTCTCGTGTGTGTTGATCCTGCTGATATTTAATCTTGGTGATTTTGCTATCTTTGTGATACTTGAATATGGGATCTATGTCTATGTTAACTTTAGCACCTTTCGATGGAAAGGGTGATTTTTTTATCTGGCAACAGAATATGTGTTTGCATTACTTTGTGTTTTGCCTGTTATTTGCATTACTTTGTGTTTTGCTTGTTTTTTGCATTACTTGGTGTTTTGCTTGTGTTTGCATTACTTTGTGTTTTGCTTGTTTTTTGCATTACTTGGTGTTTTGCTTGTGTTTGCATTACTTTGTGTTTTGTTTGTTTTTGCATTACTTTGTGTTTTGTTTTTTAAACTTGTACTAACTTTGTGTTTTGAGTGCAGGTAGTGTCGTACGGCAATGATGATCTCGTTTTTCCCCTTAAATGTCCCGATGACTCATTTGGGCCAGGTGGAGATTATTGGGATTTTGGCCCAAATGTTATCTCTTCATCTGTGGCCCAATACCAGCATGTAACCGGCCCATCTTGGAGCAAGCCCACACTTGAAAAAGCCCACGTGGAGAATTGGTCTTGACCCAATTAAGGGGTCAAAACGTGAAAAACGATTAATCTCTCCACCGATATACTGATTCGGCTCTCTGCTTTTTTGTCCTCTTTTCTGGTCCGATTTCTCCGCCGGAAATCTGTGACACCAGTATCCCGATCCCTCGGCTTCCGTTGAAGTCGGTTCTTGGGGGCTATTAAATAGACCTCTTCTTCGTGAGAGAACAGTGACCAAGAGTGACCAAGAAAACTCAACCTGCTTTTCACCTTGTTCCAAAATTTCTTCTTCGTGACGATTCGACTCTTTGTGAGTCTCGACTCTTTGTGAGTCTCGACTCTTTGTGAGTCTCGACTCTTTGTGAGTCTCAACTCTTTGTGAGTGGTTGGGTGTTGGGTTGAGTGTTGTGTGTGTTTGATTTATTCGAACTCTTGGTCCTTTGTGTGTTGGGGTTTTTCGGGTTTTTTCGGTTAGAAATCTGAGAGGGATTTGGGCTATTGGGCTTGTTCCGGTGGGTGCGTGGCTGCGGCTGGTGAGTCTTGGACGAGGACGGAGGGGGATTGAGACTGAGCCGGGAACCTCAATCGTCGACAGAGATTCATCCTCCCACGAATCTGTGTGATTCGCCGTGGTTTTGTTTTTCCCCCTTTATTTCTTTAGTTTTATATTATTTATTTGTTTCTTACCTTTTTTGCAATTATCCTGATTTGATAAAGTCATTATAATTGTTATGCTTGGTTTTTGTTGTTAAGGTTAAATAATATTAACAGTAGTTAATATTCTGTGTGATTGTATTCCGTACCCCTATTCCCATAATTGTTTTGCATATTAATTTAGTGAATATAATGGCTGTTTTATTTCCGATTGTTTCTCCGGGCGGATACCCAACAGGTTAACATCTCCGTAATGTACGCGGTGGTCGTCCTCGATGTTCACAAAGGCGATGTCGAAGAAGAGACAAGGGTTAAATACTACGATGGTATTGTTGTTATTATTATTATTATTATTTGGCCGAGTTGTGTAGCGTTGGGAGAGATCGAGGGCGGGGACATAGAATTCTTTGATGAAGAAGCGTGGGCCCGGAAGCGTGGTCTTGACGGTTAGGGGTATCGTTACGGCAACGGAAATGAAGATCGCTAAGGTAATAAGTTGGCATAAGCAGATAGTTGCGCATGTATTCATTGATGGAGCTACAAATTAAAGAGAATTCCGTGGAGAAGAAGCTATCTTAATTTGTAGAAGTAGTAGCCTATAGTTTTATCTTTGCAAATTCGGATATAGATAGACTTTGTGTTTTTAGAACAAGTATAAAGGTACATGGGTTGAAACCGTCACACCTGTATATTGACTTTGTTGTTTTCAAAAGTGTTTTTTTGCAAAAACCAACTCTGTGTAATTTTGAAGGGCTAAAAAAACTTCTGTATTATACAAATTAGCACAAACCTCCCTATAAAAATTAGTCAAAGCGAAAAAACGTCCTCGAAAGCATGTTGTGTGACCCACACGCATATTGTGCGACTGAGAGTGTATTTTCTAATGTGACAAGTCAAAAATACGCTCTGAAGTTGTTATATATAAATAAAGATAAATCTACTTGAGTCATAACCGATATCACCGGCTAAGGAGATAACATCTTGTATTGTATATATAGAGGTCCGAGGCACGTCCACGTGGAATAAAAGTTCAAAAAGCTAGAAAAAATTCTCCGAACCACTATTCATACCTTGTAATTCACTGCGTTCTATTTACTACTTCATTGATGGAATATTAGATCTCCATTGAAACCGTAATTTTGAATAGTTTGCTAGGGATGGCAAAAAAACTCGAACCGCTAGCTATCTGTGGGTATCCGCTCCGTTTAAAACCCGTTACCGAAACCAATAGGGTTTGGTAATGGTTTTGGGTATGGTTATGGTTTTACCTTTACGGTCATGGGTACCCGACCATTTAATATATATATATATATATATATATATATATATATATATATATATATATATATATAATACATTATTTTTAATTCAACATAATATGAATAAAAAATAATTTGGCAAAATTTAAATAAAATATTAAATAATTTAGGGAGGATATATTTGTATAATTTACTTTTTATTTTTCTTTTCTTTTTTTCTTCCTCTTTTCTGAGAGTTACTTAAACGTTATCGGACCCAAAGTTATTTTTTATTATGATTATTTTAATGGTTAATGGATATCTATGGGTATCCGGATATTGGTGGTAGTGGTTCTATTATTCCGATAATTTTTTTTAATGGTTTTGGTATGTTTCTTGTTTTAGTTATATTAAATGGTAATGATTCTGATATTACATTTTTCCGAGGGTATCCGCTCTGCAGCCATCCCTATTGTTCGCGAACAAATTCCTTTGTTGAAGAAAAAGTTCCATAATGTTAAAAGAATTTCTTCTATCGCGATAATTCTTTTATAAGGAAAATATTTTGATGAGAAGCCTAATTCACCCACTTTTAAACACATTTTCGTCGTATTTCAATATACGATCACCTTAAATAAGTGAAGTAAGATGAGTCGAGAGAGCAAAGTGGATCACTGGCTCACGAGTTAGATGGTCTTGAGATACCTGCGAACAGAAAACAGGTGAACTAGGCAGGGGGTTGATCCGGCGAAAACCCCTCCGACGCTCAAATCAAACATGCGGATAGCGAAGTAGTTAAGAGACTACGAATTACAAAATTTCTCAGATAATATGGCGTACCTTTAATAAATGAATTAAATCGTTATTTATACCTTGTGGATTGGGCCCAAACCTTATTTGAAAGTGATCATTGGACTTTCGTAATAATGTTCTTCTAAATCGGGCTCATGTGTGCTTATTGGGCCGGCCCAATTAGGCATATCAAAAATGAAAAAAAAAAAAAAAAAAAAACAAAGGACATATAATGATATAATTTGTGCAAACATGTACAAAATCCATAAACCAATAAATACACAATAATAAACATCAACTTATTTACGTGGTCACACATAAAAAAACCAAATAAATAAAAACTCAAGAACAAAAGTCCACGCGCCCCCAAGCTGTGAAGCAGCCAAGTTGAGCAAAATATGGTTTTTCTTCACCTTCATCCCGGACCCATCAACCTCCACGTCAGCCCCAATCTTCACATACTTCCTCTTCGAATACACCCCAAACCGTTTCATACGCTTGGGCCGTGCCGCAAAGTCAACCCTAAAAACCACCGTTGACCCATTCAAAACCGCCTCCACAGCGTTCTCCCACGGCACCCCACCGCTCTCCACCACATCCCGCCGGTACTCCGTCTTCTCCTCGTCCTGTTTAAAGCTCGGAACGACGTAGTTTGCTACCGCTTTCCCACCGTACGAGAATGTGAAGTTAATATCCCCGTAGTTTATGTCGCTCCCGTCTTCCTTGCCACCGAAGGCGAGATCGAAGAAAAGACAAGGGTTGACTACGCTGCCATCATTAATATTATTATTATTCGGAGGTGCGTGCAATTGGGAGAGATCGAGGGCGGGAACATAGAATTTTTCGACGTAGCAGTATGGGTCTGTGTAGCTGTAGTTGATGGCTAAAGGTATGGTTTCCACTAGGAAAATGATGATTACAATGATAACTAAGTTGCATACGCATAAAAATACTGTACTCTCATCCATTGTTGTAGTGGAGAGAAGAATCTGTATTTGTATATGTACACTATATGTATTTTTAGAACATAGTATATGTAATGGTTGAAACCGTCTTGTACTAGTATTGACTTTGTCTTTTTTTTTTTTTTTATCAAAATATAAATATTATAAAATAATTCGTAGACAACTACAACGGGTATATCGGGGGAAATTGTAGTAACTAGTCAACAGATAATATAATGAAACTAAAGCAAAATAAAAGCATAAAGTCCATACGAAAAATACGAAACTTGGGCTACTCCCAAACCCTAGTACTGAGTCCATCGGATCTTCTTCACGTGTGCATATATAAGGCTGCCCGGTTGTCCCCCTACCCTCGAAACGGCCAGTTCCCGATGCTGGCCAAACATTGCCGAATAAACATGCGTTTAGATCTTCTTAGTTAGCTCACTCGGATAAGTTTCGAATTTTCACTAATTCCGACCCACCCTCCCATATGTGATAAACGATCCTTGCCAGCGCACATCGTTTTGTTTTGCTACGGTACGATTTGCCCCGAACTTCTTTCTTGAGCCATTTAAGTGTTGCATCCAATGTGGTCGGCCATACCCTAATTTTGTCCCACACTTCCCTTGACGTGCTGCATCGGAAAAGGAGGTGTGCCCTATTTTCGTTAACGATGCCACATAAGGCACATTTCGAGGGTTCGATTGGAGCGCCCATTCTTTCCAACCGGTTCATCGTGGCCATGCGATCCAGAGTTGCCATCCATAGAATAAACGAGTTTGGCGGCGGTGGAGGAAGGTCGGATATTTCGGAGAGAGAGTTAAGAAATTTAGGTGGAGAGGTGGACAAGAGAGGAGATGAAAGTGATAGGTGGAGACAAATAATTAGATTTAGAGTTATAGTGGTTTAGGATATTTTTGTCTTCTCAAACTAGTTCAGGGGGTCTCACAAATTAAAATTGGGATTTGAGTGTGGGCAAAAGATCAATATTCCCCAATTTACGGGTATTGCATATTATCTCATAAAAATACACTACAAGAAATTTTATATTTCACAACGAAATATTTTGTTGTTGAATGGGTAAAATTTCGTTGGCAATACAATTCACAACAATTTTTTGTTGTTGCCAAGTTCGTTGTCAAAACCTCGTTACTAAAAGTTCATGGCAACGAAAATCAAAATTCGTTGTGCATACACTATTATAGCCAACGAATCTATTTCGTCACCAAAAATATATCGTTGCAAATACGTTTATAATCTAGAACGAATTTGTTCCGTTGCCAACTATAATTCGTTGCCAATACATTTATGAATACACAACAAATTTATTTCGTCGCCGATGTATTTAGTATACCAACGAATTTATTTTTTGCAAAAATATATGTATGCACAACGAATTTATTTCGTTGCAAAAGAGATATGTAAATTAATGGTTGGCTTTTATATTGGAGCCCGACCCTACCCACATCCGTGGATCCGACCCTCGGACCACCCCGGCCTTTGACCTTTGGACCGCCAACCTATTCGGAATCAGTTTGCTGGGTCGAACCAAATACGTTTATAATCTAGAACGAATTTGTTCCGTTGCCAACTATAACTCGTTGCCAATACATTTATGAATACACAACAAAATTATTTCGTCGCCGATGTATTTAGTATACCAACGAATTTATTCATTGCAAAAATATATGTATGCACAACGAATTTATTTCGTTCTTGGGCAACAACACATTTGTGTAAATAAACTTCAAATAAATTTATAAAAACTAAATAGACAAGGTAAAATGATTAAAAAAGTCATATAAATAATGTCAAATTAAATTATATAAATAAATAATATTGAATCATAACGAAAAATATATATATATATATATATATATATATATATATATATATATATATATATATCCATTTAATAACATTACTATAAATTAAAATCAAGAAAAAAAAGTTGGTTTATAAATTGGAAACGATTATATTTTGTTGCCAAATCTCGTGGAGCATTTCCAACAAAAAAAATTGTCGTCTTTCTTCACTTATTGGTGACAAAATAAATTTGTTGCTGTTGTAAATGTATTTACTACAATTTTATACCGTAGCAAAAAGAAATACTTGTTTGCAACAAACAAAATTGTTGTCTTTCATGAAATTCGTTGCGAAATATATATGATACCATTCGCAACAATATATTTCGTTGCCTAAGAGATTCAAAGGCAACAAAAACATCTTGTACAAAAACGTTAATCTTTAACCACAAATACTATATTTCGTATTTTAACTATTGGCAACAAAATTAATTTCGTCGATAAAGAAATCGTTGCCTATTTTGCATTTTCTTGTAGTGATAAGGGCAAATTACAGTCAACCCCCTAACTATATATTGTCTTACACGTCCACCTTTACGGTGTCAAATTTACCTACTAAATGAGGGGTTCTTTTGTAAGAAAATACGTAGTTCAAGGGGACGGTTGTAATTAGCCACACATGAAGGATTTTTCCGTAATTTATAATATTATCTCAAGAGGGGGACCGTTATTTGCCCAAAACATAACTATTCTATTTTTGTTTTTCCTTTTTGTATAAATATTTGTTATTTGCTATATGAGAAGTGCACACACACAGACAAACACATACATTTGAAAATCAAACAATTACAAAGTCAAATTTAGAACAAACAAAGCAACGTAACTAAAAGACTCGCAAACATAACAAAAACCCGAATCCCGCCTTCGGAAGCCGCCGATTTGAGCCTAATATCCTCTTTCTTCATTTTCATCCCAGAACCATCAACCTCCACGTCAGCTCCAACCCTCATGTTTTTCCTCCTCGGATACCAAAACCATAACTTAACCTTCGGCCGCGCCACCAAGTCAACCCTGAAAACCGCGGCCGACCCATTATTCAAAACCGCCTTCGCGGCCGTCAACCACTGCAACCCATTAGTCTCCACCACTTCCCGCGCGTTGACCGTTGTCCCCTGCCCCTGATAGAAGGTGGGGACCACATAGTTCGCGACCGCGCTTCGACCGTACGATAATGTGAGGTTGACATCTCCGTAACGTACACTGTGATCCGTCAAGACGTTCTAGAAGGCGATGTCGAAGAAGAGGCAAGGGTTAATTGTATTGGTATTGCTCGAATTACTATTTTCGGAAAGATCAAGAGCCGGAACGTAGAATTCGTGGAGGTAACAATATTGGCCTGTGAGATTGACGCTTAGGGCAGTCCACATTGTGATTACTAAGATGGCTAAGCAGCATAAGCAGTGACATGGATTGGTAGAGCACCCAAATAATGAGCCGAAATGATCATCCATTGTTGGTGGTGGTATAAGAGAAGATGTGTTTAATTTATATAGATCACTATAGTTGTTATATAAACACAAATGGGAACATCCACTTTGTATTTTTTTTCTAATAAAGAATCTGCGATGAATTGTTTATATACTAGGTGTACTGAGTAAACCGCAGTATTTTAGCGTAATAGCTCGTACGCCACAAAAGAAATGTAAATCCTACTACAAATAAGTAACAATAACTCGACTTAGAAAACATTGACAAAGGAACTCAAATTCAAATCATGTGACTTTGTGTACTCTGTGTGCTCTACCAATTAGACCACCCCCTTACGGAGTATTTTGTATTTTTCAGAATAATGGAAAATGGGTTGGCATTTGGATAAAAGATCAGCCCCCCACGAATTGAGTTAAACAACAAAAAAATCAATAATATTATAATACACATCCAATGTTTCTTGTGGACTAAGTCATTAAGATCCAAAGCTACATGTCAATACCTCCCTTGAATGCAGGGGGCGAACTCAGGGGGTTTTGGGTGCAATATTTTTATGGGTTTAAAGTATATAAAATTTAAATTTTGGGTTTGGGTGGACTAAAGTACGTAAATTACTAATAAATAATACAATTAAAACAAATGCTAAATATTTTTTTCCAGCAAGGACGCCCCCCAAGATACACTGTGGGTCTGCCCCTGTTAGTATGAATCTTGTAACAGAATGACAATGCTAGTTATTCATGTCTTGTATAAATAGATGTACTGTGCAATGGAAATTCACAATTCACATAACAGAGTTCAATTTGCAAAGCTTATTGCGTCTGTCTATTTTCATTTCAGCTCCTACTATTTAGTTCTAAATTGATTTTCATATTCTACAAATCTACGTATAATCGAGTATAAAGTTCATATATATATATATAGAAAAGGTTTGTAAAATTAAGTCAGAATTTTCTCTCTATATATTTTTATTTTATTATGGCTGCGATCGAAAAACAAAGATTTCAAATCCTTAATGTTACCGACAATAACTTTTTATCTTGACACTTAAATATCAAATTACACCTCCAAGGATTAGATCTTGTGAAATTTTTGGATTTGATAGATATCAAGGAGGTAAACATGAAAGATATACAATATGAGGCAAATGCTATGATTTTTATCCGCCGTCATCTTTTCGAGGATTTGAAAGACGAGTATATACAATTGGAAAGATCATCGAAAATATGGCAAAAACTCAAGGAGATCAGATTCGATCACACAAAGATTGTGATCCTTCCACGGGCTCAATATAATTGATAGCACTCTGAATAACTTCAAATCTATTGCGGACTGATGTATATAAATGGGCTTTAGGCCCACTTAACCTAGTAGGGGCCCAACTAAGGGAAAAAAGCAAATTGATTCTCTACAAGAAATAAGCAATCAAGTTCACCTAGCTATTAATATGAGGTATTGCTCACTTGGTAAGATAACTCTTTGATGGATGATATTTAAGAATCTGCAAAATATCAAGCCGAATATCTAACTTGAGTGTCGGAGTGTAATCGTCGGACCCACCCCGGCAAGTCTCCAATTCTCAATCCTCGCTTCACTCTTCATCTCGTAAACTCTACCCATCTAATTCTAAAATATCGTTCAATCGCGTAAACCCACTCCCAAAATTTCAATCAAATTTGCATTGTTGTTCGAAACCATAACACATTCGAACTTGTAAACCCATAAAAATTAGGTTAAGGACAGTTTATAAAAAAGATGGATATACGTGGTTTTAATGTGTTATGTGGCAAAAATCAGGGTGATAGTGCTTGGCAAATTAAGAGCTATAATTCAACTCATAAATTCCCAAAGTCCCAAAACCAAAGTTCAAAGATATCAACTTTGAAGAAACTTAGCAAAGTAAAAAAATATTGCTCGATTGTAATGTTCCAACTCCACAAATGTTTAATTTGAAAATTTGCAAAATTAGGGTTGGGCGATCTTGTTGTTATGGAATTTCCCCTGCATTTGAGGCTTCGTATGGGAAATTTGGGGGTAGGGTTTATGCGTTCATGTTGAATGAATTAGAAGTAATGAAAAAATAGGGATTTCCAAATTGAAATAAAGGGAGAGAATGATGTGTCACTCCACGTCATGTTTTCCGCCATATCGACTTAGGGTGTAAGCCAAGTCAACTTTTTATGGCCAAATCGACATCACGTGAGCCACACGAGATATTTTTGTCCAAGCTAACTGATGAAGTTAACGGCTGAACGTAAATTGATAAAAAGTGGCAAGTTTGAAGATATATTTAGTGGATAAAAAAAATTGAGGATGGAAATCGTTTTAGTGACAAAGTTAAGGGACATAAAATAGAATTTTTCCTATGAGTAAGTATGTATACATATTTATTTATTAGAACAGTCAAACTTACGGGATAATTACATTTTTTGTCCCCATACTACATATCGAAATTAATTTTAGTCTCTATATTTTTCTTACCATGATTTAGTCCTCAAACAAAACATTTTTTTTACATTTTCAGTCCGTCATTTATTCTTGGAGTCATTTTGGACAGAAAAATCACGTGTGGAGCACGTGACAGTACACTTCAACCACCTTTTTTACATATATTGTTTACTTAGCCCCAATATCACATCAATTCTTACAATTTAGTCCACAAAAAATAAAATACGAATAAATCTACTAAAAAGGTTAAATGATAAAAAAAAAAGTAGGAGGGTTTTAGCAATTCAATTTGTACATTATATTTTATTCACAAATATTATTTATTTCTTAATTTAATATTTTATTTCCATAACATTAATTAATTTGATTAAACCAAATTTTTATTAGCCAGTTATTTTTAATTTTATAAATATTATTTATTTCTTTGTTTAGTAATTATTAAAAATAAAAATAAAAATGTAAAAGAGAACTAAACATATATTGTAATTTAAGAAATATTGTTTTTAGTTGTGTATACAATAAAATCGATTTTGCCTAATTTTATAAATACTATGGTATTTTTTATTTCGTGTTAAAAATATTTTATTATCCTTTAACAATTATTCAATACTATTACAAATTTAAAGAAACATTTTATCTTCTTCCCCTTCCACTTCCCCTTCCCTACCCCAAACAACTTGTTCATCCACCGGTCCAGATCAGCGGCGGTACCGAACACTACATATCCTTTGTTGGAAGCACCATTAATGAAACCACCGTCACCGACAAGGCCATCGCCGTCATCCGATGGGTTCAAAAAATTACCGCCGCGCACAGCGAAACCCCTGCGGTGGTGTCAATATTTTCTTTACAAAATATAGATTTTTTTTTCAATTTTTATTGTGATCCTTGGGGAAAAATTATAGTTTATGTCCCTAAACTTTACCACTAAAACGATTTATGTCCTCAAACATTTCAATCCACGAAATATGTCCTCAAACTTGCCACTTTTGATCACTTTATGTTCTGCCGTTAACGTCGGCAGCTAACTTCGACGGAAATAGCACGCGTGGCTCACGTGAAGTCTATGTGGCGGATAAATGTATAAGAGGGACATCCAACTTTTTTGTCTTTCAAATAAATCCAGTCCATTCAAACTTATTTGCAAATAAGGAAAATCCCTTTATATATACCAAAATTACCTCAAATTCATTGAAATCCAATTCAACTCCAATTTCATGATATACACCATAATTTAGCCAAATTTAATCAATTAACCAATTTTAACGTTAATTTTAATTTTGACCCCAATTTAGACCCGCCACCACCGGAGACCGCCGGGACGCCGCCGTTGACCGCCGGTCTCCGGCGTTGATTTTTTTTTTTATATATATTTTTTTAAATATTTGAATTAATATTACTGTCTTGGCTACTAAATTACTGTCTCCAACAGTTAATTAACTGTCGGAGACAGTAATTTAACTGTTAATTGGCTTTTTTTTTTTTCTTCAAAAATATTTTTATTAATATTACTGTCTTGGTTGCTAAATTACTGTCTCCGGCTGTTATTTAACTGTCGGAGACAGTAATTTAACTGTTAATTGACTTTTTTTTCTTAAAAAAAGTATTTTAAATTAATATTACTGTCTTGACAGCTAAATTACTGTCTTCAGCAGTTATTTAACTGTCGGAGACAGTAATGTAACTGTAAATTTTTTTTTTTTTTTGAATTTTTTTTCTTAAAAAAAATTATTTTAATTAATATTACTGTCTTGGCTGCTAAATTACTGTCTCCAATAGTAATTTAACTGTCTCAGACAGTAATATTAATAATATTACTGTTCGGGAAAATAATATTCATAATATTAGTGTCCCAAACAGTAATGTTACTGTCTGAGACAGTAATTTAGTAGCAAACACAGTAATATTAATTAAAATATTTTTTTCTAAGAAAATATTCGAAAAAAAAAAAAAAAAAGTTAACGCCGGAGACCGGCGGTCAATGGTGGTTGACCGGCCGGAAAAAAAATTCAGGAAAAAAAAAAGTCAACGCTGGAGACCGGCGGTCAACGCCGGAATCTGGCCGAAAAAAAAAAATTCATAAAAAAAAATATTTTTTCTAAAAATTATTAATTTGGGGGTTAATGTGATATATTTGTTTAAATCCGGGGTCAGTGTGTAATATTAAGGAAGTTAGAGCATAATGGATGAAATTGATAAAAAATATATTATGGATGGTATTTTAGACTAAAGACATGGGATGCGTTTATTTGAAAGACTGTTTTTTTTTTTTTGTGGACATTGCATTTAAGTCCCATGTGATGGGCCTATTTACCAAGGTTGTAAAAAGCGGCAATCGGCTTCGAGTCGGTCAGGCACTGACTCACGATTAATCGGTGCGACGGTGATTAATAGATGATAAATCGGAAATAAATCGGTTTTTTAAATTTAATATAATATATTTCTAAATATTATTTATAAATACTCCAAACATATATAAAAAGATATTTAAACATAGTTATATCTCCATCATGTATATATCCTAATAACATAATAAAAGTTTAATAATTATAAAATCATAATACATAAATATTCTTATAAAATATAAATAATTTTTTTTTTTTAAATTTACATTTATTCTTGAACATACCTCGCATACATTATTAGTTCTTTAACAATAACAATTAACATAAACAAAATAAGGCATAAACTCATATTTTCTTTTATTAAAATCCAACTTTTATTTTGAATTATAAAAAAAAAAAAAAAAAAAAAAAAAAACGATTTTTAACCGATTTTTGCCACCGAGTTTGACCCGCCTTAAAGGTTTGACCGCCTCAGACCGCCTCGGACCGCCTCAGACCGCCTAAAACCGCTTCACAGGCAAAAAACCGATTTTTCAAACATTTACACTAAAATCGTAAATATTTTGGACCGCCTCCGCCTCGGAGACCGATTAATCGGCCGCCTCGGCTGATTTTTAGAACACTGCTATTTACCATTCGCCCTAAATAAAAAGTCTATATTCAGGACAATTACACTTTTGGTCTCTATACTTAACACCTAAAACATATTTTGTCCCCAAACATTTTCTGTCATGATTTTGGTCATAAAACTTTCCAAATTTTGGCAATTTTAGTTCGGCCGTCAAATTTGACTGTTAAGTTGGATGGAGTCGTCACGTGCGCTTCACGTGATATCCATTTGGCAGCCAAAAATGAGCTGGAAGACACCTAATCGCTCTTTATTCTCTCTCCCATATTTCCCTAACCCAAAGCCTTAAGAATAGTCATCTTGGACCATGAATTAAGATTATTGACAATAAATTATAAAATATAAAATGAAAGACCAACATCACAATAGACTTTCCATCATTTTTTCGAGGGAGGAAAAATTGAACAGCTTGCATATTGCCTGATGTAGACCAAGCAGCAATTCAGCTCACCAAGAGAGCTAAAAAAATAACTTCTTCAGAGTCATCATTGAAAAGATCAAGCCTAATTGCTGGCCTAGATTTCTTCCTCCACCTAATTAATACAGTAGAATCTCGATAAATTAATAACATTGTTTAAATAATAACTTCTCACGGTCACGACTCGGTGAAATGTATTAAATTATTAGTTCGATAATTTAATATACCGCTAAATTAATAGAATTTTGCTAGTCCCGATTGTATTAATTTATGCACCTAAACTTTACCACTAAAACGATTTATGTCCTCAAATTTTTTCATCGGCGAAATATGTCCTCAAACTTGCCACTTTTTAACAATTTATGTTTTGCCGTCAACTTTGTTAGGTAATTTGGACGGAAATATCACGTGTGGCGCACGTGATGTTGATCCGGCGATTAAAAGCCGATTTGACTGACACCCCAAGATGACGTGGCCGGAAAAAATGACGTGGAGTGACATGTGGTTCTCTCCCTCTGTGTAAATTTTAAAATTCCCAATTTTTCATTAAAATCCCCGATTCTGATTCCCCCTATTTTGTTGAACCAAATGCAGAAACCCTACCCCCAAATTCCTCGGACGAAGTATCGAATTGAGGTGAAATTCCGCAACAACAAGATTGCCCAACCCTAATTTCGCGAATTTCGAACATTTGTGGAGCTGAAACATCACAATTGAGCAACGATTTTCGATTTTGGTAAGTTTCTTCAAAGTTGATATCTTTGAATTTCGATTTTGGGGGAAAATTACAGTTTATGTTCCTAAACTTTACCACTAAAACGATTTATGTCCTCAAACATTTCAATCCACGAAATATGTCCTCAAACTTGCCACTTTTGATCAGTTTATGTTTAGCCGTTAACGTCGGCAGCTAACTTCGACGAAAATAGCATGCGTGGCTCACGTGACGTCTATGTGTCCGTTAAATGTCGAGTTGTACAACACCCAGTGCCTACTTGGTAGACGAAACGTGATGTGGAGCGACACGTCATTCTCCTCCCATATTTCTATTCTAAAATCCCTAATTCTCCATATCCCCAATGAACCCGTAAATCCACTCCCTAAAACCCAATTTGGGAAAATTACATTTTTCATCCTCAAACTTTAACCACTTTTTCGAAATTGTCCTTAAACATTTTCGAGTTACAATAGTAGTCCTTAATGATGCCATTTTTCAACAATTTTCGTCCTACCGTTAGTTTCTGCTGTTAGTTTGGATGGAAGTATGATGTGGAAATTATAAATATCATTGTAATTCATACTACATGAATGGTTAACCAACATGGCCACCCGTGTGCTTCTTTTGAGTTCGAGCAAAGCTTCGTCGTCAGACGTTGCCATACCCAATTATTTTGCGGCAGAACCACCAAAAACACATCCATTTTAACTTTGCAAGAGAATCACCATGCACGCACATGACTCCCAAAATACCCATTTCGAAACCAACCAAGAATTGTGTTGAAGTTATTGTGATAATTTACAAAAAGAGTTAAAGATCTGAACTTAAAAAACACTTAGTCTTTGTTCAATAAGTCTATTCTTGGTTCTCTGTCTTTGAAGTGAAATTTATCGTTTGACAATCATTGAGTAGTTGTGTAAAAGAAATAAAAGACACTCACAACACACCACACACCACACACCACACACAGCAGACGACACATCACACACCACACACCACACACAGACATAACTAACCTTCATAAACAAGATGACAGTGATGTTAGTGAAGAAATACGAAAAAAAATTAATTCATTTGAACATAATCACTACCTCCATGCATGCTGTAAGTTTGGAATATTTTTAACAAAGTTCCTGGAGCTTTTAGATGTGTTCACACCCAAGAAATTCTTAACTCAAAAAAAGAAACTGCTACATCTTTACTTTATAATTAATAATTGTTGCCTATGGGGGACAAATTGCTTCATCTCGTACTTAGTTAGTTCAGATGGTTTTTTTGTTTTCTTTTTTTAATTTTTTTGGTTCTCAAATGCTCTTATTAATTAATAATGATTCCTAGATGGATATCCTGATCAAAATAGGCTTCATTACTTGATCCAAAAGTCTGGAACCAAGAATAAATTGCTCTTCTGTTGAATATTATCAGAAATGATTGTATGAGTTGAATGAATTTTAATTTGAAGATATTTATTTAGTGCTCTTCTATAATTCTATTGAATATTATCAAAAATGCAACATTGTGGTAAGAATCAAACCCAGCTATCATATAATCGGCATCATCAACTTCGGCCCTTTGATATGAATGACCACAAGAAGCCCAACAAAATTGGAACTAACATGCAACAAATCACCTCAAAACTAGTGAATCAACATATATATGTTATATCTTCGGCATGGTTAACAAATTCCACGTACGTATATTCTCCTGTAATTATCTGTACATATATTTAAATCAAATATTTGTAAGACTGATTTTAATGTACGTGTATTAACACACAAATACGAGAAGAAAGCAACAAGACAAAGTGGAGCGAGTTGAAGAACGAAGCAACTACAAGGATTGCAATGTACGAGCTCAACAAAGTGGACAAAAAAAATTCAGAATTGGAGAGGCGCTTGTGATATGATGTATCTTCCTTGGTGCTGCAGAGTGCAGAAATGGAGAAACAGAGAGGTGTGGCAGTGTGGAGAAATGGGTATGTTGCGCCTACTACCTACAAATTTCCAGTTCACTACATTTTTCAAGAAAACAATTGTCCACGTGTATTAGTTGGTCATATAAGTTGGTCCACGTTTCAAGTCCACGTCATACTTCCATCCAAACTAACAGCAAATCTAACGGTAGGACGAAAATTGTAGAAAAATGGCATTATTAGGGACCACTATTGTAACTCGAAAATGTTTAGGGACAATATTGAAAAAGTAGATAAAGTTTAAGGACGAAAAATGTAATTTTCCCACCCAATTTCGAATCCTTCAATTGAGGTGAAATTCGAAAATAGCATAATCGTCTGTGAATCCATGGCCATTTTTCGTGGTGTTTTACCAGCAAAATAGCCCAATAAACAAATGCCGAATGTTTCCTCGATTTCACTTTCATCTTCGGGCTGAAATATCATGTCTTCTTCCACTTCGTTGGGGAAGTCGGTGATGTAGTGGGTCAAACTTCATTTATGGTTGGTGGTGTTGGAGACTAAACCACTTACATTCCAAACTACAAGTTCATGAATAAGCCTGGAGGTTTCAAACTTCCAAGTTCATGAAGTTGCTATTTTTCAGTGCTGATATTTATTTTCGTATTTAAGTTTCTTGATAATTATAACATGGCTAGCCTATAAGTTTGGTGTGCGGAAGGAGAAATGGCAGATTGGAATATTATAATCGTCTGATAATAAAGTTTGAGATTCGAAACTCTCAATCTCCTTCATATTTCAACTTGTGTAATTGAGATTTGCATTTCTTGAAGTTTCTTCTTAATACCACCCTCATCATTTGGTATCACGAGCCAATCTCGTTTGGGCCTGTGTCTTCTTTCTCGATGGCAGCAAGAAGAGGAAGAAGTGGGCGTGGAAGAAATAACCCAATCATGGAAAACTTGGGTGATGAACGAAATGTTGAATTTCAAACTCTCCGGAGACAAGTTGAGGAGTTAACGTTGCGTCTCGAGCGTCAGGAAGCCAGAAGTGGACGAGGTTCTAGTCATGGTTATTCCAGTGATGACACAGAGCTAACGAATCCTTTTGCTGAGAGCCAACATCAAAATTTTGGTAGAAGAATGTCATATCATTCGGACACTCTAAAGGTTGATCTACCATAATTCCAGGGACGCCTTCAACCGGAGGAGTTTTTGGATTGGCTTAGTGCTGTAGAGAAATTCTTTGAGTACAAAGAATTTCCCGAGAATCAAAAAGTGAAGTTGGTGGCGACCAGGCTCCACGGTTATGCATCCTCTTGGTGGGATAAGGTACAAGATATGAGATTAAGAAAAGGAAAGCCGAAGATTGCTTCATGGGAAAAAATGAAAGCACGATTACGAGAAAATTTTCTACCCCTGAATTTTCCTCAAAATATATTTATGCAATTTAATACTTTACAACAGGGCAATAGAAGTGTGGTTGACTATACAGAAGAATTTTACAAATTAATGGCTCGTTGTGACAATCAAGAGTCTGAAGATCATCTTATTGCAAGATATGTTAATGGCTTGAGACTACCCATTAGAGATGAAGTGGAGTTGCAACAAGTGTGGAAGTTAAACGACGCCTATCAATTGGCCTTGAAAGTTCAATCAAAGTTATCAAGACGGGGTGCGAGGAAGTTTGTGGATATTCAAAGCCTCTATCCATCCATAACCGAACTTTCCAGTCAAAATCTCCCTAAAAGAGGCAAAAGTGAGAATAATTCAGCAGCAAACAAAGCTAAACCTGCCAATGTTTCAAATACGGCCAACCTGGACATTACATGAATGAGTGCTCGAAGCGGAGGAGTGATGCTCGTATGGGGCTTGTGGGTGAAGAAGGAACGGAAAAACAAATAGAAGAACCAGAGCCAAAATATGATGAAGATGCCAATTACGAGCGCGAAGAGATTGAGCCAGAGGAGGGAGAATGCTTGGTAATTCAACGAGTTCTTGCTGCCCCCAAGCAAGATAGCGATGAAAATTGGCTACGGCACAACATCTTTAGGACACGGTGTAAATCTCATGGAAAGGTATGTTCTCTCGTCATTGATGGAGGTAGTTTCGAGAATTTTGTTTCCCAGGAGATGGTGGACAAGCTCAGACTCAAGGTTGTACCCCACCCAAGACCGTATGCTGTCTCATGGATAAACAAGGACAATGAGGTAAAAATTGAGAAGAAATGTCTCGTTTCTTTTTCTATGGGAAAAAAGTATTATGACGAAGTATGGTGTGATGTAACTCCAATGGATGTTGGATACCTATTATTGGGTAGACCTTGGCAATATGATAGAGGCGCAATCCATGACGGAAGAAGAAATACTTATAAGTTTATGGTGGGAAAAACTGAAATTCTTCTTTTACCATGTAAAGATGTTTGTGAACCCAAACCTGTAAAAAAAGAAGAGGGCCATGCCTTACTTACTTTGTCGCAGTTTGAGAAGGAAGTTAAAAGAGATAGGTTAATCTATCTTTTGATCGTCGATGGAACTACACAATCCACAAAAATTCCAGCCGATGTTAAAATTCTATTGGAGGAGTTCAATGATGTTGCTCCAAAAGAATTGCCGAGTGACCTTCCACCTCTAAGAGAGATTCAACATCAAATTGATTTGATTCCAGGAGCTTCACTTCCCAACAAAGCCCACTATCGAATGAGTCCAAAAGAACACGAAGAGCTTCATCGGCAGGTAGTGGAATTGTTGAACAAAGGTTACATCAGGGAGAGCTTAAGTCCTTGTGCTGTCCCGGCACTACTTACTCCAAAGAAGGATGGTTCTTGGCGCATGTGTACTGATAGTGGGGCGCTTAATCGAATCACTATCCGATATCGATTTCCCATACCGAGAATTGATGATATGTTTGATATGTTGGCTGGTGCACAAATATTCTCGAAAATTGATCTCAGAAGCGGATATCATCAAATTCGAATCAAGCCGGGAGATGAATGGAAGACGGCCTTCAAAACAAGAGAAGGCCTGTACGAATGGCTTGTTATGCCATTTGGCCTTAGCAATGCTCCAAGCACGTTCATGGGGGTAATGAATCAAGCTCTTCACTCTTTTATTGGAAAATTTATTGTTGTGTATTTCGATGATATTCTTATCTACAGTCGAAACCCTTCTAACCACATTGAACATTTAAGAATGGTCCTTATGAAACTGAGACAAGAAAAACTCTACACCAATCTAGGAAAGTGTTCTTTTATGACCACTCATCTTGTTTTCCTAGGATTCGTATTAACTCCCGCAGGGATTATGGTGGATGAAGGAAAAATCAAGGCCATTCAAGAATGGCCTATTCCTAAGAGTTTACACGAGGCTCGGAGTTTCCATGGATTAGCTTCATTTTATCGGCGGTTTATTCGAAATTTTAGCACCGTTGCAGCACCATTAACATACTGCTTGAAAAAGAGGGAATTTATTTGGACACCAGATGCGACCAAGAGCTTTGAGCTTATCAAGGAAAAGTTGTCTACTGCCCCGGTCCTTGTGCTTCCAGATTTTGAGAAAATCTTTGAGGTCGATTGTGATGCGTCTCATATTGGAATTGGAGGAGTACTCAGTCAAGAAGGACACCCCATTGCCTTCTACAGCGAAAAGCTAAATGAGACAAGGAAAAAGTATTCTACGTATGATATTGAGTTCTACGCTATTGTTCAGACTCTTCGTCATTGGAGACCTTATCTCATTCAAAGAGAATTTATCCTCAGCTCTGACCATGAATCCCTCAAGTATATTAACTCTCAAGCTAATTTGAATAGGAGACATGCAGGTTGGGTTTCTTTCTTACAAGAATACACTTTTATCTTAAGGCATAAAAGTGGCAAGCTTAACAAAGTGGCCGATGCACTTAGTCGAAGAATTGCTTTGTTAACTACATTGACCACGCAACTTGAGGGTTTTGATGTCATAAGGACAATGTATTCGGAGGATCTCGAGTTTAAGGAAATCTATCATAGGAGCACAAAAGGAGGCTATGAAGATTATTGCCTGAGTAATGGATTTCTCTTTAAAGGTCCACGACTATGCATTCCTAAATCTTCACTTAGGGAGCGCATCATCAAGGAAATTCACAGCGGAGGACTCGGCGGACATTTTGGGCGTGATAAAACCTTGCTGCTGGTTAAGGAAAAATATTTTTGGCCTGGTCTTTATGGAGACGTCGCAAAATTTGTGAAAAGATGTCATATATGCCAAACCTGCAAAGGACAAACACAAAACACCGGTGCTTATATCCCATTGCCTATTCCTAATGTTCCGTGGGAGGACGTTAGCATGGAATTTGTTGTTGAGTTACCAAGAACACAACGAGGTTTCGATTCCATCTTTGTAGTGGTTGATCGATTCTCCAAGATGGCCCATTTTATTCCATGCAGGAAAACTATGGATGCCTCGTATATAGCTGCTCTTTATTTCAATGAGGTTGTGAAGCTTCATGGAATTCCGAAATCCATCACTTCTGATCGTGATTCTAAATTCCTTAGCCATTTTTGGAGAAGTCTTTGGAAGAAAATCGGTACTAGTTTGTTGTACAGTAGTGCGTATCATCCTCAAACCGATGGGCAGACCGAAGTGGTCAACCGAACTTTAGGAAATTTTCTTCGGAGTTTCGCTTCCAAGAGAATAAAGCAATGGGATCTCGTTCTTCCTTGAGCTGAATTTGCGTATAATTCAGCTGAGAATCGCTCTACAGGAAAAAGTCTATTTGAAATTGTTTATGGACGTGCTCATGGCCACTATCTCGATCTTTCTAATGTCACCACATCTAATAGAAAGGCTGAAGATTTTACAACTACCATGACCAAAATTCACGAAGAAGTCCAAAAGAAACTTGCGGAAAGTATTGCATCTTACAAGAAGGCTGCCGATAGTCACTGTCGAGTTCAAACTTTCGAGGAAGGTGATTTTGTTTGGGTTTATTTAAAAAAAGAAAGGTTTCCAGCTGGGGCATATCATAAACTCAAGGAGAAAAAGGTTGGTCCTTGTCGGATTCAAAAAAAAATTAACGATAATGCGTACAAGGTTGATCTTCCAGCTCATTTACGTACTCATTCTACGTTCAATGTTCGTGACTTAGTTCCTTATCACGGCGAGAATGATTTGAACTCTGAGACGAGTTCTTTCCCACCCGGAGAGGATGATGTAGTGGGTCAAACTTCATTTATGGTTGGTGGTGTTGGAGACTAAACCACTTTACATTCCAAACTACAAGTTCATGAATAAGCCTGGAGCTTTCAAACTTCCAAGTTCATGAAATTGCTATTTTTCAGATGAAAAAATTTAAGGGCATAAATCGTTTTAGTGGTAAAGTTTAGGGACATAAACTGTAATTTTCCCTAAAAAATTGCAAGTAAGATTTATACCCATGGTTTTCCCTCTCTTACTATCAACGGCATTTCGCAATTCAATCAGAAAAGGTTATAGAGAAACGAAGATTAAAGGTTCTCCACTTTCCGTGCACCATGCTATTTTTTATTACATAAAAGTGAAGGAAACTTGTTTTTGCTTACTTTGTGTTCATGATAGACTTCCCTCTTCCAATTTCTTGATCTGTATTTCAGGGCTGTTGTTAAGTGTATATTTTTACACTTTATCGTATCTTTTTATTTGAGCTTTTGGTGTGATTTAATGATAATTGATGCTTAAAAAGTTGATTTATTGTATTTTAGGTACAAATTGAAGAATTGGAAAAGTATGGGGTCAGAATTGCAGTTTTGGAGAAAATATGGGCCAAAAGTGAAATAATCAAAAATCTGACGAAATTAGCACGGGACGGCCGTCCCAAATTTACACCTAAAAATGGGACGGCCGTGCCAACAGCAGAACTGGGGCAGAAGGTTTCGGCGATTCTCGCGCGGCCGTGTGAGAATTGCACTGATTTTCGCGCGGCCGTGCCAAAACACGCTGGAGACAATTTTGGACTTTTTATCACACAAGGAAACCTAAAATCATCTACCAAGTTGGGACATCTATTTAAGCCCAAACCAAGCACGAATTAGAGGACTTTTGACACAATCTTGGAGCGAGAGGAGCGAGAGAACGAAGAATCGAAGACGGAGAATTGACAAATCTTCATCACAATTCTTCTTTTATCTATCTTTTCTTAATCTATGTCTTTTTATATTTTTATTATGTTTTTCGTAGAGAACATGAGTAGCTAAGTTTTTTAATCTAGGATTTTGTTGGAACCCTATGTGGGGATGGTGAACCCGTTTTCTTGAGATTATGCAATTATGATTTTATGATTATTTCTTATACTTGTTATGATTGTTAGTGCATGAACTTGATCAATTTATGTGCTTTATCTGTGATTATTGGGATTGACTCGACAAAGCTATTTTGATAATTAGACGGTAAGTATAAGAACCTTCGAGTAGTTTTCACCGGATGAGTGTGTCAATTGCATGTGGTGTCGTAGACATACAGATATCACCTTAGGTAGCCATTTACGAGACTTGTTAGTTAATGTTTTATTCATAATTTGTTTGCATAGACATATAGTGAACCGTTTATGAATAATAGACTCATAATACACGCGACAGCGGGTTATGAGTAAATTAGTGTCTCGGGTTAATAATCATGAATCATATATTTCATAATTGAGGGGTTTTGGGTGAGCAGTTCTTGCATAGGGGGGAAGATAAAATCCTAGGTCCGTTTTTATTGATATTTTCTCGTGTTTAATTGCTTTCATAATTAGTTTAATTGATTTTATTTGACAACTTTGCGTAAGCTGGATAAAAATCATAATTGTTAGAATTTGGTACTTAGGATTAGATAATTTGAGTATTCCCTGTGGGATCGACATCCGACTCTTGATAAGTGTTCATTTTGCACGATTTTTGCTTATCAATTCTTCGAGTTTTGGTCTTCGTTCGTCCGAGTTTTCGGCTTTATTTGTATATATTATGCGTTTCTTGTTTTATTTCTTTTTTTAGGTTTTGTTAGCTATTTTTGCCGATTCGAAATGATTTTGAAAGCGAAGCCGAGAACCAACCAAACAAGTGCAAAATTGCATTCAAGTTGAAGATGGAAGCGTTCGGTATTTCATGCATAACTCTCTCATATGACCTCCGATTGAGCTGATTCAAGTGGAGTTAGAAAGCCAACAGCAAGGGCTACAACTTTTGTGAAATGCATTTTTGTCGAATTCGGCCTGAAAAACGGTCAGCACGGAGTTTCAAGTTCAGACAGTCACCATATCGCGATATTTCCATCCTGTATCGCGATATGGGGAGAAATGAAACAGAGAGCTTGCATTTTTGCCATATCGCGCGATATGCAATCCTGTATCGCGATATGGGGAGAAACGAAACAGAGAGCTTGGGTTTTTGCCATATCGCCCGATACTGATGCCATATCGCGATATGGCCTCGGGATGTGTAAAAAATATCTAAAAAGGCAAATCTTCCTCAAGAAAATTTGCCTTACTATAAATAGATCCCTTGTGTAATTTAACGAGGCTGGAATTGACTGGTTCGACTTTCTTCGGTTTTCGTCTTCGGGTTGTCTTCGGTTTTCGCCAGTTCTTCGCGGGAAGCTTCGACAAGGGTTTCGACTCGGGTTTTTCATAAGCTATTTCTTTACGTTTAGTTTATGATTTCTCGTGTTCTTCATTTGGATGCTATGTTTGTAATGAACTAAGCATTTTCTTTTAGGGAAATGAAACCTTGTATATATTGATTTTGATTTCCAGATCTGTGATCTATTTGTCGTTCTTTGATTCTTTTTATGTTTTCCTGTATTAAATGCTTTCGATTGTTTGGCCAACAGTTGAATTGATTGTAAATGGGAATGAACTCGAGAGAGGATTTCTCGTTTGAAGTTAGGAAAACATAGCTCGGGGTGTGGAAATGGAGACGTGATGCACCTCGGGTAGCCCTTAAGGACTTGACCTAAATGCTCTCTTAATATCAGGTTCTGAACGGAGACGTCGGACCTGTGGGTAGACTCTAACTACACTGGAGACGGGGGTTAGGGTATTTTAGTGTCTGGGTTAGCGAATATAGAATTGACATTAGATTCGGATTTGTAGATCTTTATCGATCGTACATTGGTGGATTTTACCCTAGAAGCCATCACACGTCGGAATTCCTCGCTTTTACTGGCAGACCGTTGCTTTTATTATTGTTCTTTATTTTTAGCTTCATCCCCCACCCTTTCGATCGTCTAGATAAAGTTTAGGATAGTATAATTACGGTACTTGGTAGATTTAGGAACTTAATTCCCTGTGGATCGATATCTGGAATTCACTATTCTACAAAACGCGATACTGTACACTTGCGGTTATTTATACGTAGGTTTTACGCGTATCAACTCTCACGAGTCTACTTTTACTACTTGTTTGCGATACGTGCACTTGCGTGTTGGTATTTAGCACCCAACAAGTTTTTGGCGCCGTTGCCGGGGAATACGACTATATTATCTATTTATTCTAATATCAAATTTTAACAATTTTTCTTACTTCTGCCGTTTTATTTATTTTATTTTATAATTTTATTTGCTTATTTTATTTTTATTATTTTTGTTTAGGTACTTTTTATGCGAATGGAAGAAGAGAATAATCGTAGGGGAGATGACCAAGGGCGCTTACCGAATGCGGCAGGAGAGATCGTCAACGAGCAAGAGCAACGTCAGCTAATTAATCCACCACCTCGTCAACGAGCATTGCATGAGTACACCGTTCCAACACTCAATGGGTTTCAATCAAGCATCCAGCAGCCCCCCATTGAAGCCAACAATTTCGAAATTCGAGCGGGACTACTTACTATGCTCCAAAACAATGGGTTATTCAGCGGATTAGCTCATGAAGATCCGCATCTCCACTTGGTCAACTTCCTCGAAACGTGTGATTCGCATAAGATGAACGGAGTGTCGCCGGAAGCACTGCAGCTCCGCCTCTTCAAGCACTATCTCCAAGGAGCCGCAAGAGAATGGCTACAAACTCGTGCACCGCATTCCATCTCGTCTTGGCCCCAGCTAGCACAGCTCTTCATGAATACGTACAACTCCCCAACCAAAACTGAGAGAATCCGGAGAGAAATACAAAACTTCTTACAAGAAGCCGGTGAAGCGTTGTTCGAGACGTGGGAGCGATTCAAACAATTAATTCGGAGATGCCCGAATTACGGTCTTCAAGAGTGGCGGCAACTTCAAATATTTTATGATGGATTGCAAGATAATTCGAGAACGGTGCTCGATTCAGCAGCTGGCGGTATGTACATGAGCTTGACATATGACGAAGCTTACGAACTTTTGGAGCGGATCGCAAGGAACAAATACATGCGGGCATCGGACCGGTCAAATAGCGGAGCCAATAAGACGGAAGGAATTTTAGAGTTAGACGGGGTCACCGCAATCACCGCCCAGTTAGAAAAGCTATCAAAGCAAGTAGCAGCTTTGCAGACTCAGCAAGTCCATGCAGTCCAAGGTCCCGACCGGTGCTTAGAAGAAACGGAGTCGCTAAATTACGTGAATGAAACCAATCGACAACAAAAGAACCCGTACTCAAACACTTATAATCCGGGATGGAAAGATCACCCCAACTTTGGATGGGGAGGAAATCAACAAGGACAAAGGACAGCTCCCGGATTCAAAAATCCGCCTCAAGCTCCACCTCAAGGTGGAGATCTCGCAAACATCTTAGCTCAATTTATGACATCAACGCAATCTTCCATTCAAAATTTGGAAACACAGATGGGTCAACTTGCAACCCAGCTAAACGCGAGGCCGTCGGGAGCACTGCCATCAAATACGGAAGATCCTCGAAAGAGCAACATCGAGCAGTGCAATGCAGTAACTTTGCGAAATGGGAGGCAATTAGAGGAAGGTCCTAAAAAGTCCGTTGCACCACCACCTATTGTAGAGGAGCCCAAAGAAAAGACCGAGGTCGGGCCAAGCAACACAAAGATCACAGTAAGTGAACCTACTCCCAAGGTACCTTTCCCTCAACGTTTTCAAAACTCTAAGCTTGATATGCAATTTCAGTTATTTTTGGATTATCTTAAAAAGTTGCATGTTAATATTCCTTTTGTTGAGGCACTTAAGCATATGCCGAATTGGGTTAAGTTTATAAAGGAACTTGTATCGAAGAAGATGAGGCTTCCGGAGTGTGCAGCAATCATAGACCTCAATGAGCAAAGTAGTGCTATCCTTGCAAATAAAATTCCACCGAAGCTTAGAGATCCGGGGAGTTGTACCATTCCATGCACAATAGGTACTAGGTATTTTGGGCGGGCATTGTGTGATCAAGGGGCGAGCGTAAATTTAATGCCTTTATCAATTTATGAGAAATTGAATTTAGGAGAAATTAAGCCCACTTCCGTGACCTTGCAGCTAGCCGATAGATCTTTTACTCACCCTTTAGGTATAGTGGAGGATGTATTGGTCAAGGTAGATAAGTTTATACTCCCGGCCGATTTTCTAGTACTAGACATAGAGGAAGATGAAAATATTCCCCTTATCTTAGGACGCCCCTTCTTAGCAACCGGTAGGTCAATTATTGATGTAGGAAAGAGAGAGCTAAGAATGAGTGTGGGGGACGAAACAGTGATCTTCAAGGTGTACCGGGTGGATGAAAATCCTATTACGGCTAATGGATGTTATCTTCTTGATGAGGTAAGTGATTCTAAACTTTTTCCTGTTAAATTACATGATTTAAATTTTTTTGTGGATACTAATGTGCATATAGGAGAACAAAAGAAAAAGGTTGAGTTGGTTACAACACCTACTCAAAACACCGTGATAAAAGACGATGTTGGCAAGCCTCATGACATCAAGAAGAATAAATTCAAGGGCATTCCTAAGCGAACCAGTCGAAAGAAGAATCGGATCAACCCATTTATTCAAGACTTTCTCCAAAAGGAAGTAAGGAGATGGGTTCAAAAGCTAAGGAATTGAAGAGCAGGGACAAAGTCCGGCTGAAGACTGTAAACTTAGCGCTTCTCGGGAGGCAACCCGAGATTTCATTTTTCTTTCTTTTATTTTTTGTTAGTCTCAGTTTTTATTTATTTATTTTATTTTTTATTTTTTTTAAAGCATGCACATTAACGAAATAAGAAATTTTTATTATTCAGGGGTCAAATTGCAATTTTTGTAACTATTCACACGGCCGTGCAAGGAAAAAGCAGAAATCTCACACGGCCGTGTGAGATTCTCGAGGTGCTACTGTATAAAATCGGCGAGGGGCGCGGCCGTGCGAAAAAAATAACTGAAAATTCGCACGGCCGTCCGAGAATTGGAGAGGCTACTGCCCAAAATTGAGAAGGGGCGCGGCCGTGCGGAATTTACACTGAATTCTCGCACGACCGTCCGAGAAACAGCAGGCTACTGCCCAACTTTTGAATTGCGCACGGCCGCGCGAAAAATACCCTATAATCTCACACGGCCGTGCGAAGCTCAACAGAAGCAAAATAAAAGCGAAAATTTCAGCTGCCCGGAGATGGCCATGTCGACTAAGTCAAGTGTATTCTATCCTTAAACTTTGTGTTAATTACATTGAGGGCAATGTAAATTTTAAGTTTGGGGGTGGAAAATTACTTGTTTTATGTGCTTTAATTTTTAGTTTGCATGCCTTAGGATTTTTTTTTATTTTAGTTATTTTATTGCTTTCGAAAAAGAAAAAAACAAATATTGTGTTGAGATAAATGCTTCGATGAATCATGATGATGAAAGATGGTTGATGTTTAATGATGAAATTGCTTGCTTTATCTTGATTGTGATTGAATTTTGGTGAGCTTTTGATTCAAAGTGTCGTAGGAAGGAGTCATTGTTAGGAATCACGAATTATGCCTTGCTTTGGTTGAAAGTTTTGTGTTTTAAAACGTGGTATAAATTTATGCTATATCATATGCTATTCGGTTTTACAACTTGCCTTAGGAATTTACAAAGTGAAATGTTAAATTGTTGAGCAATTTGGGAAGTGATTTGGGCCATCTTTGAACCGTTTGAGCCTTTCAAGCCTACCTTTAAATTTTTATCATTTGAACCTTGATTGAGCCTTGGAGAAACGGTGTTCTTTCTTTTAGCTGAAATAAAGTGGTAGATTAGATGGAGATTTCTTGATAAATTATCCCTTGGAGTTTAGTTGAATATTTGTTACGTTTTTCGTCTTCTTCTCAATAAAAAAAAAAGAAAAAAAAAAGAGAAGAAGAAGAAAGTTAGAATAGAAGGGGAAGAAAGGACTTGAGAAAGATTTTGAAGTAAATACTCGAACCATCGTGTTAAGAGCAAAAGTGGAGACTTTTGAACTCTTAACAAAATCGAGTTAGGTTATAAGTCCTTCGACGTGAAGCAATAATTCCAAAAGCTAAATCTTAGCGAAAACATCTCTAGTCGAGAACGAGAGTTAAAAATTCCGTCAAGTGCAACTCTTAGTGACTAATTGTGAGATGAAAGGAGAAGAGTAGCCACTTTTACCCATATTTTCTACCTTGTACCAAAAGCCCAACATTTGAAAGCCAAAAAGTCCCAATGATCCCAATAGCTCAATTATTTGATACTAGCCGAGTAGAGAAATTTGGTGAGTCTTTGGAGTTGAATATTATTATGTAAGTATAAATTTTCTCCATTTTTAATGTACAAATATGGGATACTTGAAGCGATAGCGTGGTTTGTGGTTTTTAGCAATGGTGAGTGAATAAGTATCTTTGAATTACGAGCTTGTAAATTTTTGAGAATTGTTATGATAATTGCAAGTTCTGAAAAAATGAAAGTTGACCATTAATCTATGTGATGAGAGGCATTTGTTGAGAGTGTTGCTGTGAAAGTTGCTAGTTTTTGCTTGAGGACAAACAAAAGATCAAGTTTAGGGGTGTGTTAAGTGTATATTTTTACACTTTATCGTATCTTTTTATTTGAGCTTTTGGTGTGATTTAATGATAATTGATGCTTAAAAAGTTGATTTATTGTATTTTAGGTACAAATTGAAGAATTGGAAAAGTATGGGGTCGGAACTGCAGTTTTGGAGAAAATATGGGCCAAAAGTGAAATAATCAAAAATCTGACGAAATTAAGACGGGACGGCCGTCCCAAATTTACACCAAAAAATGGGACGGCCGTGCCAACAGCAGAACTGGGGCAGAAGGTTTCGGCGATTCTCGCGCGGCCGTGTGAGAATTGCACTGATTTTCGCGCGGCCGTGCCAAAACACGCTGGAGACAATTTTGGACTTTTAATCACACAAGGAAACCTAAAATCATCTACCAAGTTGGGACATCTATTTAAGCCCAAACCAAGCACGAATTAGAGGACTTTTGACACAATCTTGGAGCGAGAGGAGCGAGAGAACGAAGAATCGAAGACGGAGAATTGACAAATCTTCATCACAATTCTTCTTTTATCTATCTTTTCTTAATCTATGTCTTTTTATATTTTTATTATGTTTTTCGTAGAGAACATGAGTAGCTAAGTTTTTTAATCTAGGATTTTGTTGGAACCCTATGTGGGGATGGTGAACCCGTTTTCTTGAGATTATGCAATTATGATTTTATGATTATTTCTTATACTTGTTATGATTGTTAGTGCATGAACTTGATCAATTTATGTGCTTTATCTGTGATTATTGGGATTGACTCGACAAAGCTATTTTGATAATTAGACGGTAAGTATAAGAACCTTCGAGTAGTTTTCACCGGATGAGTGTGTCAATTGCATGTGGTGTCGTAGACATACAGATATCACCTTAGGTAGCCATTTACGAGACTTGTTAGTTAATGTTTTATTCATAATTTGTTTGCATAGACATATAGTGAACCGTTTATGAATAATAGACTCATAATACACGCGACAGCGGGTTATGAGTAAATTAGTGTCTCGGGTTAATAATCATGAATCATATATTTCATAATTGAGGGGTTTTGGGTGAGCAGTTCTTGCATAGGGGGAAGATAAAATCATAGGTCCGTTTTTATTGATATTTTCTCGTGTTTAATTGCTTTCATAATTAGTTTAATTGTTTAATTGATTTTATTTGACAACTTTGCGTAGGCTGGATAAAAATCATAATTGTTAGAATTTGGTACTTAGGATTAGATAATTTGAGTATTCCCTGTGGGATCGACAACCGACTCTCACGAGTCTACTTTTACTACTTGTTTGCGATACGTGCACTTGCGTGTTTGTATTTAGCACCCAACAGCTGTGAATATGAGACCATAGTAAAGAACCATTTTTAGTGCATGATTGGGATAAAGCTGGTAATGGAATGAGGAAATAGGGATTTGGGTTTGGGGTTAGGGGAGAAAGAATGAGGAGTGATTAGGTGTCTTCAAACTCGATTGTTTGGCTGCCAAATAGATGTCACGTGAGGCGCACGTGTCGACCACTTCCAACTTAACAGTAATTTTAACGGCCAAATTAAAATTGTCAAAAGTGGTAAGTTTTAGGACAAAAATCGTGATGGAAAATGTTTGAGGATGAAAATTGTTTTAGGTAGTAAGTATAGGGACTAAAAGTTTAATTATCACTCTATATTCCCATTTGGAAAGATAACACGATAGTGTATATATAGTATATACATGCACTAATATATTGGGTTTTTGCAAAAACCACCCCTGTGTAATCTCGAATTGCTGAAAACCCCTCATGTTAAATAAATTAGCACAAACCCCCCTGTGAAAATTAGTTAAAGGCAATAAAGACCCTCTGAGCTCGACGTGAAATACACTCGCGGTATGTGCGGTTGGGCATCTGTTTTTGGAACTGAAAAGACAAAAATACCCTTTATAAATATATTCCGCTAATTACAAATTCACCCCAAAACTACAAGCCCAAAACGAAGTTTTCATAT
Source organism: Erythranthe guttata (assembly GCF_000504015.1). Next base: position 1,143,773 of record NW_012194764.1, read on the forward strand.
TTTTTAATTCAGTCCCTAATATTTTCAGAAAGGCCCTCTTCCTCACCATCCAACAATATTAAAAGTCTCACCATTCCAAAATTGAGAAGCAGAATCCCTACAATCCACCCACAATAATTTGGATGTCCATGATTTGGTTTGTGAAATGGAGAAATCGTCAAAAAAAAAAAACACAAAACACACACACACTCACCAAAAATGGCGGTCTTTGGCTGATGGCGGTCATCGGCTGATGGGGGAGGCGAATATTTCGCCGATGGTCTAGGCGGTGATGAGGTCGAAGGACAAAATGGCGGAGATTCGGGAGGTGAGGAGGAATCTGACGATGGCGGTGGATTTGGGAGTTTTGGTTGGCGTTTTGACGGGGAAGAGGAAGTGAGGAATATTACATATTTTTTTCTCTTTTGTTTTTTGTTTTTCTTTTTTTTTTTTGAATTTTGTTTATGGCAGATGAATTCATGGGTTAATTTAGTCATTTTATGTAAGTCAAATGCCCATTTTAATATTAAGGGGCGATGTGCTTTGTCTTAAACAATAAAGGGGGCATGTGCTAATTTTTTTAACACATGGACTTTTTTGGCCATTCAAAATTACACAGAGACTTATGTGCAATTAGCTCATTAATTTATATATCTTCTCTTTATTGTAGCTCCAACATTGACTGCAGCTCCAACAATGATTGCATCCTAGGCTTTATCATAACTTCTGCATTTCTATTTTTCTATACTCTAATCGCCGTTCTCAATCGCAACTTCAAATTAAAGACTCACGCTTCTACATCCAACAAATCTATGTTCTCGCACTCGATTTGTCCCAAAACATGACTAGTACCAACTCTTATAATATTAACCCTTGTCTTTTAATTCGTCCATCTCAACCATTGCTCGACTCCTTTCCATCTGATTGAATTGACAAAATTAAGAAACCAATTGCTCCTTAGCGTCGACAATGGTAGCGGCGGGAGTGGGGGTGGTGTAGATCTTAACAACATGATTGGTATGCATGAATGAGCCATGAATGGAATGGGGATTCCAAATCTCATTCCAATAATATGTAATAGACATTCCTTCCCCTCTCCATGGTTAAAAATACAAGTGTATATTTATTCATTCCCTCTCCATGGTTTTACCCATGCCCAACAACCATTAGGGAATGAATAAGTATACACTTGTATTTTTATAAAATTTGATAGTATTGAAGATCTAACCCATAAATACTTAATTTAAAATCCGAACCCGCTCTATCATTAGTTATTTACAAAAAAATAATATTATTATTAATAATTTATATTTTTATTGTATGCATATTTTAATTTTAAAAAATCTAAATAAAAATCAAATATATTTCTTAATAATATGTCGATTATTTATTTATTGATGGTAGCATGGTATTATAATTACCAAGGAACAAAATTACATTTTCTTGTTAATATTTTTTATAATTACAAATTTATAACTATTGATAAAACTGAAAATGAAACCCGAAAAAAAATATACAATACTACCAACCAATAATTACTTTAAAAAATAATTAATTTTTATTTTAATTAAGTAATTTTTCACTTGTTAATATTAAGTTAGTCTATGATCACATTCTTAACATGAATTAGTAGTTAAACTAACATACGACAACGAATTTTCGTGACCGTTTAAAAAATAACAAAATATTTCTTTTAAATGATTATAGTTTTTCTAATTAAAGTGGATTCTTGACTAATTTAAAATTCATAAAAAAACATGAAAAAAACTGGGGTTTGAGAAACTCAATTGGATGAATCCAAAAGAATTTAAACAACCGACATCTACAATTTCATGGAGATACAGGCACAGAATATGAGAAATAAGTTGGGATTTTGTTTCTCTAGAAAAACATAATTATCAAGAGTTGTCTGAGAGGGTAATCGGATTTACTTATATATGGAAACAAAAGGAAATGATAAAATTAATACTAAAAGTTAACACAACATAACGAATTGTTATGGCCACTAAAAAATGACCAAATATAAATTTTAATGATATTATCTTTTGCTAATTAATATATTTACATGGTTGGTTGATTTACAAATAAAATTATATTCATATATATATACAATTAATGCCCCACCTCCAAAATCAAAGGTGAGATTGATTTAATAATACTACGGTCGAGAGTGGCTTTATAGAGCATTTCATTCATATTGTAGTTACATTTTAGAAAGTAAATCAAATCAATAAGTTTCTAGTGAGCTTTTAGAAATCTTTACACCTTGTACAAGTTTCTACCTACTAGTGGTTTAGTTAGGGTTTTGTTTTTTCAGCAAGTTTTCTTATTCAAGTAAAGACCGACTTGACCAAATAGAGTAAACCTGGTCTAAAATAAGCGAACCGTGACATCTCGGTCTGATCTTCTTTATTGTAAAGTTATTAAGTATTACTACTTTTTTTTTGCAAACGCCTTAGTATATCGATTAAACTAACGATCTTAGTTTAAAGCACGTCGATTATTCATGCAAAAATTTTGGACTTTCTAAAAAATTTCGATTGCTTGAGAAAATATTAAATATATATAAATCCTCAATGCATAATTATTTTAAACAACATCTTCTATGTGTTTTTATATTATGTAATGTTTCTTTCTTTTCGTGATTATAGATGTCTGAACCTGTAACTCAAGTTAACTGAAGTGAGATTGCGCAAAACTTTGTGTTTGTTCTTGGCGGATATTTGTTAGTATTTGTTTTTATTTTTTTATTTATCTACCGATTTTCTAAAATATGCCCTTGTGATAAAATATTCGTCATAGTACTGTCCACAAAAATAATATTAATTTTTTTAGCGTTTTACTTTATTTGTCTTTATTGACCGGTCAACATAATAATATTATTTAGAGCAACTCCAATGAAATTATTAAATGAGTTATCAAATCACTTAACTACCATTTGACTCCTACAATTTAAAAAAATTGTTCTCCAAAGATGTTATTAAAATGGGTTTGTATTTTGATATTTCTCCTCTTTGAATCTAAAAATACTTTCAGCAGATTGAGTTATCAAAAAAGTAATCACCTAACCAGGGCCGGCCTTGACCATTTTAATGCCCGGGGCAAAAAAGATAAATTGTGCCCTCAGTTTTATTTTTTTATAAATGGTTTTTACAAAATAATAATAAATTATAAAAGAAAAACTGGAATTTCATTAAAGCCTTGTGTAAAAAATATTCAACGGCACAAAAACTCGCATATATAAAAAATTCAGAATATTACAATTTTAACAAAACAAAATGAAATAAAAAGAACGTTTGAATTCCCACCCCATCAAGAAATTGTTTTTTCTCCTAATCTTCCGTCATCAGCTTTCATCTTCTAAAAAAAATTGTCACCTTCTGTCACCTGCATCAATAAAAAAATAATGAAATAATTCATTGAAAATGTTTTTGAGTTGCACTTTCATTCTCATGTTCAATATTGCAAGAAAAACCAATATGTTTATTTTCTTCATTTTCATTGACATCATTCTCATTTTCTACTAATTCCACATTCAAAGCATTCTCATTTTCATTCATATCATTCTCATTTTCTACTAATTTCGCATTCACATCATTCTCATTTTCTACTAATTCCGCATTCACCGCATTCATATTTTCAACAAATTCAGCATTCACAACATTCTCATTTTCAACAAATTCAACATTTATGTCACCTTCGTTATTTAATAATTCTTCATTTGCATCAAAATTATTTTGTTGATTACGAACTAAAATTGCGGGACGAAAATATCTATTCAATGAATACTCTAAACTTTTGGCAATTGCTTCTTTTCTTTTATTTCTTTGGTTTTTTTTATATCCACAAAATTGTTTCATGCTTAGAGAAATAAATTAAACACTAAAATCCAAATAAAAGTAACACACAATAATGAAAAGAAAAAAGACACAACTAGCAAACTATTAATAAAAAAATAAAAGGAAATAATAATTAGCAAAAAACAATAAAACTTGATGCAGACAACTTCTTGTATTATCAGTGAATCGTAGCAGAGGCAACTTCTTTTATTTAATTGGTGAACATCTTAATCTGCAAAATACATACAAATAATCAGAAATACATAAGAATAAAAGAGATATAAAGAACAACAACTTTAAAATTGACCATATACCACTTTAATCTCCATGGGTCTGAAACAAATATATATCTAAAATTAATACTATACACACAATTTCAAAGATCGCAGTTTTGTGGAAGATGTGAAAAACTTTTGTAAGATCTAGAGCGAGAGAAAAAAAGTGACGATTAAGAACAAGTTTAATTAAACGACATAAATTAAGTGAGGAAATGAAAAATTGAATTCATATAAATTAAGAGATGGGTGCAAAAGTATCGGTAATTTAAAAGGTAGGAGGTTGTAATTAAACAAAATTAAAGAGATTCTTGGAGAGATTTATGGATTGGAGAGATTTATGGGCTGTAAATTGGAGTTAATGTTAACTGTGGGAGTTGAACCGTTTGTTTGTGGATTAGGGAAAAAAAATCTGAAAAAAAAAATATATATATATATATATGAAATTAAGTAAAAATGGGCCCCCCTAGCAACTATGGGCCCTGGGCGGTCGCCCAGTTTGCACCGGCCCAGGGCCGGCCCTGCACCTAACCAACCATTCACAAATTGACATGTGCCAATTACATATAAAATTATCAAAATACTTCCGATTGATAATAAAATTTGATAACCATAATTGGAGTAGATGAGTTTTAAATCTATTTTAAAATATTATCTTAAATATCAAATGAGCATTTGATAATCCAATTTTGATATTTAGCATTGGAGTTGCTCTTATGATATAATATAGTAATTTTGTTGTGTTAATATTACTGCACTACCTAGTAATATAGGAATATTACTATTTTAAACAGTAATACAATTAATATTAATATCAACCACATTAATACTACTGTGTTTACCAGGGACGAACCGTTTTGAAAAGAAAAAAAATCGACCTTGAAGACCGACGGTCAATGGTGACTACAGTCAAAATTGAGTTAGGGGTCACAATTGAATAATTAGTCAAATTGTGGTTAAATTGGGATTAAATTGATGAAATTATAGTATATTAAAACGTGAGAGGGTGTGTTAGTCATTTACACAGCTTTGCCTTCTGTCTAAACTTTTTTATAAAAAAAGATTTAGGGTAGCTCTATATTAGAATAAAGGGTAAATTTCACTTTTGACCCTTGTACTTTGGTTCAAAATCAATTGACCCCTTCTACTTTTGATTGCATTGATTTGCCCTCATGCATTTGAAATATAGTCTCAATGTGACCTTTGCCGTTAGTTTTCAGGCATTTTACATCAACACAGTTTGGTCTAAGGTCTGAAAATTACAAAAAAACCACTTCTCCAGTTTAAATAATTTTAAAAAAATTAAAAGAAATAAAAATAAATTGTAGTTGTTGTCCACTATGCTTTCTCGTTGTCTTGAATTTTTTTTTTTTTTTGTCTTTTTAATAATTTTTTAAATTTGGAGGAGTGGCGTTGTTGTAATTTAAGAGCTTAGACCATACGGTGTTAAAGTCAAATGTCTGACAATTAACAGCGAGGGCCACATTGAGACAATTTTTCAAGTGCATTGGACAAATCCATGCAATTGAGAGTAGCAGGGAGTAAAGTGATATTGAGTTAAAGTAAAGGGGGAAGTGGAGGTTACCCTAGAATAAATTACCTACCATATGCTTATTTGTAATAATCAATTTAATATATATTGATGATCTTTATATATACGGATATTTTTTTATAAATTAATACAGTTGGGACCATAAAAAATTCCTATTAATTTAACAAAATATAAACTTGTCTATAAATTAATAATTATTAATTTATGAAATTATTTTTATTATTATCTTCAATATATATATATATATATATATATATATATATATATATATATATATATATATATATTGATGAAGCTAAAGTGTAGCTCACCTAGGATAGTATAGAAAAAGAGATGGGAGAACAAAGCTGATCAGTAGCTAGTCAACTCGATGCTCCTGAGGTCCCTGCGAAAAGAGCACACGTGAACTAAGCCGGGGGTTGATCCGGCGGAAACCCCTCCGACGCTCAAGTCAGATGTACGGATCGTAGAGAGAGTAGAGAGAATAAAACTCGAGGTTGATTATCGATAAATGAGAACGTACCTTAATAAATGAATAAAACATCTATTTATATGTTGTTGAATGGGTTGGGCTTCCTTTGTTGGGCCCAAGCCTTACTTTGAAGGAGCTTGGGCTTTCGTGTAATGAGCCCACTCGTATATGATTGGGCTCTCATGTATTGGGCCTAATTAGTAGATAAATTTGAGGGCCCATTGGGCCGGCCCATTTAGGTATATCATTAAGCCCCCCAACTCTCGATTCGAGATGGGGACTTGTGTAGAGGGGTCCGGGTCGTGTCGAGAGTTAGTTGCGTCGTGGGTTGAATTGTTTCCGTTGGCGGTGAATTAATTTCCTTAATTTAAATAAGGGATAATTGTATTTAGTTGGCAGTGAGGTATATATTTAAAGGATTTAAATATTATACCAGAGCCAGATAAATAATCTCTTTTTGTGGTGGAAAGAATTTAACTTCAACTCTTGCGTAACAAAGATGGGTATGTACTTTTAACTCGAGGTCTTTTCCTGTGCTATTTTTCTCTTGAAAATTTTTTTCTTTGCGGTAGGGTAGAAATTTTTTTGTTTCTTGATTATTTCTTCGGGGAGAAAATCTTCACATGTCGAACTCGGGTAATTCGAAATCTTTGCGAATTAAACTTCGAGATCCGGTTGAAGGGAGCGAGAAATCTTTTGGTACCGTGGGTATCGGGAGCGCGAAGGTAGTTGTACCGGGTGTAGAAGCCGGATCCGGTGCACGGATCGAGGCGAAAAAGATGGTGGTTGGTAGGGTTGATATGGCTGCCGGCTCGAGCCGCGGAGCCAAGCCTCTCAATTTGCGTGAGGGCGCGCGCTTCAAGGAGGGTGTGGAGCCAAGCCAAGCCGGTGATGTGGAGTCTGGCGCTGTTTCCAAGGAGAGGAGAGAGAAAGGTGTTGCTGAGGTGGGGCGCGCGTGGACGGAGGAGAGAGAAAGAGGCGCGCGCGCGTTGGTTGGTGGGTTAGGTGGACGCGCGCGCGCCATTGGTCCACGTGGCGACAGCGGGCGCGAAGGTGGGCGGGCGGTACAGGGACGCGCGCGCGCGTCTGGTGGGTCGAGTGAAGCGGACGCGCGCGCGTGGGCCAGTCGGGAGGGGGCACGTGGCGCTGGGCAGGGAGATGACGCGCGCGCGCGTGGATCCGCCTCTTTTGGGGCCACGCGCGCGCGTGAGGGCGCGTTAGAGGCCGCTTTTTATCCCGGTTCGGGCGAAATTGTTGGGCAAATTTCCGAGGGTGCTGATTCGCGTGTTGTTTTAAATAGGGGATGTTTTGGTCGGCGATAAATTATTGAATCGTGGAGTGACGATGTAGAAGTGCGTAACAATATTAATTTTTGCCCTACAGTTGATGAAGCGAATTCCAGTGGACGTCGCTATGGGCGTCGAGTCGTGGATTTTGGGAGCGATAGTGATGATTCGAATCAAGCTCCTTTGGCGAGTGATCATGCGGTGCCAAGTAGTGAAGTTGAGCTGACGGATGAAGAGGAGGAGGAAGATGATATTCCGCCGTGTGATGTTGAGGTTGACACGAGGAGGCAAAAGAAAATTAAGCCAATTAATTTGGACTTAGTTAATTTTGATAGTGTGTTGACGGAAGAGCATCTGCGCTCTATTCGTCGTTTATCTGGGGCGCCGAGTAATGTTGAGTTGTTGTTACCTCAGAAGGGCGACCGCTTGTATTCGCCACCCGATGGGTTTCATACGGTATTTTTGGGGTACTTGACATGTACTTCTCAGATTACCCCGCATCCGACTTTGTTGAAGGTTTGCGAGGAATTCAAGATAGGGTACAGTCAGTTAACTCCGACTACACTTCTTATTTTCGAGGCGTTTCATCACCGAGTGTCTCTAGTAGGTTTGCCTGTGAGTGTGAATTTGTTCAAGGCGTTATTTACGCTACATCGGCCCAATGAGATGCCTTTCTTTTGCTTTCATCCTCGCGTTCATTACCAATTCGTGAAGAGTGTGAAGCTATCTTTGGGGAAATGGAAGACTTATTTTTTTTACGTGAGGGCTCCCACTTTTGACGTTCCCGTAGTTTGGAATCCTACGTGTGAGAGTTTCGCGATAACTGCAAATATGGCGAAGAGGATTGAGGAATCTGGGTTGTGTGATATGGAATTTGATCCGAGGAGTTTGATACCAAAGGCGAAGGGTCAGCCTCGTATATCCTTTTGTTGCCTTGATTTGTGTTTTTATTTATTTATTTATTTATTTTTTATTTTTTTTAGTTGTTTGGTATTGTATACCCCGTGTTTCTTATGTATTTGTTATCTCTTGTAGATGGGGGTATCACTTTTGCGGCACTTCGAGCTAAGGCGAATGGGTCGTCGAAGAAGAAGTCGAAGAAGGTTCCCTCTACGTTGGGAGGTTCTTCAAGTGGTTTGCTTCGTGAGGAGGTCCATGTAGAAACTCCTCGAGTAGTCGCCGATGACCGTAGCAGTGCTGGTGAAGTGGAGGGGCGTCCACCGACGAGGGATCGTGGTAAGGGAAAGAGGGTGGATACCGAGTATGTGGCTGTGCCTAAGCGTCCACGGGTAGACCCAGAGGAGACTTATGCTTTCCATGGTGGAGGAGGGAAACAGCTGTTTACGTATGGCGTGAACCGCGATGGTAAGGAATCATACTGGGATGTGTCGGACTATGATTTGCCTATGTTGAGTACCGAGGGATTCGTTCGGGAGTATGACCGTGCTCGGATGTCTGGTAAGGGTCCTTCTCACATGCTAGAGTTAGCTGGTGGGGACATATGTCGGGTGAGTACTTGTCTACTTAAAACAATTTTTTATGTTTTATTCCCTATTGACTTGCGAAAAATATTGTTATTATTATTATTATTTTTTTTTTTATATAGTTGGTGGCGACTTGGAGACATCTCATGGAGCACGGTTGGAACGTGGAAGCTAGGAATGAAGAGGAGCGGGCTCGAATTCACGCGCGTGAGGATGATCTTCTAAGCCAGTTGGAAGTAGCGCGGTCCGATCTTGCTCAACGCTCGGAAGAGCTTGCTCGGAAGACAGAGGAGCTTGCGCAGAAGACAGAGGAGCTCGAGGTTATCCGAGGTGATGCGAAGGCGTATAAGGATGATGTTCACAAGTTGAACGAATGCTACGACCAGCTCAAGGAGAAATACGAAATTGAGAAGGCGACGGGGAAGAGGTTCCTCACGACGTCAGGTGGTGCGGCTTATAAGGAGTCCATCGTGGAGGAAACCAAGCTTAGCTTCCGAGGTAGTGATGAGTGTGCTGCTATGATTGAGGAGCATGCGTTGGCTGTGGTCTATAAGCCATTAGTGCGTGCTTGTCGCAAATATCTTAGCGATGCGGGTGGTATCAGTGAGAAGGTGATTCGAGGGATGGAGGCTGGTATCTCGGATGGAGAGGATGATGAGGTAGATGTTGATGGGACAGGCACAGAGCTTGTGGCTGATATGGTTGCTGTTGATCCCACTGTGGGGACGTCTTCCGCCCGCAGTAGGGGAGTTTAGATTTATTTGCTAGGATAGTTAAACTTATATTTTTTTTTTGTTTGGAGTCTTAGTTTATTTTTCTCGCTAATGTAGATGGGTATGTCCTCTACTATTTCGTTTGAATTTTTTCCTTGTTTGACATTTGAAATTTGATATCTTGAATTATTTGTTTTGACATTGTCAAGAGTTAATGCGCTGCTTATATGTATTTATACTTAGCATTGTACGCGATGTACTTGAGGAGGGGATCAGTCTCCCAAGGTTTTTGTTAAGGGTCGTGCCCTTTGTTCGGACCGCTTGGGTCTCAAATATATTTGTCCGTGGCCACGTTTTAAAATGAACACCTCGTTAAACAAGTGAAGGGACTTAGATAATCCAGCTGGCCAGGCTATATGGATTTTCTAAGTCTCTCTAAGTGTTTGTAAGGTTGTTTTGAATTTGACTCTTGGCAAGAGGTAACTCGTGTAGATGTGATAGCACAAAGAGTAAAGCAAAAAGAGTTGATTTATTCAATGATAGCAAAGTTGCGTTGTTACAAGCCTATATGAGGCGAATGTGAATAAATAGCTAATGGGATATGCCTACGTGAGGCGAAGGTAAATAAATGCTGCTAAAATAAATAAATTGATGATAACAATTTTTTGTGAGTGGTTGTATTACACTTGTTCCTCTTCCACGTCTTCCTTATACTCGTTCGTTTTACTGTGCTGATGGTAGATTAACTTCTTTGGCGTCTTTATGCCTGTCGAGTACAATTGAGAAAAAGGAGAATTTATTTAATCACTTGTATTGATGATTTAGTAATTGAAGTTATGGTGATGTGTATTGCTTCTTTCACGTACCCTACAACGGGAGTTGATTTTTCTTTCTCGCCCTCCGAGATATGAAATGAACTCGTGAATTGTCGCGGGTTGTTATGCGATCACGCCTGCTAGTGGAATTACTTTTTCATGTTAGTAAAAGTAAATAAGATCTTCCGTATGTTGAATTCTAGTGGATGTATAATTATTACCCTTGACGATGTGGTATAGAGTATCTTCGCTCTTTGGGGCATTGATTGAGTAATGTGTATCCTCCCGTAACAGGTTCTCGACCTGTGAGAAGATGATGGGATGTAATTATGAGTCGCTGATGTAAGTAAAAATTACTAGCCCCCCAGTTTAGGTGGGACGTTCACGTACCTCGTTATGTGGTGTCAAATTTCCCACCATGTAGAAGCAGCATTACAAAACAAGTGACGTGGAAGGTTGTGGAGCCTGCATGGGTGGCAATTCGTAAGTAACTTTCATATAGAAGAAATATGGGTGATGTCTTCAACTTATCTGAAGTAAGGTAGGTGTATACCTTAGGCGTAGAACCGTTTGAGGTTCCCTATATTCCATGTTCTGGGTATAGGGTGTCCGTCAGTGTTCTCGAGGCGGTATGCTCCCGTGTTGACCACTTTTGTGATTTTATATGGTCCTTCCCACTTTGGGTCGAGCTTGCCAATAGGGTGAGATGCTTCAGCTTTCCGGAGAACTAAATCTCCGACTTGGAAGGAGCGAGGGCGGACCTTGGAGTTATATGCCTTGGCCATGCGTGATTTATACATCTGTTGCCGGATGTATGCGACTTCACGTAATTCATCTACGAGGTCGAGGCTTCCCCGCATAGCCTCCTCATTAGCTGTTGGATCATAGTTGGTGATTCGCCAAGATGGTTCTCCGATTTCGACGGGTGCGATAGCCTCTGTTCCGAAAGCTAGATTGAAGGGCGATTCTCCGGTTGCTGCTCGTGGGGTTGTGCGATACGCCCATAGCGCGTTAGGCAATTCGTCCACCCACTTCCCTTTGGCACTTCCAAGCCTTGTCTTGAGGTGTTGGGGTATAGTGCGATTCGTGACCTCCGTCTGGCCGTTAGCTTGTGGATTTGCTACGGATGTGAAGAACTGCTTGATGTCTAGGCCGAGGCACCAATTTTTTACTTTGTCACCGCAGAATTGGGTCCCATTATCCGAGATGATGGAACGTGGGATTCCGAAGCGACAGACGATGTTTTTCCATAGGAATTGAATGACTTCTTCCTCTCGGATACGTGCTAAGGGTTCAGCCTCCACCCATTTGGTGAAGTAGTCCACTGCTACAATGAGGTATTTGCGTCCTCCTGTGGCGGGCGGGAATGGTCCAACTAAATCCATCCCCCATTGGGCGAAAGGGATGGGTCTGTCAATTGGTTGCATTAACGCTGCTGGCATGTGAGTGATATTGGCATGCTCTTGGCAGGGCTTACACCTCCGGACTAATCTTTTCGCATCTTCATGCATCGTCGGCCAATAGTAGCCCTGCCTCAGTATTTTGAGAGCTAAGGTCCTCCCGCTCAAGTGATTGCCGCAGATGCCTTCATGTACTTCTCTAAGTACGTAATCCGCTGTGGTCGGGTCGAGGCACTTGAGGTAAGGGAATGAGAACCCTCGTTTGTATAACTCTTCTCCCACTATGACGAAGCGAGCGGCTCTCGTTTTTAACTTTCGTGCTTCGGTGGAATCCGCTGGAAGTTCTCCCTTCTTGAGATACTTCAGGATTGGAGTGAACCAGCATGGTTCATCCTCCTCGGTGTACTGTACTTCAGTGGGTGAAGTTATCTCTGGCTGAGGTGAGGTGAGGAGCGTCACCTTCCGACTTCCGATGCTAGCCATGGAGCTTCCAAGCCTAGCTAATTTGTCAGCATGGACGTTATTGGAGCGAGGTACTTGTCTTATCTCGTAGCTCTCGAATTTAGATAAGAGAGTGTGCGCGAGAGCTAAGTATTTGGCCATGGTGTCGTCTTTGGCCTCATACACTCCGAGTACTTGGTTAACGACGAGCTGAGAGTCGCTTTGGATTAGGAGCTTGCGCGCTCCGGCTGCTAGGGCGAGGCGGATTCCCGCTATCAATGCTTCGTATTCAGCAACGTTGTTTGAGGCTATGAATTCGAATCGTTGAGCGTATTCAAACTCATCTCCATCAGGGTTCGTTAGTACGATACCCGCTCCCCCTCCTGTGGTAGTGGAAGATCCGTCGACGTTGACAGACCAAGTAAGTATAGAAGTGCTTTCTTGTATGGAAGTCATTTCGACTAGAAAATCTGCCAATACTTGCGCTTTGATAGCAGGGCGGGGTTTAAATTCCACTCCATATTCACTTAGCTCTATTGCCCATTTTGCTAATCGTCCGGATGTTTCGGGACTTCTTAGTATTTGCTTCAGAGGGTAATTGGTGAGAACCACCACCTGATGTGACTGGAAGTAAGGTCGAAGCTTCCGAGCTGCGTTGATGAGGGCGAGAGCGAGTTTCTCCATGTTGGTGTAGCGTTGTTCGGCTCCTTGGAGGGCGCGACTTATGTAGTATATGGGTTGGTGGCCCTTTTCTCCATCTCGGATGAGGACTGCGCTGACGGCATTATCTGAGGTAGCTAAGTACAGTAGGAGGGTGTCTCCGGGCTGAGGTTTTGTGAGCAAGGGTGGGGATGCTAAGTACGACTTCAGCTCAACGAATGCCTTTTGACATGCCTCATCCCACTCGAACTTTTTTCCTCCCCTTAAAATTTTGAAAAAGGGGAGAGCCTTGTCCGCTGATCTTGAAATGAATCTGTTCAGGGATGCCAAACAGCCGTTGAGCTGTTGAACTTTCTTGATCGATGTTGGTGGAGCCATGGAGGTGATTGCTTCGATTTTCGCGGGATTAGCTTCAATTCCCCGCTGTGAAATCATATAACCCAAAAATTTGCCTCCCCGAACTCCGAATGAACATTTGAGGGGGTTGAGTTTCATCTTATATTTTCGTAGGGTGGCGAAACACTGATCTAAATCCGTTAGGTGGTCCGAGACCTTAACGCTTTTGACGAGCATGTCGTCGATGTACACCTCCATATTTTTACCGATCTGATCTGCGAACATTTTGTTCACTAGACGCTGGTAGGTGGCTCCTGCGTTTTTCAACCCGAAGGGCATGACTTGATAGCAGTAGATGCCTTGGTCAGTGATGAAACTGGCCCTCTCTTGATCTTCTGGCGCAAGTAAGATCTGGTTATACCCTTGGTATGCGTCGAGGAAGCTGAGGAGCTCGCATCCTGAGGTCGAATCGATGAGTTGATTGATTCTAGGCAGAGGAAAAGGGTCCTTAGGACAAGCTTTGTTGAGGTCGGTGAAGTCTACGCATAGTCTCCACTTCCCCCCGGGTTTGGGAACGAGTACTTCGTTCGACAACCATTCAGGATACTGAACCGGCCGTATGTGGCCCGCGTCGAGGAGTTTTGCCACTTCCGCTTTGATATGCTTGTTGCGTTCGGGACCAAATGTCTGTTTCCTCTGTTTGACTGGCTTCAACCTCTTATCGACGTTAAGCCGATGTAGGGCTACCTGAGGGGGAATGCCCGACAAATCTTGGGCTTTCCATGCGAACACATCTCCATTGTGTCGTAGGAAGTTGATAAGCTGCTGCTCTGTGGTTGGATCTAAATCATATCCTATCCGTATGAGCTTGGAGGTATCTCCGGGAGTGAGTTCTATGAGCTTAAGTTCTTCAACAGCTGCTAGCTTGATGCTGTCATCCGGCACACTGATGAGGATTTCTTTATTATCCTCAATGACCGCGTTGACCCATTTCCGTTTGTCGGATTTTTGGGTGTCGTCTCCCCTTCCGGGTGGTTTAAGCTTCTTGGAAGGTTCTCGTAGGGCCCTTGCATAGCACTCTCGAGCGAGACGTCTATCTCCAAGTATTTCCCCCATTCCATAGGGAGTAGGGAACTTCCACTTCTGATGATAGGAGGAAGGCACCGACTTAAATGTGTGGATTGCTGGTCTCCCCAGAATGATGTTGTAGGGTGATGGCCTGTCGACGACGAGGAACTTGATTAGTTTTGTGATCCGACAGGGGTCTTCCCCTAACGAAACTGGCAGTTCCACTTCTCCCATGGATAAAATGCCTTCTCCTGTGAATCCTTTCAGGGGTGTGGCAACGGGATTAAACCGGGCATTATCTATGCCTAGCTGCTTAAAAGCGTGGAGGTACATGATGTCAGCTGAGCTTCCACCGTCCACTAATATCTTCTTGACCAAGAAGTTGGCCAGCGTTGTTGTTACTACCAGTGCATCGACATGGTCTTCATCCGGACCTTCGAGGTCGGAGGAGTTGAAGACTATGCTGTGATCAGGTCTTCGTATTTGATATATGCGTGCGGAGGGAGAAGCATGCTCTTGATTCATGCGTGCTGATCGAGCGAGGGTGCGTCTTGCATTTTGTGAATCGCCACCCGCCGGTCCTCCGGAGATAAAAGAGATGATTCCTCGGGTAGGTTGGTTATCGTTGTTATCTAGGTCACGTCGATGACTTCCATCCTCTCGTCTTTGCTGTTGATCTCGATTGTTATCTCGGCGTGGAGGATCATCACGGCGCTTATTTCTCGGCTTATCAATGTATTCGCCTAAATGGCCCTGTTTGACCAGCCTCTCAATCGCCATTTTGAGTTGTGCACATTCTTCCGTAGTATGCCCTCTGTCCTTATGGAATCGACAATAACGATCCGATTTTTCTCGCTTTGCGTTTGGCTGCATAGGACGTGGAGGTTCTGCTAAACCTTTTTGCTCTATCACGTGAAGGATTTCCGTGAGGCGAGCGTTTAGCGGAGTGAACCTATTGTAGGAGGAAGAGGGTTGGCCTTGAGGTGGAAGTGGGGGACGTCGATCATCGCGCCTCCTATTGTCCTGACGGTCATCTTCCCTTTTTTCTTTTAGGAGGAGCATGGGTAGAAGCTTCCTCTATCCGGACGTATTTTTCGGCTCGATTTAGCAACTCCTCCAAGTTGCCTGGGGGTCTTCCTGCGATAGATTCTTTGAATCTACCAGGTTTCAAGTTTTGCTGCATAATCCCAGAAAGCATGTCTTGCCCCACACTGGGGACTTCATGGACGGCTTCTACGAAACGTTTGATGTAGTTGCGGAGCGTTTCGTTATCTCTCTGTACTACTGAGAAGAGATGAGCTGGGGTTTTGGCATATTGTTTATTGATGGCGAATTGGTTGGTGAACCGGGTTGACAGCCGAGCGAAGGTGTCAATCGACCCTATGGGTAGGGAGTTGAACCAGTTCATTGCCCTCTTGGAGAGAGTGGTACGGAACATTTTGCACATCGCAGCATCCGTCGGGCCGTATAAATCCGCCATGGCACTGAATTTCTCAATATGTTCCTGTGGGTCGGTGGTTCCTTCGAATTGAGGTAACCCCGAGATCTTTACTCCTTGAGGTAATACCTCGTTGAGGATGTCTATGGTGAAGGGACTGCGTCTTGCTGGGAGAGGCATCCTCTCATCCATTTGATTATTTGGTTGGGAGAAAAGGTTTTGGCGAGACATTCGGCTGTTTACTTCGCCTTCTCCCTCATTAAAGAGAGGGATTCTCGGTGGTGATGCATTCCCCCGTAGGGGTGAGCGCCGACGTTGTTGTCTGGGCTGTGCTCCTCGGTGATTAGTAGATAGCTGCACTCGGGACCGTGGGTCCGACGTAGAGGAGGAGACACTTATTTGATTCTGGATTGGCGGTGGGACCACAGTGGTACTATAGGTGGAGCTTGTGCTGGTATCGCATTGGGAGCGTCTGCTCCCATCGTGGCGATATATTGAGTTACGGCCTCCGTGGCGGCGCGAGTAGAAGCTTCCGCTATCATACGTTGGAGCGCGTCCTCGGTTATTTGAACCGTTCGAGGAGCAGGGAGTGGTGGATCGGCGAGTGGTGGGTCCCGAGGGGGGATCACCTGAACCTCGCGAGGTGGATCTGCAGCACGTGGAGGAGCTGGCTCCGTGGCCCGTGGAGGAAGTTGCTCCACGACGCGTGGAGGAGGTGGTATGCCCGATCCTCCACGGGCTGGGAGGTTATTAGCTGTGTCGTTTTCTCTCCGAGCTGACGCCTCAGGAGGATCTTGTTGGCTACGTGATCTGGTTTGCATCGTTCCCACAGACGACGCCAAAATGATGAAGCTAAAGTGTAGCTCACCTAGGATAGTATAGAAAAAGAGCTGGGAGAGCAAAGCTGATCAGTAGCTAGTCAACTCGATGCTCCTGAGGTCCCTGCGAAAAGAGCACACGTGAACTAAGCCGGGGGTTGATCCGGCGGAAACCCCTCCGACGCTCAAGTCAGATGTACGGATCGTAGAGAGAGTAGAGAGAATAAAACTCGAGGTTGATTATCGATAAATGAGAACGTACCTTAATAAATGAATAAAACATCTATTTATATGTTGTTGAATGGGTTGGGCTTCCTTTGTTGGGCCCAAGCCTTACTTTGAAGGAGCTTGGGCTTTCGTGTAATGAGCCCACTCGTATATGATTGGGCTCTCATGTATTGGGCCTAATTAGTAGATAAATTTGAGGGCCCATTGGGCCGGCCCATTTAGGTATATTATATATATATATATATATATATATATATATATATATATATATATATATATATATATATATATATATATATATTGTACGTATATATTATTCATTGTACCATTAGTTCAATGTACGAATAGAGCATGTTTCTCGAACGAAAGCTCTTAAAACAACAATAGTATTGACAATTTCTTGTTTAGTTATGAGAAAACTATACAAAAAGTTCTAACCATGTTAAGAAAAGTGAGGGATAAGATTGATGATGACGTGGACTTCAACAAGAAACAAGCGACAATTAAATTATATTTTACTACGCCATCATAAATCTATAAAAATATGTATTGTAATATGTAATTTAAAAATTATTTTTATGCATTATTAATTTATACTTTATATGTAGCTTTTTAAAATTTTCGAATGTGTATTATCTTATAAATTTAATGAATTAATAATTTAGCACGTTGCCCCCGAGTCGGGACCGCGAAAAAATATTATTAACGAGATTATTAAATTATCGAGTATTAATTTATCAAGATTCTATTATACATATATAATTAAACACATAGGTTCGATGAAAATGAAGTTACAAGGGTTAATAAATGGAGTTCCATCACAAAAATAAGAAATATGAAATCGGAGGAAACAAACCCATTCCACTTCACTAAAAACAAGCCCAATAAGCGATAACGGTGATCATATGCGTTAATAAAATGTATTTTATGTAAAATAATGGGAAAATTACAGTTTTCACTCCTCAAATTCACACATATTTCACATTTGATTTTCCATATTCACAAAAAAACATATTTAATCTTTCATGCTTTAATCCCTTAGTTTAGGCAGTGATGAGGAACACGCTTGATTCAATTACTATTAACGAAAGAATGACAAAAAATGTTGAATTTTTAGAACTTGAGGGACCAAATTTATATTTTGCAAATATAGATGAGTAAATGTAAAATCGATTCAAACTTCAGAAAGAAAACCGTATGTTTCGGGTAAAATAATATAAACAACTTCATATATACTCCAAAAGAATGTATTATAATGGAGTATAAAAATATTAATGCAAGTTCGTAAGGATGACATATTACATGGTGTAAATTTTATTTGAATTGACGGTATAAATAATATCTTTAAGATTTTAGAATTTTGAATAATTTCCAAATGAAATATTGTTTTTTCAAGTTATCGTGAGCAAAGTTATGGTGAAAATTGAAACAAAATTTTTGAAAATTGAAACAAAATTTTTGATTTTGTAACAATAACTTTTCTTACGAATCTCGAAAGGTCCGATTTTCAATTTTTGGGAACGAATTGAAATACATATTAGATTTCAAAATTCAATATTATTTTAATTTCCAATTTTTTTAATTTTTTTTTTTTTTTTGTTTTTGAAACTTATGATGTTTTGGAACAAAATTTGAATTAGTACTTCACTTTCAAAAAAACAAACAGAACGCTCCAAAAGTGCTAATTTCCATCTAATTCATGCTATTTCCACCCGTAGTTAAAATTGTCGTTTACACTTCCAAATAATTCAAAATATATTAAAAATTATATTTTTTTTCCAATCTTCTTCGTCACGTGTCCTTTATTGACCTTGACTAAATTTTTTTTCCTTTTTGGTAATTAGAGATTACACAGGAATGGTAATTACTACTATCCCTAGATTTTGACTGTCGATTATTTCGATTATTTTTTAAGAAGATTAATTTATTGTGCGATTTTCAATTCTACACATGGGATGGAATATTCGGCGCAGCCTAGCATTATTTACGTCGATTCTTATCACTTTCTCTTCTTCCATCTACAGTTTTCATTACAATCAAAACTACCAAGAACAATAAATAAATATATTTATGACAAATTGTTCTTACAGAAATCAGTTGGAACACATCGCAATATCTCAAACACTAAATAACCAAGAACAATAAATAAATATAAGCACGCACGTGTTGGTACAAACGAAACGTATTTTTCAGAGCACACTGTTTTTAATTTTTTTTATAACCTTTTTAAGGAAACATTAAACACATGCTCACAACTTCAATTAATGAAATATCTGATCCTCAAATCCTCTCTCTTCCTTTCTCTCTCTACACACACATTTCTCTCTCTACAGTCTACACACAGTGCTCAGACTTTCAAACTTTTTTCCCCGGCGGCGATGACCGAAATTCCGGTACCAAAAGTTTGTCAAGATTGATTTTTTTTTTTTTTTTTTCAAGAAAGTTTGTTTTGATCTTTAGTAATAATATTTTGGGATTGTGGGTTGCCTCTGAAATTCCAATTTATTGACTTGAAAAAAGAGGAGAGAGAAAAAAAAAAAAAAAAAAAAAACAGAGTTCTTGGTTCTTGATTTCGGGGTTTGAACCCGGAGACGAAATCTTGACTTGTTTGGGTCCGGATTTGTCGGCGATCGAAAAAATCTGGTTGAATTGGAAATTTTTTTTATAAAGGAAGAAATTAGAAATTAAAAATAAAAAAAAAAGAAAAAAAGAGCATATAGTTGAAAAATAGACTTTGTGGTATTTGCCATTAGTTTTGTTTCTCTCTCTCTCTTCTTTCCTTCAGACAGAGAGAGAAAATCCCCTTAATTTCTCACTTTCTCTCCCATTGAATTCCTTCCCCACCCTTTCTTTATTGTTTTTACCTTACTCTGTTTTTCTTTCTCTCTCTCTCTCTCTCTCTCGTCTTTTTGTTTTCCCCCTGTTTTCCCTAAAGAGATTAGAGAGAGAATCAGAGCAATCTCTCTCTTTCTCTCTCTATCTCTCTCTCTCTCTCTCTATCTCTGTGTGTGTGTGTCTGAAAACCATGTTTATCTTTGATAAGGTACCGATGCAAACAAATCTTGAAAGCTTCTTGGATTGCACAACCCCTGTGGTCCCATCTCAATTTCTGCCCAAGGTTAGTTTTTTTTTTTTTTTTTTTTGATAATTAAAATTAATTTGTTGTTTTTTAATTAATTAGATTGATGGCATTGTACATTTGTTGTTGTTGTTGGTCCATTTTTATTGTGCAGAGTGAGATGATGAAGCTTAACAAGCTATGGCATCCATGGGAAAGAGAGAACATTGACTATTTTACCCTCGGTGATCTTTGGACTAGCTTCGACGAATGGAGCGCTTGCGGCGCCGGAATCCCGATCGTCTCCGACGACGGCCAGAATTTAATCCAATATTTCGTTCCGTATCTCTCCGCAATCCAAATTTTCACCAGCAATTCATCTCTAAATTGTACGAGGTAAATAATTAATTATTATAGCATTGCCAAAATTGATCATCTTTGATAATCTATTTTAATGGTGTCGTTTGATTTCGTTCTTGGTTCTAATTGAAAGTTCATAAAATCGTTAAAAGAATGCAACTTTTTGATCAAAAGTGTTCTCGTCGGACCGTTCTTGGTTCTAATTGCAAGTTCATTAAAATCTCTAAATTGTACAAGGTAATTTTAATTATAGCATTGCCAAAATTGATCATCTTTTTTTTTTTTTTTTTTAATTGATAATCTATTTAATTTTGTATTGCTTAAAACAATTTTAAAAAATGCAAATTTTGGATCGAGAATGTTATCGTTTAATTTCGTTCTCGATTCTAATTGCAAGTTCATAAATTGTAAATAAATGCAACTTTTTGATCAAAAGTGTTTTCATCGGATCGTTCTTGGTTCTAATTGCAAGTTCATTAAAATCTCGTTTTCGTATTGTTATATTTATATAATGGCGACATATGTGCAAAAAAATAAAACGGAGTTACTATTAGTTACATTGCTTCGATATATTGTAATTACATAATCATTTGAAATTTCGAAACTTGTTTATTTGAATAGGGATAGGGATGAAACGGACTCGAGTGAGACTAGAGATTCGTTTAGCGATTCATTTAGTGACGAGAGTGAGAGCGAGAAGTTGTCTAGGTGGGACGGATGTTCCTCCGAAGAAGGGCTTTCCGAGCAAGATTGCTCGTGGCATCCAAACGCTCGATTGGGTAATCTTTATTTTCAATACTTTGAGAAGTCGTCTCCTTACGGAAGAGTTCCCCTCGCGGACAAGGTAACCAACCGTTTTTTTTTTTTTAATTAGATTTATAATTAAATAAATACTTGAAATAAAATTTTTTTTTCTTTTGAAATGAATCAACATTTTCGTGGGAGAATATTCGTCTTTTGTCTATAGCGGATTGCTTTTGAAAACTAACTAAACTTTTTTCTTTAGAATATACTCTTTCCTTTCGATCATGTATGTCCATTTTGTCAAGAGCATCAAATATGATTCTGTTCCGCAAACGTTGAATTTCTTTATTTATTTTATTTATTTATCGGTTTTCGATTTTTCTCTTCAGACTTTTAGCTTAGCTGAAAGATACCCTGGATTAATGTCTTTGAGAAGTGTAGATCTTTCACCTGCGAGTTGGATGGCTGTTGCATGGTTAGTCATCTTCACTCGTAAAATCGATTAAAAAACGAGATTTAAAGAAAATGTATATATATACATAAATATATGTATTCATTCGTCTTTTTGTGAACCAAAAAAAAAACGCATAGGTACCCTATTTATCACATTCCCGCCGGAAGAGCCGTTAGAGACTTGCAGACGTGCTTCCTCACTTACCACACACTTTCCTCTTCTTTTCAAGGTATATTCCATTTTTATATTCCCTTCATTATCGAGATAACTCGTCTCTTCACTAACTTTTTTTTTTTTTTTTTTTTTTTGTAGATATGGATTTTGAAGAAGATGCGGAGAATGTCGAGAGGAAAGGAAAAGAAGGTGAAAGCATAGCTCTGCCTCCGTTTGGTTTGGCGACTTATAAGATGCAAGGCGATGTTTGGATATCCGACAAAATGGGCGGTCAAGATCAAGAGAGGCTCTTTTCAATGGTGAGTGTTGCCGATTCTTGGCTAAAGCAATTACACGTGCAGCACCATGACTTCAATTACTTCATGGGAATTCGCCATTGATAAGAAGCATACCCGAAATAAAATCCGTTTTTTTAGTTAAACCCCTCCAAAAAAAACAAAACCAAAAAAAAAAAAAAATTATATTATATCGACGACTAGAATGCTTTTTCTCCCGTGTTTTTTTGAGTATTCGTACTGAGAAAACGAGAGAATTAGTGAGCTTTAGAGGTGTAGAGAATTTTCTCTGGTTTTTAACGTGCGTTTTTTTTTTTTTTTTAATTGAGTTGGTTTTAGAACGCGTAAAGGTGAAACTAACAAACGCCCGCTTTTTTTTCGGATTTTTTTTTTCCGTAAGAGGTGGTTTTATTGCAAGAGCGATTTAGATGAAGAGAGAGTGAAGTTCTTGGGGACTTTTATATGTACAGGTTCAGGAGAAAAAAAAAAACAAGTGGACTTTGCACATTTTATATGTAACATAAATTTCATGACTTGTTATATTATATTTTTCCCGGATTTTATTATTACTGCTAATTATTTTCCTTACAATTTTCCAGTTTATTTTGCCTATCTTGATTTTGAAGTTTATCTTGACAATAGTTTGAACCCTAACTTTAAAGTTTATAAGATGGCAGTAAATTTATGATTTTTTTTATTTTTCTTTTACGATGGGAAATGATAAATGCATAACGATTTTTATTAAATGTAGGATATTGTTTTTAATTTTAATTTTTTTCTCTATTTTGGACGCACTTTAGTAGCAAGAGATATTTTAATACAAAAATAATTCTCGTCCTCCACTTATAATTGTCTACATGTAACATGACTATATTTATTCTCTACAGTTTTCAAGCATCAAACACATTTGAAAAAAACTCTATATTTATTTGTCGTTCATATTTAATATTGAGTATAAATAAATTTTTACCTCAGTTTCAACCGTATCATCTTCAAAAGCCGATAGATTCATGTTTTTGGTGATTAATGATGATTAATGGTATGATATTCTTCCAAATTAATGTCAATGAAAACTTATAAAAAGAAAGAGTTTAAAAAATTAAGATGAGATATATTAAGTTTTTTTAAATAAATTAAATCGAGTAACCTTAATCGACTACCAAAACAGTCGATTAATACTTTAATCGACTATCGGAGTATTATCGATTAACTTAATCGACTACCAAAACACGTAGTCGATTAAGGGTCCAACTTGTGTGATTTTCTCTACCTGCGCCGTCCTTCGCTCTATCTACCAAAAAACCTAGATTTGCTCTCCATCTCACCACACCGCCGTCACATCACACAATCACCTCCCCACTTCAATAAATTTCTCGCCTCTGCCACCTGCTGCATCACCACACTTCGCCGCCTGTTGCACCACAACTTTCAACTGTCGATGTTAAGTACCACGACAATCTAATCTTCACAAAACTCCAGGAAACTTCAACCGACGGGGGGTTGGTTCCGCTCCTATCCCTACCGGATTAACTTGCTGGAGCACGTGGTCCCCACCGCTCTTCCTCTCCTGCTGATTCTTCTTCTCCTTGTCGGTGTAAGCGACAACCCTCATGACCAATGTCGAGGCAGTTGCTAGAGAAAATAGTGATTAAGAAGAAAAAAAAAAAGAGAGAAGAAAGAAACGAGAAAGGAGACGGGATAAATAAAAAATGAGATTAAGATTTTGAAAGAGTACATTGAACAATTAATGGTAGATTTTCAGTTCTTTTTTTTGTTTTTAGCACAAAAGTAATCCAATTCCAACTATGCTGCACGAACATGGATACGCAGACACTGCGATACGCGGATACGGACACAACGATACGACAGTTTTAAATGTTGGAAAAATTGAAGTGTTCACCTCAAATTTGGAAAATATTGAAGTAAAATTCCGTGATTGTTTCAAGGAATAAATTATGGAAACATAATCTACGCTTCAAGTAGATAATTGTAGTGTGTTTAAATGCTCAAATCCAATATGGGATGAATGAGAAATAAATGCACAAAGTAAGTACTTCAATGAGCTAAAGTGAGCTCAAAGGGCTTGGTGGGAGGTGAAAAGTCACCTATCCCACATTGTGAAAAGAGCATTAATGAGAACACTTTAAATAGTGTCAAGTGGATAGCTAGATGTATAATCAAGTGTGGGCTTAAGTACCAAGCCACATGCGCGCCGCCGCCGCCCGCCGGACCGAGAGCGTGTCCGAGGCCTTTGGAAATGTTTGTTTTGGACATAATTAATTAATATTTAAATCTAGAGTTGTGTCTTTTGGAACACAACTTTCTGAAAACTATAGATAGAGCCCTAGTTTTCCAGCAATCTCACTCAATCATCTAAGCATTCATAAGTATATCTGTTGCATTATCTTTCTTTCGTGTCAATAGAAGTCCAAAATGTCTTTTCGTTCATTGTGTTCCAACAGTTGTTGTGCTGCTCTGTTGGAACTGTAAGTCGTTCTATCTTGGGAGACAATTGTCGAAACCGAAGCACTGTAGCGGGGCAATTTTGTCTTAAGGAGGGAGAACAAAGTTCTTGCATCGACTTTTCTCTATTTCTCAAATCTCTGTTCAACTATCTCGAAAAACCTCTAAATAACAATTAACACTAAAAAACTAGGATACGGATATTTGGGGATACGCATAAATATAAAAAATATATGGGTATATTTATAAATTATTAAAATATAGGGGTACATTTATAAATTGTAAAAAAATATTTATAAGTCGTCAAATCGCAAAAGAGAACCGCTTGCCCTTGCTGCTCCCCTGCGTGTGTTTTTGGTCGTCGTCGCCACTAGAATTTTGGACTTTTAGGTGCTCTTAAAGATGACAGAGACAAACTCAAAATAGAAGGATCCACTAGCATAAATTTGTAATATAGAGAAGGAAATTCGTATTTTTTTATTATGCATTTCTTTTAAAACATAAGAGTAGTGTCCCAACTTTTTTAAAATTGCGGACACTTCCCGTTACTGGTGTTCTATTTTTAGCAAAATTACGACATAACCCGATACGAAGGTCCGAACCGAGTGCAGACGTGTCTGAGTATCCAGGTATCGGTTAAGGAATCCTTCACCTTTTAAAAGTGTCCATGCAGCATAAAATTCCAACAATAGTCAAATAGAAATAGTCAAATAGATGACAACTAGATCAGATTCGAATATCCATTTCATAATTCAATTACTAAGTAATACGAAGGATAATAATATCTCTTGATTAACCATAGCATCAAAGTCAATATGTCCGAGTGGTTAAGGAGACAGACTCGAAATCTGTTGGGCTTTGCCTGCGCAGGTTCGAATCCTGCTGTTGACGTAATTTTTTAATTTTCGAAATAACTTTTCCAATTTCATCTTTTTTATTAAAAAAATTGAATGTTTACGGGGAAAACAAATAAATAAGTAATTAAAATATTAATAATAATCTGATATATTTAATTAAAAAACTTTTGGGGTTTATTGCGAGTCTGTCATGAATTAGTGAAGACAGCTAGCTATTGTTTGGCATGTGAGCTCTCCGCCGGCTTACGAGCCAGTCAGCTCACCACCGACAGTTGCTCCCGTTCCTTCGCCGCCGTCTCCAGCTCCCGTGGCGGCGACACCACCCACTGAGTCTTCTCCTCCCGCGCCGACATCTGCTCCGCCCACCGAGCCACCAGCCACGGCACCACACTCCTTCTCCGAAACCGGCACTAGCGTGTGTGTGTTTGTTTTAGCGTGTGGATAAACTATATATATATATATATGTATATATTTATTTATTTGATAAGGACTGTTGAATTTTCCGTCGGAAGAAGAAATCACAGGCTAGAGAGAGAAAGGGCAGCAACCCTTTGAAGAAATCCCACTCATCTTCTCTCTCTACTTCATTTTTTTCTTCTGAGTTTTTATATATATGTATATTTATTTGTTTATTAATGGTTGATTATTTTGTGGAAAGAGAAATCATAGGCTAACGAAAGGGCGGGGTCGGAATTGACCTCGCACGACGTAAAGACCGCGGCCGGTATTGGCCACGTTACTGAAAAGGCGGGGTCGGAATCGACCTCGCACAAAGTGAAAATCGCTGCCGATATTGCCGGTATCGGCCGCGTCATTAAAAAGACAGGGTCGGAATTAATTACAGCAATGCCAAATATCCTAAAACAAAACTAAAATCACAAAACAAATAATTAAAAAAATAACAATAAATTGAGTTAATCAATTCGTATATAATTATCAGAAAATTAACCAACGAGCCTAACGGTCTTCTTGTTGACTTCCTCACCGGACCCATCCAGGCGCACGTTAGCCTTCACCACCATGGCCTCCCTCTCCAAATACCTACCGCACCGCCTGAGCTTAACCGTGGTCGCCAACTCCACCCGAATATCCACCACCGACCCACCGGAGATCTTCACGAACGCATCGTCCCACGGCAGCCCGCTGGTCCGGACCACCACCCTACGGTGGGCCGTCTTCTTCAGTCCCTGATAGAACCCGGCGGCCGTGTAGTTACCCACCGCCGGCAGACTCGCGTTCGAGGCGTAGAAGAAGGTTAGATTGAGATCGCCGTAACGGATCCCGTTAAAGGGCATCACGTTCTGAAGCTTGAGGTCGATGAAAATGAAGGTGTTGAGCCTGGTGGCGTTGGATGAACCGGTGGTGGTTTTTAGGGCAGGCACGTACATATCCTGTATGTATAATCTGGGCTTGTGTGTAACGAAGCTTAGCGAAAGTATTACTATGACGGGGGTTAAGATTATCACTATGCAGATTGTCCATATCGAGATACAACATTTTCCCATTGGAATAATATATGTATAGAACACAACACACACAAAAGAAGAAGAAGAAATAAATACATTTATAGAACTATGTTTTCTTGACTAGGTTATATATAAAAATATATATATATATATATATATATATATATATATATATATATATATATATATATATATATATATATATATATATATATATATATAATTTAAATAAATCCCAAGAAGTTACCCATTATTTATTCTTTATCTTTAAAAAATCTCAAGTTGGAATAATTAAAGAAAGACCGCACAAAGTCAATAGATTAAAAGTCAAAACTTGGTGATAGTGGGAGGAAGAAAATAAAAGGGATAATTACAGTTTTCAACTCTCAAGATATCACATTTTGTTGACAAAAAAACACATTTGGTCCCTCATGTTTCAATAAGTTAACACTTTTTCGTCATCTCCGTCAACTTATTGTCTGTTAAGGCAGTGATGGGAACAAAGTTGATTCGGTTAGATTTTTAATAAAAAATTGACGGAAATAACTAAAAGTGTTGAATTTTTGGAAAATGAGGGACCAAATATATTTTTTTATGAACACGAGGGACCGAATGTGAAATTGATACAAACTTGGAGATGGAAACTAACTTTATTTTTTTCCAAATACAATAGGTATGACTTGAGTGGATGGCAAGTCGAATATTTATGAATAAATTTGCAAATAATTTTTTTCTCTAGACTTGTATTCAAATTAAATTTGAAATACATATGGCCGTGTTTTAAATAAGTTTCCCGCCATACTAATACTTTGAAGTTTGAACTATATGCATTTGATTAAGCTAACTTGATTTAGTTTACTTGACGTAATTTAGCTAATCACAAGTAAGAAGTTTATAGAACTGGAGCTCCGAAGATCTGCCGCCGGAGAGAAAAAAATTCAAAAGTCGAAAGTCAACTAATCGGAATTGAGGAGTCATTTGAATAGAGCTTTGACGACCTGCATTCAGATAATGAAAATTAATATATATATATATATATATATATATATATAGATATATATATATATATATTGTATAGGGAAAATTGCACATCACCCCCTAAAAAATTCTAATTTTTACACTTTACCCCCTCAAAATTTTAAATCTGAATGCCCCCTTCAAAGTGTTATTCTTTTTACAATTGCCCTGATAGCATAAATTCGATGGATTATTCATCGGCATTTGAGTATTTTTGTTGCGCATTGCCCCTTTATGCCCCATTTACATGTTATTTTTGTTGCACGTTACCCCTTAAAAACATTAACTTTTTGCGCATTGCCCCTTTAAAATGTTATTTTTGTTGCACAATGACCACGAAAAATTGGCTTCTGGGGCAATGTGCAACCAAAAGAATATTTTGAAGGGGGATCATCCAGCTTTTGAATTTTTAGGGGGAGGGAAAGCACGAAAATGTTAAATCTGTAGGGGGTAAAGTACATTTTGTCCTATTGTATAAAATAAAAAAAATTGAAAAAAAAGGATTTGGACTTGTATGAAATGAAATATTTCAGAATTTGATTTGTTGAAAAAACAGGATTGGGTGTTGTTGGCTGCTAGGGTTTGTCCGTACACCGTGATATATTATAATACACCGTAGTATATCATAGTACACCGTAGTATACCATAGTCTACTACAATATTGACGATAAATAAATAAATAAAAATATGTAGATTGAATTAAAAAAATAACAAAAAACACGTTTTTTTTTTTTTTTTGTAATTTTCAATATTATGTAGAAAAAAAGTTTTTTAAATGGTAGTGTAAACTATTGTACAACATAGTATACCATAGTATTTGTAAAACTGCTGAATTATTTAACGAAAAGGAAAAATATTTTCTTTTCGTAATTTTCAATAAAATGTTAAAAATAAGGAAAAAAAAAGTTGTTTATAATAATGTAAAAAATTAATGCTAGACTGAAAATTGAAAAAATAAAGATGAGTGGAAGGGTATTATCGAAATGAATTCTATGTAGCAAATCTTTAGTTAAATTTGTCATTTAGTTCTAATTAGTTTTGTCACAGGATACCTATATCTTAAGAATACTAATTAAATAGAAGAATTGGTCTTAATTAGTATAAGACGGCAAAGATAATATTTTGTCCTTGCAAAGAATACAAAAGACGATCATATTTTTTTATTGTTGTAACTTGTAATGTAATGTCACTATATATATGCTGACAATTACATAGGAATGTAATAAGCTTTTTATATTCATCAATTAATTGTTTTTTCCTTGTTCAACTCAATTACTGGAGGAGGTGATGACCTAAAGCTCAAAACGTAGATACATACGAAGTACATTCCACTTATGTGTATTGTAATTGGTAGAATTAATAAATTAATGTTGGGTTAACATTGACTTTTTTAATTTGAACCTGTTAGACATGTCTAACGTATGTTAAGCCGTAATATATATATATATATATATATATATATATATATATATATATATATATATATATGGATAAAATGCACTTTGCCCCTATAAATTTTTGATTTTCGCACTTCCCCCCCTAAATATTAAAAAAAATGGATATTCCCCCTTCTAAATATTATTTTGATTGCACTTTACTCAATGAGCCAATTTTTTTAGGGCACTGTGCAACAAAAATAAAATTTTAAAGAGGCAATGTGCGAAAAAGTAATGTTTTTAAGGGTCAACGTGCAATAAAAATAACATTTAAAGGGCAACGTGCAACATAACTCCTCAATTTTAATGAATAATTCATCGGAATTTTGCTATCGGGGCAATGTGCAACAAGAATAATATTTCGAAGGGGACATACACTTTTAAAAATTTTGAGGCGGTAAAGTGCGAAAAAATTAGAAATTTACAGGGGGTGATGAGCAATTTGCCCTTCTTTCAATATTAAAAGAAGAATAAATGGATAATTACACTTTTCGTCCCTATACATTACCACTTAAACGATTTTCGTCCCTAAACAAGATGAAGTTACAATTTTTGTCCCTAAACATGTCACTTTTATGCCGTTTTTGTCCCTCCGTCCATTTGTCCAGTTAGTTTGGACGGAAAATTGCACGTGCGCCGCACGTGACACACAAAAGCACCTCTACACAAAAGCTTCAACCTCAAAGGCCCGCGCTGCTACATCCAAGAATTCTACGTTCCCGCCCTCGACCTCTCCCAAAACACGAGCATTTCAAATCATACAACGGTAATCAACCCTTGCCTCTTCTTCGATCTCGCGTTCGAGAACATTTTGGGAGATCGCAGTGTCCGCTACGGAGATGGTAACCTCACCTTCTCGTACGGTCGAACCGCGGTCGCCAACTACGTGGTTCCCACTTTCTACCAGGGGAAGTTGAAGAGGGCCGACAGGCGAGAGGTGGTGGAGAGCAGTGGGGTGCCGTGGGAGTCCGCCGTGAAGGCGGTTTCGAATGGGTCGGCAGCGGTTTTTCGTGTGGATTTGGTGGCTCGGCCGAGGTTTGGGTTTTGGTTTTGGTATTCGAAGAGGAAAGGTATGAGGATTGGGGCTGACGTGGAGGTTGATGGGTTTGGGATGAAGATGAAGAGAGAGGATATTAGGCTGACCAACTTGGGGGCTTCCAAAACTAGGGTTGGCATTTTTGTTATGTTTGTTGGTCTTTTAGTTACTTTGCTGTGTTATATGATTCATCTGCAATAGTTTTTCCTAGAAGCCCATATGTCGGATAAAATTACCGTTACTGAAATCCGACGAGAAGAATTAATCGGTAATACACATTTGGGGAAAAATACAACGAGCTATATATCTCAAAAGGGTTAAATCTCATTTTTCTAATTTGAGGAGAAAAAGTGCAAAAATGACAATTTTTGAAGGGTCGAAGTGCAATTTGCCGATAATTTAAAGGGACAAATAAATTCTTCGTTAGGGTTTTGTTATTGTTTCAACTTTGAGCTTTCATCAGAAACCATGTCGAATTACGTACCAACAGACCTCCTGATCGAAATCCTCGTAAAACTGCCGGTTAAATCCTTAATCCGGTTCGCCGCCGTCTCCAAATCATGGCGGTCGATTATCACCAGCGCCGCCTTCATCGCTTCCCACCTCTCAAAAGGTAAAAACCATACCCATACCCTAATCCACACGCTATCAACAAATTCATTGGTTAAATTCACTGGAGGTGTACCCTTTGCTGTCAATTCTCCCTCAAAACTCAAATTCCCCTACTACGAATCAGACAGCATTTATACAAGAATAGTAGACTCTTGCGATGGGCTTGTTTGCTTATCGAATAACTTCTTCATAATTGATTTTGCGCAATCACCCGGCGTTATATGGAACCCATCTGTTAGAAATCATATAGCTTTACCCAACCCTGCTATCAATCCGGAAGACGCCTACATTTCCGTACTCGGTTTTGGAGTTGATGCCGGTCGTACCCACCACAAGGTGGTGAGGTTTCTTTACTGCAGAAACGCGGCCGGTATTTTTACGACACGGGTTGAGATATTTTCCCTCAAGACATGGAGTTGGCGGAGGTTGATTGGTGGAGTTGATATTTCTCTGCACGCTTATCTAAGTTTGTATTTTCGTCAAGTTTTCTTGAATGGGGTTGTGCATTGGCTCATCGAGCAAGAACCGATAGGTGACAATAGTTTTCGTCGTAGTTATATTCTGGCCTTTGATGTTGGAGACGAGGTATTCCGTGAAGTGATGTTGCCGGAATGGGAGGCGGGTGGTTCGGGTTTTGCAAAGTTGAGTATTTTCGTGATTAAGGAATCACTCGGAGTTGTCAAGTCAACTGGCGAGTCGTGTGATGTGTGGGTGATGAAGGAGTACTGTGTGAAAGAATCTTGGACTAAGTTATATACCGTTCGTTTGTTTGAAAAGATAAAAAATGTGGTTGGCTTTTTGAATAGTGGCGAAGTTTTATTGGCCTTAGAGAATTCTAGGTTAGTTGTCTATAATTCAGAGACTAAGCAGACTAAAGATCTTGGAGTCTATGGAAAGTTTTTTATATATAATTATGTGGAAAGTTTGCTCTTGCTTAGAGGACATATGTAGTGGAGGCGAGTTAGATACGGTGATGTAATAACACAGAATGGGATAAGCTTTTTGGTGAATAGTAGCCGAAACAAATTGAACACCGTAGATGGGATGTAAACGAAGGGCATTTCAGGCAAGAAGACTTTAAATTATTCTATGCAACTCTTATTGTTTTGAGTTAGATATCACTTGATCTTGATATTATTACAATATTTTGCATTTCGATTTTTCTGCGTATTGAGCTCCTCTACATTTTGTCAATGATTTATTTCTCGTTTTATAGGCTCGATAAAATGAGTTCAAATTTGTTGAAAATAATTCGGCAGAGGAGAAAATATATTATACTGTCTATGTATCTAAATAGGTGCATGCATATGAAAATTTATCGACCTTATATTTGAGACGAAGAAAGAGCATTCTTTACTGATGGAAAAAAAAGATCTGCATCTTATTTTTTGATGTATACTAGTTAAATTTTATATTGTGATGAAAGATCAATAGAATATATGAAACACAGTTTTTGCCTGCAAAGGGAGACAATATATTAGTTTTTTTAACGACGGTACGATGATAGGAAACGATTTAAAAAAAAAAAAGATAAATAATCGGAAATCAAATTTTATATCTCAACACATGGGATGTAATTAGCCATATCTGCAAAAACTAAGAAAATAATGGTTAGATAAGTAAAATATATCTCAGGAAAAAATAATAATTTGGTGGATAAGGTGTCGGTTTTCAGTCGGCGTTTTGACGGGCTGAACTCCATAGTAGACTTGTCCATCTTAATCTACTGCTCCGATGTCCTCGCGTATTGGCTCAAAATATTTTTCAAAGTTATGGTGTCTTCTACCGAGGCCTCACCAAAAAAGAGTCTCGTCTCCAAAACATAAATTCGCAACAATAGGGGCAGCCGGAGCTATCCGAATCCCATGAAAATTCCCATTATCGAAGCCTAGGTGCAGTAGATACAAAGATATGGTGAGAGGGGGTCACCCTGCCGAAGACCTCTCTTCAGAACCCCCGAGCCAAATTGAGAATCATTAAAAAGAAATAAGAGACGGTAGACACACAAAGTCGTATAATAATCTCAACAAAATTACGAGGGAGGCCAAAGCGGACAAGTTTTTGTTTCTATAAAAAGCCACTCAATCTGATCGTAAGCTTTGCTGATATTAAACTTAATGGCTTAATCCCACATTGCACCCTTAAAATGGAGTCTTTTGAAACTTTCCACTCTTGAAAAATGATAATAGTAATTTGCACTCTCAAAACACAATAAATCATTCACAATTCACCCTTAATTGAATAATAAATGATTATTCATTTTTTATTGATTTTTTTTTTCCGGGGTGCAAAATAACGTCAAATGAAATTATTATTTTCTTCAACCTCCAATCTAATTTCGGGCGCACAAAGAGCAAAACAATAAAAATCACACCGTATAACTGGAAAAAAAAATATATTCATACAAAATAAAATCAAATAAACTTTTATCACTAAATTATTCGATTGATAGATCGTTTATTGTAATTGGTGGAAATATTAGGTAGAAATATTTTGAAGAAAATAATATTTTCAGATAACTTAATAACGAAATAGCTGAAGAATTTTGTTTTCCCGAAAAATATTTATTTATGATAGAAAATATAATTTTTAAATACAACTAAAAATATTAAATTACTTTTATTAGCTTTAAAAACTCATGCGATGTTTCATTATGCATGAAGATATTGTGTTTCGATGGTGCAAAGTGCTATTAATTTGTTTCAAATGTGCAAAATGCCAAAATAGTATATTTTAAGGGTGGAAAGTGGGATTAAGTCTAAATTTGAATTTGAATTTGATGAAGTGGCTAACCTCGTAAGCAAAAGTTGTTTGAGTGGGGAAGATTAGGTCATTCAAAAGAGGCTATAAACAATTAACAATTATTTTGGAACCAATTTTATAGACAACATCACAGAGGCTAATAGGACGGTATCGGCAATTCTTTCAGGATTTTTCTTTTTTGGAATAAGAACAATATAGGTAGGGCTCGACATGGGCTGGCTCGGACAATTATCGGCCAATTACCTACCCAAATTAATCTATCAATTTTACTGAATATTGAAAACCATTACTGGGCCGATCATTATGGGCTGGGTAATAGTTGGAAACCAACTTTATTTAGTGGAAAATTGGTTGAATGGTTGGTGTTATGGACCATCTAATTATTGATATTTTTGTTTTTTTACAATCATAAGATTTTATTCTATCAAAATCCTCCCCACGGAAATATTATTTTGGTTGCACTTTGCCGCAAAAGACAATTTTTGATGGGATCGTGCAACAAAAATAACATTTTAAAAGGCTAACGTGCTGAAAAATATTATTTTTAAATCGGACAGTTTGCAGCAAAAATAACATTTTAAAAGGATAACGTGCTGAAAAATAATATTTATAAATGGGGCAGCGTGCAGTAAAAATAACATTTTAAAAAGGGCAACGTGCAACAAAACACACCCCATTGAATTACCCATCAAAATTTTGCTATAGGACAATGTGCAACAAAAATAATATTTTAAAGGGGGACATTCACTTCTTTTAAATTTAGAGAGAGTAAAATGCGAAAATTATAAATTTATAGGGGGTCATGTGCAATTTGCCCTCCTTTTAATGCCCAGAAAAATGAAAATACAGAGTGTTGTCAACTTCCCCAAATCTCTACCCTAGAAAGAAGAATTTCATCAGTGAAAAATGAAAATACAGAGTGTAGTCATGCTTACAAGGTTGTGAGGCTGGTTTATTTCGTATACCGTAGCTACTTCACTCCGAAAGTCGAGATATTCTCGCCCGAGACAATGAGGTGGCGGAGGGTGCGCGGAGTTGATGTTACACTCCGGGCTTATTCGAATATGTACTGTCAAGTTTTCTTTAATGGGGTTGTCCATTGGCTCTCCGAAAAAGAACCGATCGATTACAGTAATGCACGACTTAGTTCAATTTTGGCCTTTGACATTGACAATGAGGTGTTCGGTGAAGTAATGTTGCCACGCGAGTTGGCAAATGCAAGTAAACTACCGACTCTGCGCATCTTCGTGATTGGGGAATCGCTCGGTGTGGTCAAGTACGTTGGGTGCGCGTGTGATGTATGGGTGATGAAGGAGTACTGCGTGGAAGAATCTTGGACGATAGTAGGCGGGTTAAGGATCTTGGAATCTATGGGACTATTGCTGTCGTTCTACGTACGTTGATAATTATGTCCAAAGCTTGCTTTTGCTTGGACGACAGGTTAATTAAATGGCTAATGTATAACTTAAAATGGAGAACTATCAATTTAAGAAAGTTTGATTATTTTTGACGGGGATGAAATCGAAAGGCATGTTTACGGGAAAGTTAAATCTACCCACCGAAATTAGTCAAATGGGGTTTTTCGTTATTTATAGATTACAGAGTAGTAATTTTTGCAGGTTAATCGATTGAAATTAGTCAAATGTGTATCAAGAACTCGCACACGTCTTGTTTGGTTCTAGAGGATTAGGCGCTACCGATGATTAATCCCGCCTTATGTTGTGTTTGTTTAGTTGCTTTCGTTGGAATCTGATGTTGATTGAGATGATAAGATTCACAAGAACCCAACATGCATCTTATGTGGTTGATCCTAGATTTTTTTTAAATAATTTATTTTTCATCCTCCTATTTAATTAGCCTTTTACATTTTTATTCCTTTTCATGATGAAGATGATCTCAGTTATGAATATGCTTAAGCGTTCAGATTTGGAAAAATTACAGTGTTCGTTCCTCAAGTTTGCATCAATTACACATTTGGTCCATCGTGTTCATGAAAAACACAATTGGTCCCTTGTGTTTTTAAAATTCAACACTTTTAGTCATTTTCGTTAATGTTCCGTTAGTAATAACTGAATCAAGTGTGTACCCATCACTACTTTAACTGACGAACTAACGGTAAATTGACGGAAATGACCAAAAGTGTTAAATTATTGAAACATGAGGGACCAAATATATTTTTTGTGAAAATGAGGGACCAAATGTGAAATTAATGCAAACTTGAGGGATGAAAACAGTAATTTTCCCGTTGAGATTTAAATAGTTAGGTAGACAAGAGATTAGTTTATCCAATGGAATGTTTCGGTTGTGCCATTCTTTGGATGTAGTATGCTACAAACGGAGAAAACTGCGATGTGCTTATTATTTTCGCAGTATGGTTTTAGTTCGGGCTGGGATTGGTAGTTATCGCTAGGGGTGGTTTCGTTATGGTTGTCGAATATTTTGATCAATACCGTGTACCTACCGAATTATATGGTATTGAAAAATTCGCTACCGTTGCCGTACCAACAAGTGCGGTATACCGTTATTCGGTATACCGTTACTTTCGGTACGGTATATCGGTACATGGTACTCTACCGTTAATCGTTACTTTGAAGACGATCTTTATAAAAACACAACACTTTAAACAAGAATATTGGCTATTTATATGATCTTATTCAATTTTTCAAAGCTACTTGATTATTTATCAAACTTCAACTTCATTGATTTAGCCACACCTTGCAAAATAAGATTATTAGAGTCATGATTTTTTTTTTCAATCACAATTTGAAGCCATACTATTTCGGTGAAAACCAAATGGGATGTACGCCTTTTTGTTGCACTAATTAAGATTCAATATTGTCCCATAAATTTTTAAGAATTGTATTTTAACTTTTTTTAAGTTTTGACATATTTATTTTATGTAGTAATTTCAATTTTATTTAATTATTAACTAATATAAAATAAATATATATTAATTAAATTATAAAATTCAAATTTGTGGTACGGTACAGAATTACCATGGTATAGAAAATACAATACCGTTACCGTACCGTATAATTGTGGTACGGTACAAATACCGTACCAAATGTAGTGGTTACCGAAGTTTCGGTAATTTTTCGGTATTGTTTGGTAGGTATACCGTGGTATTAGGTAGACGGTAATTATTTTCCAGCCCTAGTTACCGCTATGTTGTTTGGTACGATATTAATATTGTACCGATACTCCCAAGACCGGCATCCAATTTCAATTCCTTTGTGCTTCGTCCTTGTAAATTTTGCATGTTGTAAGCTTAATTTGAGCACGATTTAAACTCGTCATTCGAAATAATTTAAGATTCGATGTTAGCCTACAAACATAAAACCCAATAATATTTGAGTTTGATTTATAGTCTTAGAAGCCAAACTGTATAGGGTAAACAATATAAACCCTCTATGTTAAGGAAAATCTGCGCCAAATATCCCTGTGTTTTTTTTTTTCTTGCATAAAATTCCTATTTATCTTAATAGTTAACATCGCTATAGAGGGGATTTTATGCAAGTTTTTATAACATAGGGGAATTTGGTGTATAGTTTCCAACACAAGGATGGCATATGCAAAATTAAATTATTCATTTAAAATTCAAATTATTTTCTTAAATTAAGTCGCATACATCTATTACTTTAAAATATGAAAACTAAAAAGTAATATTCGAGATGGAAGTTAGAACGAATTCTCAAATTATTCATATTCTTTTCACATATATTAATCCAAAATAAATTATAAAATATATAATAATTCTAATAAATACATAAGTAAATAACATTCACCACACCTATTAAATTTCAATTTTTCCTATAGTAACTGAATAAATGTGTTCGACTTAATTTAAGAAAATAATATGAACTTTAAACGAATAAACTGCTTTTGCATAAAACTCCCTTGTATTATAGAAGGTATGCCCTAAATCCCCCTATGTTATAAAAAAATCGCATAAAAATCCCCTTTGTGGTTAACCGCATCAATTTTTAACGGAAAAGGGGATTTCATGCAAAATAAAATGAAACACAAGCGGGTTTAACGCGCGCAAAAAAAAAAAGTTGAATTTGGCGCATGTTTTCCCTAATTATGAATTGTGGATATATATATATATATATATATATATATATATATATATATATATATATATATATATATATATATATATATATATATATATATATATATATATATATATATATATATATATATATATATATATATATATATATATATATATATATATATATATATATATATATATATATATATATATATGTGTGTGTGTGTGTGTGTGTGTGTGTGTGTGTGTGTGTGTGTGTGCGCGCGCGCAGGGGCGTACCCATGCCTTTGGCTGGGGTGGCCCCCGCCCCCCCAAGATTTATTTTTAAGCTGTTCCTTTTTTTTTTTTGTATTTATGTATTAGGTAATGTACTTTCGCTCCCCAAATTTTTAATTTTGTCATTTTAGTCCTCAAAAACAAAAAAAAAAATCATCTCTTAAATTACCCCTATATTTCAGCCCCTAAGAAAATCCCCTAGGTTCGCCCCTGTGTGTGTGCGCACGTGCGTGTGTTACATAGTATATGGTAAGAAGAAATAGAAGAGTCGTGAGATATAGTGGGTTTTGTAGTTGTGGCACTGGCGGAACTACAATAAGGCAAGGGGGCTGTTGTCCCCCCATAATTCTTTTTTTTTTTACTACTATTATATATATATATACTAATATTTATAGATATTGAATAGATATATATACAAATAACTAGTAATTGGTTGATATATTAAGGGCTCGTTCGGTTACCTATATTGGATTAGATTGTATTAAATGAGATTGGATTAACTCCTTATTGGCTAATTAATTATTTAGTTAGTAGCATGTTCGGTTTATTAGATTAGATCTTCTATTAAATTTGTTAAATTCAGTTATTAAATATGAATTGTCTATAAAACCAATTAGTTTAAAATAATACGATATGGTTTTAAGGATAAAATTGTCTTTTTTTCCTTTTTAGTCACCCCTATTAAATTAATCTCTGGGGGAAGGGTGCTACTAATTTTGTGCAATAGTAGCCTTTAATAGCGGGCTCTGATTTTAGTAGCGGGTTTGAAAAAGTGTGAATCTTGTCAACCGGACGTGTTATTAGCCCCTATTATTTAGTCAGTAGAACCTTATAGCGGTAGCCGAACGAGCCCTATATAACTTTTATCTACTATTATATATTGATTTTTTTATTTACATATATTTATATATGGCCCACATTAAAAAAATAAATTATTATTTCCACCTTTTAAATTTAATTTTCTTTTATAATTTATCCTATTAAATATTTTTACAATCTCAAGCCCTAATCTCTATTAAAGCTTATGATAAAGAAAATAAAATAACATACAAAAGAAAGTAATTTTTTTTTTCTTTTCAATATTTAAAGTTTTCACTCTATCGAATTTCTATGGATTTCAAGATTTTATTTTTTAAGACACTTTTACTTATTCAACTAAATGTTACTATATTGCAATTTATTTTATATAAGTTTATGAATATTGTTTTGACAAAAAGTTCTATTACTCATAGGGGTGAAGTCGGATGGATCGGATCGGAATTAACGTTTTCGGAAAATTTCCAAAAAGTTTCGGAAGTACAAAATCAGTTCCAATTCCAATTCCAAAATTTTCGGAATCTAAAAATTAATTCCAATTCCAAAAGGCCCGGAAATTTCGGAATTTCGGAAAAAAATCGGAAGTCACATTAGTTTAAAATTTTCAATACATAGCGAAAATTTTCTAAAATGTTCACAATTTTCAAAAAATAAAAACGTCCACGTCGATAAAAGTAAAACTAATAACTACTAAAATTTAGTTCAAAAAAAAATAAAAGTGAACACAACATAGTATCTAATAAAACTTCTAACAACAACTCATTATGTCAAAATCCTAAAACAAAATTTATAGGTGTATTTTTCGGAAAAATAAATATTGTAAAATATTTATTATTTATAGGTGTATTTTTGGAAAAAAATCGGAATTTTTCGGAATTAATTTCGGAAATCAAATCGGATCGGAAATCGGAAATTCCAAATTTATTTTATATAATTCCAATTCCAATCCAAAAAAATCGGAAAAAATCGGAAATCGGAATTTCGGAAGTCGGGATGAAAAAAGTTGTTTCAAAATCGGAACTCTTCGGATCGGAACCGGCGGAAATTGGAATTTCCGTTCCAACTTGCACCACTAATTACTCATTACTCATTTGTGTTGGTTTTCTTCATAAATATCCCTAAAAAAATTCGGGGTGCTGGCCCCGAACCCCGGACATATTTTTATGAATTCTCTAAACTTTTCGGCCTCCCCTACCGAAAAATCCTGGTTCCGCCCCTAGTTGTAGGACTCTTCTTAAGTTAGGATTTCTTCCTAAGTCTGTATAAATACAAAGGACGGTTCAAGGAATAAACCGGCTGTTGGTTAGGGTTTTGTTATTGTTTCAACTTTGAGCTTTCATCGGTAAATTAAACCATGTCGTCGAATAACGTACCGACAGACCTTCTGATAGAAATCCTCCAAAACCTGCCTGTTAAATCCTTAATCCGCTTCGCCGCCGTCTCCAAATCATGGCGGTCGATTATCACCAGCGCCGCCTTCATGGCTTCCCACCTCTCAAAAGGTAAAAACCATACCCATACCCTAATCCACACGGAAGGAAAAAATTCATTGGTTAAATTCACTGCAGATGGACCCTTTGCTGTCGATTCTCCCTCAAAACTCGAATTTCCCTACTACAAACCACACAGCATTTATTTAAGAATAGTAGACTCTTGCGATGGGCTTGTGTGCTTATCGAATAAATCCTTCATGATTTTTCCGCAATCACGTGGCGTTATATGGAACCCCTCTGTTAGAAATCATGTAGTTTTACCCGACCCTACTATCAATCCGAAAGACGCCTACATTTCTGTACTCGGTTTCGGAGTTGATGCAGGTCGTACCCACCACAAGGTAGTGAGGTTTGTTTACTGCAGAAACGCGGCCGGTATTTTTACGACACGGGTTGAGATATTTTCCCTCAAGACATGGAGTTGGCGGATGTTGATTGGTGGAGTTGATCTTACTCTGGGCGCTTATCCAAGTCTGTTACGTCAAGTTTTCTTGAATGGGGTTGTGCATTGGCTCATCGAGGAAAAACCGATCGGTGACAATAGTTTTCGTCGTAGTTATGTTTTGGCCTTTGATGTTGGAGATGAGGTATTCGATGAAGTGATGTTGCCAGAATGGGAGGCGGGTGGTTCAGGTTTCGCAAAGTTGAGTATTTTCTTGATTAACGAATCACTCGGAGTTGTCAAGTCAACTGGCGAGTCGTGTGATGTGTGGGTGATGAAGGAGTACTGTGTGAGAGAATCTTGGACTAAGTTATATACCATTCGTTTGTTTGAAAAGATAGAAAATGTAGTTGCCTTTTTGAATAGCGGCGAAGCTTTATTGGCCTTAGAGAATTCTAGATTAGTTGTCTATAATTCAGAGACTAAGCATCCTAAAGATCTTGGAATCTATGGGACTCCGCCCTCGCTTTATATGTATAATTATGTCGAAAGCTTGCTCTTGCTTAGAGGACGGACATATTAGTGGAGACGAGTTAGATACGGTGATGTAATAGCTTAGAAATATGGGAGAAGCTTTTTGGTGAATAGTAGCCGAAACAAATTAAACACTGTTGATGGGACGTAAACGAAGGGCATTTCAGGCAAGACTCTTATTGTTTTGAGTTAGATATCACTTGATCTTGATATTATTACAACAATTTGCATTTCTATTTTTTTGCGTATTATATTGAGCCTCTACATTTTGTCAATGATTTATTTCTCGTTTTATAGGCTCGATAAAATGAGTTCAAATTTGTTGAAAATAATTCGGCAGAGGAGAAAATATATTATACTGTCTATGTATCTAAATAGGTGCATGCATATGAAAATTTATGGACCTTATATTTGAGACGAAGAAAGAGCATTCTTTACTGATGGAAAAAAAGATCTGCATCTTATTTTTTGATGTATACTAGTTAAAGTTTATATTGTGATGAAAGATCAATAGAATATATGAAACACAGTTTTTGCCTGCAAAGGGAGACAATATATTAGTTTTTTTCACGACTGTACGATGATAGGAAACGATTGAGAACAAATAAACGATTTAAAAAAAACAAAAAGATAAATAATCGGAAATCAAATTTTATATCTCAACACATGGGATGTAATTAGCCATATCTGCAAAAACTAAGAAAATAATGGTTAGATAAGTAAAATATATCTCAGGAAAATATAATAATTTGGTGGATAAGGTGTCCGTTTTCAGTCGGCGTTTTGACGGGCTGAACTCCATAGTAGACTTGTCCATCTTAATCTACTGCTCCGATGTCCTCGCGTATTGGCTCAAAATATTTTTCAAAGTTATGGTGTCTTCTACCGAGGCCTCACCCAAAACATAAATTCGCAACAATAGGGGCAGCCGGAGCTATCCGAATCCCATGAAAATTCCTGTTATCGAAGCCTAGGTGCAGTAGATACAAAGATATGGTGAGAGGGGGTCACCCTGCCGAAGACCTCTCTTCAGAACCCCCGAGCCAAATTGAGATCATTAAAAAGAAATAAGAGACCGTAGACACACAAAGTCGTATAATATTCTCAACAAAATTACGAGGGAGGCCAAAGCGGACAAGTTTTTGTTTCTATAAAAAGCCACTCAATCTGATCGTAAGCTTTGCTGATATTAAACTTAATGGCTTAATCCCACTTTGCACTCTTCAAATTTTGTCTTTTGACACTTTGCACTCTAGAAAAATAATTATAGTAATTTCTACTCTCAAAACATAATAAATCTTTCACAATGCACCCTTAATTGAATAATAAATGACAATTCATTTTTTATTGATTTTTTTATTCCGGGGTGCAAAATAACGTCAAATGAAATTATTATTTTCTTCAGCCTCCAATCTAATTTCGAGCGCACAAAGTGCAAAAAAATAAAAATCACACCGGATAATTGAAAAAAAAATATATTCATACAAAATAAAATCAAATAAACTTGTATCACTAAATTATTCGATTGATAGATCTTTTATTGTAATTGGTAGAAATATTAGGTAGAAATATTTGGAAGAAAATATGATTGTCAGATAACTTAATAACGTAATAACTGAAGGATTTTTTGTGATAAAAAATATAATTTTTAAATACAATGAAAAATATTAAATTACCTTTACTTAGCTTTAAAAACTGCTCATGTGAGATGCATTATGCATGAAATATTGTGTTTCGATGGTACAAAGTGCTATTAATTAATTTGGAGGGTGCAAAGTGCTAAAATTGTATATTTCAAGGGTGCAAAGTGAGATTAAACCTAAACTTAAAGTTCCCACAACCTCTCAATTTGAATTTGATGAAGTGGCTCATAAGCAACAAGAATATTATCAGTAATAGGTCGCATGTGAATAAAAGTTGTTTGAGTGGGGAAGATTGCGTCATTTAAAAAAGGCTTTAAACAATTAACAATTATTTTGGAACAAATTTTATAGACAACATCGCATAGGCTAATAGTGCGGTATCAGTAATTCGTTCGGGGTTTTTCTTTTTTGGGTTAAGAACTATATAGGTAGGGCTCGACATGGGTCGGGTCGGACAATTATCGGCCAGTTACTTACCCAAACTTACCAATAGATTTTACTAAATATTGAATACCATATTACTAGCCCGACTTTGTGAGGTAATAGTTGGCAACTGACTTTATTGGGTGAAAAATGGGTTGGATGGTTGGTGTTATTGGCCATCTAATTATTGATATTTTTGTTTTTCTACAATAACGATAAAAATCCTCCCGAAATATTATTTCGGTTGCACTTTGCCCCAAAAGTCAATTTTTGTTGGTCATCGTGAAACAAAAATAACATTTTAAAAGGGTAGCGTGCTGAAAAATAATATTTAAAAAGGTCAACGTTCGACAAAGATACTCAACTCTAGTGAATTACTCATTAGAATTTTGCTATAGGGCAATCAGCAATGTGTAACAAAAATAACATTTTAAAGGGGACATTCACTTCTTTTAAATTTAAAGGGAGTAAAGTGAGAAATTATAAATTTATAGGGGGTCATGTGCAATTTGCCCTTCTTTTAATGCCCAGAAAACTGAAAATACAGAGTGTTGTGAATTTCCCCAAATATCTACCCTAGAAAGAAGAATTT
Source organism: Erythranthe guttata (assembly GCF_000504015.1). Next base: position 1,187,508 of record NW_012194764.1, read on the forward strand.
CATCAGTGAACAATGTCGGACTACTTTCCGGCAGATCTCCTCTCCGAAATCCTCGTTAAATTGCCAGTCAAAACCCTAATCCGATTCACCGCCGTTTCGAAATCATGGCGGTCGATTATCACCAGCGCCGCCTTCATCGCATCACACCTCTCAAACAACAGTGAGAATCAAACCCTCCTCCTCACGCGCCACGGTAAACACTGCAAGCTAGATCAGTTTTCACTGCTGAAAGCATCTGAAAACGGAAATTTTGGTATCAATTCCTCTTCGGAAATCGAAATTCCATTCGAATTCCCGATCGATTATTCCAGAATAGTTGGGTCCTGCGATGGGCTTGTGTGCTTATCCAATGATATGTTCTTTCGTAATCCTTCGATACCCAGTATTATTATATGGAACCCATCTGTTAGAAATCATATAGTTTTACCCAACCCCACTATCAATCCCATTGAATCCCACAATGTTGTACTGGGTTTCGGAGGACTTAGTAGTAATGTTTACAAGGTTGTGAGGTTGGTTTACGTCAGAAAAATCGACGATGTCGGCTGTTTGAGTGTTCCGCCGCAGGTCGAGATATTTTCCCTCGATGCACGGAGGAGTTGGCGGAGGTTGATTGGTGGAGTTGATGTTACTCTGTGGGCTCTTAAAAGTATGCATTGTCGAGCTTACGTGAATGGGGTTGTGCATTGGCTCGCCTACAAACCGTTCGATGAAAATCAACCTCGACGTTGTTCAATTTTGGCCTTTGATTTTGACAATGAGGTGTTTGGCGAAGTCATGCCGCCAGATGAGTTGGCAAAGGAGGCTTCTGTGAGCTTGGGTATTTTCGTGATTGAGGATTCACTTGTAATTGTCGGTTCGAATATGGTGTCGTGGAATGTGTGGATGATGAAGGAGTACTGCGTGAGAGAATCTTGGACTAAGTTGTATACGATTGATTTGTTGGAGGAGATTACAAATTTTGTTTGGTTTTGGAACAGTGGTGAAGCTTTACTTACCATACGTGATCTTGGGTTAGTTGTCTATAATCCAGAGACGAAGGAGACTAAGGATCCTGGAATCTACGGGGATCCATATTCGTTTTTTGTTGATAATTACGTGGAAAGTTTGGTTTTGGTTAGAGGGCATGGATAGTGGAGATGAGTTTAGTTATGCTGATGATGTAATAAACTTAGAATATCGGAGAAGCTTTAATTTTGGTGAAGAGTAGTCGAAACAAACACCGTTGGTGGGGATGAAAACGAAAGGCATTGCAGGCAAGACTTTAAATTATTCATTGTCGAACAACAAGTAGCTGAAACAAATACGGTTTGATGGGGATGAAAACAAACGTCATTTTGCAGGCCAGACTTTAAATTATTCTATGCTTTGAGTTAGATACCACTTGATCTTGTTATTATTATCGAGCGTTTTATATTTTTTGAACTGTTCTCTTTTATTTTCGTTATGACAAAGATTATTTCAGATCAGAATTGTTATTATATAGTACAGAGTATTCTGATATTTCAATTTCCCATATAATTTGTAAATTACTGAAGATATTGCTATGGGAACACCTGAAAGAAGATTTATTGAGAAACTTTGAGTATGTATTGGGATTCATGCCTTTGTTGAATGTGGGGGCCAGGTTTTTATGAATTAATCCAAAGGAGAGAGATTAAAATTTTGGGGGTTCAGTGGCATCGGCCCGAATTTTTTTTAGAGTAAAAAAGATGCAAAAAGGGTCAAAACTCATATTTTGGTTTCGGTTTCAATTTTGGTTTCGGTTATTAAGTAAAAAGTATATAAATTTACTTGAAAGAAAAGAGAAAAATTAAAAAAATAAAGGGTCAAAATTCATATTTACAAAAGATTGGGAGGCCAAAACCTATAATTTAAAAATATTACTCAAAATTACAATTTTTTTTTTTTTTTAATCTTGGGGGTCAACGGCCCCCTTGCCCCTCTTCTTATGGTCCACCATTGTTTCCCCATTGCTATGAAATCGCTGAGCTCTGAAGGTGAGGAGGATATGTTAAAAGAAAATTCGGAAGAAGAAGAAATCAAGAGGAGAGACACACCGGGTCTTTTTTTGCAAATTGTTTAACCCAAGGACATTTTTCTGCAATAGGGGTACCAATTGCAATTAACATTTTTTTTTTCTTTTTTTGCAAAATGTAGGAATAAACTAGAATTGGGCCTAGATCATAAATAATTTTTAAGAAATGATTGAAATAGCATGGTCATGTGCCTCCACAAATGCTTTTCCATCAAACCAACTCCAAAATCAAACACGGATGGAAAGTGTAGAAAAGACGAATTATTTGAGGACTAGTTTCGTGGCATAAACAAATTAAGGACCAAACTACAATAAAAATGTATAATATAGGAACTAAAACTGTAATTATCCTCTTATATTTATAAGTATGAACTATGTCACACTACCTATTTGGAGATAATTACACTTTTCGTCCGTATACTTGATTACTCATTCGTTTTTGTCCCTAAACAAATTGGAGTAACATTATTCATCGCTAAACATGCCATTTTGCTGTTGTTTTCGTCCATCTGTCAATTCGTCTGGTTAGTTTGGTGGAAAGCAACAAGTGCTTCGCACATGATACGCAAGAGAACCCCCCCTTCTTCAACTTCTGATTGCATCTTGAATTAGAACCTAACTTGCACTTTTTCGAATCCCTAATTCATTCGTATACTACCTCTTTGAATCCTTAAATTGCCTCCGTAACCCCCTAAACACAATTTGTAATGCAATTTGTACTTTGAATAATGTGTTTCTTTGAAGGGAATATATTAATTAGGGGAAAGTACAGTTTGCACCCCTGAACTATGAGTCATGTCATAAACACCCCCTAAACTACAAAATGTAACAAATCAACCCTTCCGTTTCAAATCCGTTTGTCTATGCTGATGGGCCTGTTGACTTTTACTTTTTTAATAACTTTTATTGTTGTTGAATTTCTTTTGACTATTTTACCCCTTGGTATCATGTGCTATATGTGTATATATATCTATACGTATATATACCTGTTTGTTTTCCATTTTAATTTTGAAAACTAAATAAAACCATTAATATTAAAAAATCGATTGAATTTTAATTTTCGCCCAAATTCAAAAAAAATTCAAAAACAAAAACTTCTGAAAATTCTTGGGCTGATTTCGCTAGCAGTACAATTGAGCAGATGCATCTCAAAGTCGAAGTAGGAAAATTTAGAAAGAGATTTTGCAGAAAGAAAGAGAAGATTCACAATTAATCTTAGGCAATGGTGAATGAGGAGAGAGAGAGAGAGGACTGATGTAGGAACTTCTTTGGGTGAAGACAGTGATTCCATTCTCGACGAGTGTGTAGTCGATTTGGCAGTCGAAGATGGGGCTGCGGAGTTACGATGTGATTGAACAGTCGGCGCGTGTGACGGAGCTTTGGCTGCTACGGCAGGGGCCGACGAGTGGTGTGTAATCGGACATATGGATGGAGAACGAGACATCAACAGCCTCAAATCCTTGCTTGCACAATTAAACTTAACGGTGTCATTGTTTTTAACGTTGACCCAAAATATTAAGAGCTATTTCATTACGTTTTGTAGTTCAAGGGGTGTTTGAGACACACCCTATAGTTCACGGGTACAAACTGTACTTTCCCCTATTAATTAATATATTTTTGGTATGTTGAACGAAATTTATAATATGTTAAGATACTTAACTAGAATTCTTTATTTTGTTACATGTTATTGATTTAATGGATTTGCAATTGTCTAAACTTTCATTTAGATTGCCTACCCTCCTGTGTTTATAAGGCTATATATATATATATATATATATATATATATATATATATTAAATGGTCTGATACCATTTTCGACCAGGTAAAATCAAAACCATACCAAGACCGTGACGATTTGTATTTCTTTTACCAAAATTATTATCAAACCCTAATGGATTTGGTAACGGTTTTAAATGGGTCGGATACCCACGGGTAGCTAGCGGATCAGGCTTTTTTACCATCCCTAGTTCCTAATAGGGCAAATCCCACTCTCCTCTCTTAGAATTTGGTCCGGTATCACTTTTCTCCATTCTATTCTCGATTGCATCGATTTTCCTCCCTCAACTTGAAAAATTGTCTTAAAATGGCCCTCACAGTTAATTTTCAGACATTTGTTCTTAACACCGCTCGGTTCAAAGTCTGAAAATTGCAACAACGCCACCCCTCCCAGTCTCAAAAAAAAAATAATAATAATAAAAAATAAATATTAAATAATGAAAAAATGAATTTCTGGTGATTGAGCCCCATGTGATACTTTCCCATGTCTTGAATTTTTATGTTCTTTTTTTATTCTTTTTCTTTTTTTTTAAATGAATTTCGGAAACCGGCGATGGAAAATACAAAACAGAAAAAAAATTTATCGAAAAGTTAACGCCGGAAACCAGCGGCAAAAAATTAATTGCTGAAAAAAAAAGTTATAAAAAAAAGACAAAATTAGATTTTTGTGGTCAAAATTGATTAAATTGGGGTTCCAATTAAGATTTTGGTGTAAAGGGTTGGAGCCTTGGAGGTATGTTGTCATATACATTAATTTTTCATTTATTTATAATACATATTAAATGGATGGGCTTATTGGCGAAAGAGATATAGCCTCTGAACGTACAATAATAAATATGGTTGGTCACGGACTTATGCATAAAACCCCCATGTGTGTTAAAGAAAACCTGTGCCAAACACCCCTGTGTTTTTGTTTTCTTGCGTAAAAACCTCATGTGATTCATTGTTTCTTGCATGAAATCCCCATTTCCATTAATAGTTTACACCATTATAGTGGGAATTTGATGCAAGTTTTTTGTAACATTAGAGAATTTGGGGCATGGTTTTCGCAACACAAGGAGGCCTATGCAAAATTAATTTATTCATTTAAAGTTCAAATTATTTTCTTAAATTAAGTCGCATACATCTATTAATATAAAATATGAAAACTAAAAACATATTCGAGATAGAAGTTGGGACGAATTCTCAAATTATCCGTATTCTTTTCACACATAATTAATCCAGAATAAATTATAAAAATATATAATAATTCTAATAAAATATTTATATATTTTGAAAACTCAAAATATTTAAATACATTAATAAATTGTATCATATAAAAATTGATTTAAAAAAAAAAATTCACCATACCTAGCAGTGAAAGTCGGATAGATCGGATCGGAATTAGACTTTTCGGAAAACATCCAAAAAAAAATCGGAAGTACAAAATCAATTCCAATTCCAATTTCTAAAATTTCGGAATCAAAAAATTCATTCCAATTCCAAAAGGCCCGGAAATTTCGAAATTTCGAAAAAAGAAATCGGAAATCACATGACTATTAAAATTTCAAAACTTAGAGGGAATTTTATGAAAATTTCATAATTTCCAAATATAAGAACATCCACGTCGATAAAAGTAAAACTAATAACTACTAAATTTAAGTTCAAACAAATAAATAAAAATAAACCACATCATAATATTTAATAAAACTTCTAACAACAATTCAATATGTCATAATCCTAAAACAAAACTTAAATTAAATTATTGTTTCAGAAAAAAAAATTTAATTTATATATAATATACATTATGTATATGTATATTTTTCGGAAAACAAAAATAGGAATTTTTTGGAAAAAATCGGAGTTTTTTGGAATTAATTTAAAATAAATCAGATTGGAAATTGGAAATTCCAATTTTTTTATATATATAATTCCAATTCCAGAAAAGATGTTCCAAAATCGAAACTTTTCGAATCGGAACCGGCGAAAATTGGAATTTTCATTGCAACTTGCACCCCTAACCACATCTATTAAATTTCTATTTTTTCAATTGTAAGTGAATAGATAGATGTGTTCGAGGGGGTTTTATGGTGTTTATGAATTGTAGCCTACTAAAACTCGGATAATATGAACCTGATTATGACACCCATAATTTTAACCTAAATAAAATTAAAATTAATTTAAAGGGCCAAATAAATCTCTCCGGCTGTTCGTTAGGGTTTTGTTATTGTTTCAACAGAAACCATGTCGGATTACGTACCAACAGACCTCCTGATCGAAATCCTCCAAAAACTGCCGGTTAAATACTTGATCCGCTTCGCCGCCGTCTCCAAATCTTGGCGGTCGATTATCACCAGCGCCGCCTTCATCGCTTCCCACCTCTCAAAAGGTAAGAACCATACCCTAATCCACACGCTATCAACAAATTCATTGGTTAAATTCACTGGAGGTGTACCCTTTGCTGTCAATTCTCCCTCAAAACTCAAATTCCCCTACTACGAATCACGCAGCATTTATTTAAGAATAGTAGACTCTTGCGATGGGCTTGTGTGCTTATCGAATAACTTCTTCAAGATTAGTTTTGCGCAACCACCCGGCGTTATATGGAACCCGTATGTTAGAAATCATGTAGTTTTACCCGACCCTACTATCAATCCGAAAGACGCCTACATTTCTGTACTCGGTTTCGGAGTTGATGCCGGTCGTTCCCACCACAAGGTAGTGAGGTTGGTCTACTGCAGAGACGCGGCCGGTATTTTTATGACACAGGTTGAGATATTTTCCCTCAAGACATGGAGTTGGCGGAGGTTGATTGGTGGAGTTGATCTTACTCTGCATGCTTATCCAAGTCTGTATTTTCGTCAAGTTTTCTTGAATGGGGTTGTGCATTGGCTCATCGAGCAAAAACCGATCGGTGACAATAGTTTTCGTCGTAGTTATATTTTGGCCTTTGATGTTGGAGATGAGGTATTCGGTGAAGTGATGCTGCCGGAATGGGAGGCGGGTGGTTTGGGTTTCGCAAAGTTGAGTATTTTCGTGATTAGGGAATCACTCGGGGTTGTCAAGTTAACTGGCGAATCGTGTGATGTGTGGGTGATGAAGGAGTACCGCGTGAAAGAATCTTGGACTAAGTTATATACCGTTTGTTTGTTTGAAAAGATAGAAAATGTTGTTGGCTTTGTGAATAGTGGCGAAGCTTTATTGGCCTTAGAGAATTCTAGATTAGTTGTCTATAATTCAGAGACTAAGCAGACTAAAGATCTTGGAATCTATCGAAAGTTTTTTATACATAATTATGTGGAAAGTTTGCTCTTGCTTGGAGGACATATGTAGTGGCGATGAGTTAGATACGGTTATGTAATAACTTAGAAATACGGGAGAAGCCTTTTGGTGAAATAGTAGCTGAAACAAATTAAACACCGTTGATGGGGATGTAAACGAAGGGCATTTCAGGCAAGAAGAATTTAAATTATTCTATGCAACTGTTATTGTTTTGAGCTAGATATCACTTGATCTTGATATTATTACAATATTTTGCATTTCGATTTTTCTGCGTATTGAGCTCCTCTACATTTTGTCAATGATTTATTTCTCGTTTTATAGGCTCGATAAAATGAGTTCAAATTTGTTGAAAATAATTCGGCAGAGGAGAAAATATATTATACTGTCATGTGTATCTAAATAGGTGCATCAGTGCATGCATATGAAAATTTATCGAACTTATATTTGAGACGAAGAAAGAGCATTCTACTGATGGAAAAAAAGGTCTGTATCTTATTTTTTGATGTATACTAGTTAAATTTTATATTGTGATGAAAGATCAATAATGAAACACAGTTTGCCTGCAAAGGGAGACAATATATTAGTTTTTTCACGACAGTACGATGATATGAAAGGGTTGAGAACAAATACACGATTTAAAAAAAAAAAAAAGATAAATTATCGGAAATCAAATTTTATATCTCAACACATGGAATGTAATTAGCCATATCTGCAAAAAATAAGAAAATATAAAATAATGGTTAGATAAGAAAAATATATCTTAGGAAAATATAATAATTTGGTGGATAAGTTGTCGGTTTTCAGTCGGCGTTTTGACGGGCTGAACTCCATAGTAGACTTGCCATCTTAATCTCACGCTCCGATGTCCTCGCGTATTTTTTCAAAATATTTTTCAAAGTTATGGTGTCTTCTACCGAGGCCTCACCTAAAAAAGAGTGTGTCGTCTGCAAAACAAAAATTCGCAACAATAGGGGCCGCCAGAGTTATCCCTATCCCACAAAAATTCCGTTTATCTACTTCCTTTTGGACCATAGCTTTGAGAAGCCTAGGTGCAGTAGATACAAAGATACGGTGAGAGACGGTAGACACACAAAGTCGTAAAATAATCTCAACAAAATTAGACGGGCAAGTTTTTGTTTCTAAAAAAAAGCCATTCAATCTGATCATAAAGTTCCCACGACCTATCAATTTGAATTTGATGAAGTGGTTAACCTCATAAGCAACAAGAATATTATCAGTAATAGGTCGCTTGTGAACAAAAGTTGTTTGAGTGGGGAAGATTAGGCCATTCAAAAAAGGCTTTAAACAATTAACAATTATTTTGGAACCAATTTTATAGACAACATCACATATGCTAATATGGCGATCTCGGTAATTCTTTCAGGGTTTTTCTTTTTTGGGATAAGAACAATATAGGTTGGGGTCGACATGGGTCGGGTCGAATAATTATCGGCCAGTTACCTACCCAAACTAATCTGTCGATTTTACTGAATATTGAAAACCATTTCTAGCCCGACTATTGTCGGTTGGGTAATAGTTGGCAACCGACTTTGGTGGATGAAAAATGGGTTGGATGGTTGGTGTTATTGGCCATCTAATTATTGATATTTTTTGTTTTTCTACAACAACAATAAAAATCCTCCCCGAAATATTATTTTGGTTGCACTTTGCCCCAAAAGCCAATTTTCTGTGGGCATCCTGCAACAAAAGGGAAAATTACATTTTTCGTCCTCATACTTTACCCACTTTTTCAAAACTGTCCCTAAACATTTTGGAGTTACAATAGTAGTCCTTAAACATGCCATTTTTTGACAGAATTGGTCCGCCGTTAACTTTTGCAGTTAAGTTGGATGGAAAATGGCATGTGCCTCTCACATGTCTTCAATTTACAACACTACATGAAAATGGACTTTTAACAACACGCATTGCGTCTTGTTAAAACAGATTTTTCATAATTAAAATTTTATTGAAATTCGAAATTATATAAATTCCAAAAAAAAAAAATCGATATATATTGTTTTAAATTTTTTTTGAGAGATATATTTAAACAATTGAACATTGTTTTTAAAAAAAAATGAAATATTGCTTTCAAAATCAAGATTTTCGGAATTCAAATGAAAACATTGTTTCAAAATAAAATAAAAATTCGATCCGAATAGATAGGATAAGAAACCCCCATTTCAATCTTCACCCTAATTTAATAATGTAAAACTCGATAAATTGTTTCAAAATATTTTTAGAAGTATTGTCTAAAATAATAATAAAATATTTTAAAACCGGAATTTCTTGAATCCAAATGAAAATTATTGTTTTAAATGAAATAAAAATATGATCGTAATAGGCGGAGTAAGAAAACTCCGTTCCAATCTTCACCATTATTTAATAATCTAAAACTCGATTTTTTTTCAAAATAAATTCAGAAATATTGTTTAAAAAATCATAATATTGTCTAAAAAAAATAATATTTTGTTTTAAAATCGGAATTTTTGGAAATTGAATGAAAATATTATTTTAAAATAAAATAAAAATTCCATCAAACTAGGCAGCATAAGAAAACTCCTTTCAAATTTTCACCCATATTGAATGATTTAAAACTCGACATATTGTCTCACAATTTAGATTTTTGGAATTGACTAGAGGTGAATATTGGAATGGATATTTCTAATTCCCCAATTTCTATCGGGTTTTTTATTTTGGTTTGAAACGATATATTTTAATTGAGTTCCAAAAATGCCGATTTTTGAACAATATTTTAAAATTTTAAACTATATTTTGATTTTTTTTTTAAATATTTTCGAAATGAGTTGATTTTTTTGGAATTTACGAGATTTCAATTTTATATTAAATTTTAATTAAAATTAATAATTATGACGAATATGTTTTAACAAGACGCAATGCGTGTTGTTAAAAGTCCATTTCCATGTAGTGTTGTAAATTGAAGGCATGTGAGAGACACATGCCATTTTCCATCCAACTTAACGGCAAAAATTAACGGCGGACCAATTCTGTCAAAAAATGGCATGATTAAGGACTATTATTGTAATTCTAAAATGGTTAGGGACAGTTTTGAAAAAGTGAGTAAAGTATGAGGACGAAAAATGTAATTTTTCCATTAATAAGACGGATTTCACACAAAATAATTGTTAAAAGCTTATTTGGAAAAGAATTTGAAATAATAAGATGGGCGAGTCTTAAGTTTAATTTTTTTTCTTTAAAATAAAATGTTAAATACCGAGTGTTGTCAACTTCCCCAAATCTCTACCCTAGAAAGAAGAATTTCATCAGTGAACAATGTCGGACTACTTTCCGGCAGATCTCCTCTCCGAAATCCTCGTTAAATTGCCAGTCAAAACCCTAATCCGATTCACCGCCGTTTCGAAATCATGGCGGTCGATTATCACCAGCGCCGCCTTCATCGCATCTCACCTCTCAACCAACAGTGAGAATCAAACCCTCCTCCTCACGCGCCACGGTAAATACAGCAAGCTAGATCAGTTTTCATTGGTGAAAGCATCTGAAAACGGAGGATTTGGCATCAATTCCTCTTCGGAAATCAAAATTCCATTCGAATTCCCGATCGAGTATTCCAGAATAGTTGGGTCTTGCGATGGGCTTGTGTGCTTATCCAATGATATGTTCTTCCGTAATCCTTCGATACCCAGTATTATTATATGGAACCCATCCGTTAGAAATCATATAGTTTTACCCAACCCCACTATCAATCCGATTGAATCCCACAATGTTGTACTGGGTTTTGGAGGATTTTCTAGTAATGCTTACAAGGTTGTGAGGTTGGTTTACGTCAGAAAAATCGACGATGTCGGTTGTTTGAATGTTCCGCCGCAGGTCGAGATATTTTCCCTCGATACACGGAGGAGTTGGCGGAGGTTGATTGGTGGAGTTGGTATTACTCTGTGGGCTCTTAAAAGTACGCACTGCCGAGCTTACGTGAATGGGGTTGTGCATTGGCTCGCCTACAAACCGTTCGATGAAAATCAACCTCGACGTTGTTCGATTTCGGCGAAGTCATGCCGCCAGATGAGTTGGCAGAGGATGCTTCTGCGAGCTTGGGTATTTTCGTGATTGAGGATTCGCTCGGAATTGTCGGTTCGAATATGGTGTCGTGGAATGTGTGGATGATGAAGGAGTACTGTGTGAGAGAATCTTGGACTAAGTTATATACGATTGATTTGTTGGAGGAGATTACAAATTTTGTTTGGTTTTGGAAGAGTGGTGAAGCTTTACTTACCATACGTGATCTTGGGTTAGTTGTCTATAATCCAGAGACGAAGGAGACTAAGGATCCTGGAATCTACGGGGATCCATATTCGTTGTTTGTTGATAATTACGTTGAAAGCTTGCTTTTGGTTAGAGGGCATGGATAGTGGAGATGAGTTTAGTTATGCTGATGATGTAATAAACACCGTTGGTGGGGATGAAAACGAACGGCATTGCAGGCATGACTTTAAATTATTCATTGTCGGACTTGCGTAATTCAATTTTGCATGCCGTTTAAATCTCAATGCTCCTTTATATGGTCAAGATTTTTTCAGATTAATACGTACTTCATATTCATTGAGAGACTTAAGGGAAAATGGCCAAATGGGGCATAATAGAAGTGATGTTGTATGCACTAGAGGACTTTTCACATTGATCTGCGTTAGTGTAATCAATGTACCAATTTGATTGTGTGAACTTTGAGTCTTCACAAATACTTTGTTGTGATTTCCTGGAATATCCCTCAACAAATGCGGATTTTACCCTTGGGGGTAATTGTTATAGTATTGTTTTATGAGGGGTGTAATTGTAATATATTTTGTTGAAATAAAATATGATTGTTTTGTCCTAGATATTATTTATGAGGAGTTTTGTTGTAATACTTATCATTTAAATTGGCGCTAAATGTGATCCGACCCTATTACGGATGTAATATATAATACTACTCATTATTTTTAGGGGAAAATACAGTTTGGACCCATAACTATGAGAATGCGTTTGGATGGAGGGATTTGGAGGAGGATTTGATTTGGGGAAGTGATTTAAAATGACTTCAAATTTGGAGTCGTTTGAAATCTACACCAACTGCTCCAAAAACAATTAAAAATGAGGGGTGTGGATTTGAAATCCATCCTCAAATCCCTGAATCCAAAAAAGTCCAAGCAATTTGTTATTATGAATTTGAAAGCCTTCCATACAAATGGACCCGAGGGTTGTCTCAAATACCCCTTGAACTACAAAACGTAACAAAACGCCTGGTTCTTTGAAAAACTACCATCGATAATTTTTTTGTGAATGTACTTATTTGCCCTTAAATGTATTTAGAAAATTTGTACCAGCCCGACCCTGCCCAACGTTTCTTTCTCCCATCCAAACACCTCCCCACATCACGCCCATCCAAAGCTAGCGATATCCCAAAATTGATTGACCGGCCAAGTACAGGTGCAGGAATCGCATGCAGGCGGAGATCGGCGATCACGCCATATGATACGCAGATGGAAGTGGCAGAAAGGCTTGCTGAGGCCCCCCTATGAGAGGCGAGGAATGAGTTGGGGTTGACAATTGATAATCTAGGCGGGGGGAGGGGGAAAATCCTCTGGAAGCGAGAGAAAGGCTTGCTGAGGCCCCCCTATGAGAGGCGAGGAATGAGTTGGGGTTGACAATTGATAATCTAGGCGGGGGGAGGGGGAAAATCCTCTGGAAGCGAGAGGTGGTGGGTCTGCATTTGGTTACAATCGTTGTCCTAGAATTTGGTATGTGGTGGTTCTACTTTGAGAGGTCGAGTAAGAGGAAAAAGAGTGTGTGCAATGGGAGAAAAGATGCTATGGATAATGGTAATTGTGTGGAATGGGGGTTTGCTTGGTCCAAGATGAAAAAGCTCTATTTACGCATTTCTTTTATTAAAGTTCATTTTAGCTTAATTTAGTGTATTTGTTTGTAATATGAGTTAATAATAAATTTATTTTATTAATTAACTTCATTCAGTATATATATATATATATATATATATATATATATATATATATATATATATATATATATATATATATATATATATATATATATATATATATATATATATATATATCTATCTATATATATATATATATATATATATATATATATATATATATATATATATATATATATATATATATATATATATATATATATATATATATAATGTCAAAAGATATTACAATATGAAAAAAAAATGATTAAAAATAAAAAAAGTCAATTCACCACGTCATTACAAACAAACTGAGGGGGTATTTGAGACAACCCTTATAATTTATGGGTGCAAATTGTACTTTCACCTTATTTTTATTTGGTACATCGTTCTTGGTAGAAGCTATTCTTAAATCGCTATGTCAAAATTAGTAATTATGTTTCGGGATATAGATAAAAAAATTAAAATATCATTAAGAAAAATGAAAAAATCGGATACTGAAACTTTAAGGCATGTTTGGTAAGCTTTTGGGCTTCCGTTTCTATTTTATTTTGGAGAAAAGTGTTTTGGGAGAAGAATTTAGAAATAAAATAAAGTTTGTTTGTGTTTTGAGAGGAGACAATTTGTACTGTAGCAAGTCAACTCTTGTCTGAAAGGTGTTGGGAAAATGTATTTTGAAAGAAGAATATGAAAGATAAAGTGATTTTATTTTGTATTTTAGTGAAGACAATTTTCATTGTAGCGGTCAAATCATGTTTGTTAGAGAGAGAAATATTTGAATTTGTTTTGGGAAAAGTTTTTGAAAATATTACGACTTTTGCAATGAAAGTTCTTCGAATCCATTTGCAGCAATGCTCAACTCCACATATCATGTGCTCGACTGGCCAACTCTTCAAAACTTTTAGGTTGAATTCCTTGAAGGATATATCGGAGTCCCCATTGCATTCCTTGGATGCACAGTTCAATAGCTGATGTCTCAGGCAGTCGATCCTTGCAATTAAGACTCAAATTTCTCCAACGGTTGATGTAGTCGATGACAGGTTCCTTCTTCCACTGGCGGGAATTGGTGAGCTCAATCATGCTGACTGTTCTTCGAGTGCTGTAAAAGCGGTTGAGAAATTCTTCCTCTAAGTGCTTCGAACTATCGATGGAGTTTGCTCCCAAATCAATGTACCAATCAAACGCATTGTCTTTGAGCAATCGGACGAATTGCTTGACGAGGTGATCTCCATACGTGTCGGTATCATTGCAAGTCTCCGCGAAGTGTGCCACATGTTGCTTGGGGTTGCCTTTGCCGTCAAATTGTTGAAGCTTTGGAGGTATATAGCCCATTGGCATCTTTAGATCATCGATCCTTTGCGTGTATGGCTTGACATAGGTTGATGGCGACTTCGAGCTTTCTTCCAACTTGTCTTTGGTTGTTCTACTAATCAACGTCATCACTTGATCTACATGAATCAACCCTCCGGGGGAAACTTGAAGTTCTTGAGCTGGAGCCTTCTCATTTTCAACTCGCTATTGCTTTGTGGATGTCTCGACTTCGTCTTGAGCCTCTATCTGATTCTCCACAGCTTGACTAGCATCGGCTTTGTCCATCTTGTTGATCAACTTGGCAATTTGAGAATTTCGTTGTTGAACATGATTTGCGAGTTCCTCAATGGCCTTTGTTAAACTTGCAATTTGCTCTTCCATGGTTGTAGCGTTTGTTGTCATGACGGATGCCACCTCTGAATAGCTTGATGTTGAACGAGGCGTGGGCTGTGAAATCTCTCGTTTTGAACCTTCCACGTATGCGCTTGTATTGACAAGAGGTGGTAAGCCTTTCTGAATGGTTTTGGGCGTCGAGCTAGTCTCGGAGGATGCTTGCAGCTTTTTAGCCATACTCCTTGTAACTAAGCCCACACTTGATGAATCCGAAGTAGCAGACTTCATTGCGAACGTAGAGCAGTCACTGCAACACTTCGAGGATCTTCGAGAAAGTGAAGAGGTGAGAGGTAGAGATGTCCCACCGGGCATGCCAAAATTTGTAGCAACAAATTCTTATCTGCGATTTAGAAAAACAAGAAAAACTTGCACAAAAATAATTTATTGAATTAAAATAAAATATTGCGGGTTACAAACTCTAAATTAATCCTCTGATTCTTCTCTCAAGAAAAATATGCGTTTGACTTTGAATTTCGGAGTTGGGTCGTTAACTTGATCTAATTTGGATTTGAATAACGTCTTCCGAGGGTCTTGCTACTTGAATCTCGGATCGAACGCTGAACTTTGACGGGTTTTGACTTGAAGATCTTGGAGTTCTTGATGGATTTGGCCCTTCAATCTTCCTTCGATCTTGATTTGTTGAAGAGCGCCCTCGATTTGATGATGAACGCCTTGAATTTGATGAAAAACGACTTGAATATTGTAGAGAGAATTTTCTCCTACGGTTTTTCTTCTTCTTGAGTTGTCTTGCAATACAAGGTATAATTTAATTTAGACACAATTTAATTGGCTAATTTAATTAACCAATTAATTAATTTTATGCGTCTACAACGATAAAGATGATCTCAGTTATGAATATGCTTAAGCGTTCAGATTTGGGAAAATTACAGTGTTCATTCTTCAAGTTTGCATCAATTACACATTTGGTCCCTCATGTTCATGAAAAACACAATTGATCCCTCATGTTATGTTTTTAAAATTCAACACTTTTAATCATTTCCGTTAATTTTCGATTAGTACTAACGGAATCAAGTGTGTGTCCGTCACTACTTTAACTGACGAACTAACGGAAATTTGACGGAAATGACCAGAAGTGTTAAATTATTGAAACATGAGGGACCAAATGTGTTTTTTTGTGAAAATGAGGGACCAAATGTGAAATCAATGCAAACTTGAGGGATGATATCTGTAATTTTCCCGTTGAGATTTAAATAGTTAGGTAGACAAGAGATTAGTTTATCCAATGGAATGTTTCGGTTGTGCGATTCTTTGGGTGTAGTATGCTACAAACGGAGAACACTGCGATGTACTTATAATTTTGCAGTATGGTTTTAGTTCGGGCTGCGATTGCCATAGTTACCACTATGTTGTTTGGTATGATATTAATTAATATTGTACCGATACTCCCAAGAACTGCATCCAATTTCAATTCCTTTGCGCTTCGTCCTTGTAAATTTTGCAAGTTATAAGCTTGATTTGAGCACGATTTAAACACGTGATTTTAAATAATATAAGATTCGAGTTTTAGCCTAAAAATATAAAACCCCATAATATTTGAGTTTGATTTATAGTCTTGAAGCCCAATTGTACGTGAATTGTAGCCTACTAAAACTCGGATCATATGAACTGATTATCACCCATAATTTTAATCTAAATAAAATTTAAATTAATTTAAGGGTTGCACTTCGCCCCCTCAAAAAATATCATTTTTGCACTTTCCCCCACAAAATAGAAAAATGCTCTCTCCAACTTCGATTTTCTTAATGATTGTGAAATGATGGTTTTTATCATAGGAATTGATATAATTATGGACCACAGTGTTACCTTTGAGCAACCGTTTGAACCATCGATGGAGAACAGCTGGTTGTTGCCCGCCGATTCAATTAATTTTGGAAGAAAAGAAAAACCCAAAGTTTTTTTTGGGTGATTTTATTTGGAAGATAAAAGAGAGCCCCAACGGTAATATGGGATAAAAAAATGGTCAAATGACATTTATAACCTTAAAAGACTAAATTACCCCTCCCCGTTACTGAAATCCGATGAGAGGAATTAATCCAGTAATACACATTTGGGGAAAAAGACAACGAGCTATATATCTCAAACGGGTTAATCTCATTTTTCTAATTTCAGGAGAAAAAGTGGAAAAATGACATTTTTTGAAGGGGCGAAGTGCAATTTGCCCTTAAGTTAAAGGGACAAATAAATTCTTCGTTAGGGTTTTGTTATTGTTTCGACTTAGGGGTTTTTTCATCAGTAAATTAAACCATGTCGAATTACGTACCAACAGACCTCCTGATCGAAATCCTCCAGAAACTGCCGGTTAAATCCTTAATCCGGTTCGCCGCCGTCTCCAAATCGTGGCGGTCGATTATCACCAGCGCCGCCTTCATCGCTTCCCACCTCTCAAAAGGTAAGAACCATACCCATACCCTAATCCACACGCTATCAACAAATTCATTGGTTAAATTCACTGGAGGTGTACCCTTTGCTGTCAATTCTCCCTCAAAACTCGAATTTCCCTACTACGAATCACACAACATTTATACAAGAATAGTAGACTCTTGCGATGGGCTTGTGTGCTTATCGAATAACTTCTTCATAATTGATTAATTTTGCGCAACCACCCGGCGTTATATGGAACCCGTCTGTTAGAAATCATGTAGTTTTACCCCACCCTACTATCAATCCGGAAGACGCCTACATTTCTGTACTCGGTTTCGGAGTTGATGCCGGTCGTACCCACCACAAGGTAGTGAGGTTTCTTTACTGCAGAAACGCGGCCGGTATTTTTACGACACGGGTTGAGATATTTTCCCTCAAGACATGGAGTTGGCGGAGGTTGATTGGTGGAGTTGATATTACTCTGGACGCTTATCCAAGTCTGTATTTTCGTCAAGTTTTCTTGAATGGGGTTGTGCATTGGCTCATCGAGCAAAAACCGATCGGTGACAATAGTTTTCGTCGTAGTTATATTCTGGCCTTTGATGTTGGAGACGAGGTATTCCGTGAAGTGATGTTGCCGGAATGGGAGGCGGGTGGTTCGGGTTTCGCAAAGTTGAGAATTTTCGTGATTAAGGAATCACTCGGGGTTGTCAAGTCAACTGGCGAGTCGTGTGATGTGTGGGTGATGAAGGAGTACTGCGTGAAAGAATCTTGGACTAAGTTATATACCGTTCGTTTGTTTGAAAAGATAAAAAATGTGGTTGCTTTTTGAATAGTGGCGAAGCTTTATTGGCCTTAGAGAATTCTAGGTTAGTTGTCTATAATTCAGAGACTAAGCAGACTAAAGCTCTTGGAGTCTATGAAAAGTTTTTTATATATAATTATGTGGAAAGTTTGCTCTTGCTTAGAGGACACAGAATGAGATAAGCTTTTTGGTGAATAGTAGCCGAAACAAATTGAACACCGTTGATGGGATGTAAACGAAGGGCATTTCAGGCAAGAAGACTTTAAATTATTCTATGCAACTCTTATTGTTTTGAGTTAGATATCACTTGATCTTGATATTATTACAACAATTTGCATTTCTATTATTTTGCGTATTGAGCCTCTACATTTTGTCAATGATTTATTTCTCGTTTTATAGGCTCGATAAAATGAGTTCAAATTTGTTGAAAATAATTCGGCAGAGGAGAAAATATATTATACTGTCATATGTATCTAAATAGGTGCATGCATATGAAAATTTATCGACCTTATATTTGAGACGAAGAAAGAGCATTCTCTACTGATGGAAAAAAAGGTCTGCATCTTATTTTTTGATGTATACTAGTTAAATTTTATATTGTGATGAAAGATCAATAGAATGTATGAAACACAGTTTGCCAGCGAAGGGAGACAAGATATTAGTTTTTTCACGACAGTACGATGATATGAAATGGTTGAGAACAAATACACGATTTAAAAAAAAAAAAAGATAAATAATCGGAAATCAAATTTTATATCTCAACACATGGAATGTAATTAGCCATATCTGCAAAAAATAAGAAAATATAAAATAATGGTTAGATAAGAAAAATATATCTTAGGAAAATATAATAATTTGGTGGATAAGTTGTCGGTTTTCAGTCGGCGTTTTGACGGGCTGAACTCCATAGTAGACTTGCCATCTTAATCTCACGCTCCGATGTCCTCGCGTATTTTTTCAAAATATTTTTCAAAGTTATGGTGTCTTCTACCGAGGCCTCACCTAAAAAAGAGTGTGTCGTCTGCAAAACGAAAATTCGCAACAATAGGGGCCGCCAGAGTTATCCCTATCCCACAAAAATTCCGTTTATCTACTTCCTTTTGGACCATAGCTTTGAGAAGCCTAGGTGCAGTAGATACAAAGATACGGTGAGAGACGGTAGACACACAAAGTCGTAAAATAATCTCAACAAAATTAGACGGGCAAGTTTTTGTTTCTAAAAAAAAGCCATTCAATCTGATCATAAAGTTCCCACGACCTATCAATTTGAATTTGATGAAGTGGTTAACCTCATAAGCAACAAGAATATTATCAGTAATAGGTCGCTTGTGAACAAAAGTTGTTTGAGTGGGGAATATTAGGCCATTCAAAAAAGGCTTTAAACAATTAACAATTATTTTGGAACCAATTTTATAGACAACATCACATATGCTAATATGGCGATCTCGGTAATTCTTTCAGGGTTTTTCTTTTTTCGGATAAGAACAATATAGGTTGGGGTCGACATGGGTCGGTCGGACAATTATCGGCCAGTTACCTACCCAAACTAACCAATCGATTTTACTGAATACTGAAAACCATTACTAGCCCGACTATTGTAGGTTGGGTAATAGTTGGCAACCGACTTTATTGGGTGAAAAATTGGTTGGATGGTTGGTGTTATCGGCCATCTAATTATTGATATTTTTGTTTTTTACAATCATAAGATTTTATTCTATCAAAATCCTCCTCGCGGAAATATTGTTTTGGTTGCACTTTGCCGCAAAAAAACATTTATTGGTGGGTATCGTGCAACAAAAATAACGTTTTAAAAGGGTAGCGTACTGAAAAATAATATTTTTAAATGGGGCAGTTTGCTGCAAAAATAACATTTTTAAAATGGTAGTGTGCTGAAAAATAATATTTTTGAATGGGGCAACGTGCAGCAAAAATAACATTTTAAAAAGGGCAATATGCAACAAAACACACTTAACTCCAATGAATTACCCATTGGAATTTCGCTATAGGACAATGTGCAACAAAAATAATATTTTAAAGGGGACGTTCACTTCTTTTAAATTTAAAGGGAGTAAAGTGCAAAAATTATAAATTTATAGGGGGTCATGTGCAAATTTCCCTTCTTTTAATGCACTGAAAAATGAAAAAACAGAGTGTTGTCAATTTCCCCAAATCTCTACCATCAGTGAACAATGTCGGACTACTTCCCGGCAGATCTCCTCTCCGAAATCCTCGTGAAATTGCCAGTTAAAACCCTAATCCGATTCACCGCCGTTTCGAAATCATGGCGGTCGATTATCACCAGCGCCGCCTTCATCGCATCTCACCTCTCAACCAACAGTAAAAATTGCCTTTTCCCATTTTGTTGTTGGAGATGTAACTTCTGGTTTAAAATATGTAAAAGATGTTAATTATAGATATACATCATGTTGTTGGAGATGCTCTAAGGGAACATTGTTAGATGGATATAAACTTGAGTGGATTTTATTATTATGAATGCGCAACGTACTTTTTCGGTAAATTGATCATACTTCAGAGGGTTTCTATGATTTATGATTTATTATATATAGGGTTAATAACATTTTGCCACCTGCACTTTGTCCGTTTTTGCACTTTGCTACCTTAACTAAAAAAAGTTGCAAGCGCACACCTAAACTCAGTTTTTTGACGCACATAACCACCTAAGGGGAATATTCCGGCGAATATTCTCATTTTTCAACTCACGCGCGATGCACATGCAAAAGTACAAGGGCTTTTTCGTCTTTTCACCTGAAAATATCATAAGGGGGTGAAATTGAAAGTACCAGCTGGGACTCAATTGAACTTAATTTAAAACTAAAACAAATTCGATGAAGCTTTGTGGCTTCATCTTTCATGGAATCAAAACACCAGCCGCTGCACGCCTATTTCAAAATGGAGCAAAAAAATCTCCAATAAAGAGATGAAGAAGAACAACGACATCAATCTGCTGAAATTCGCCATGGATGAGAGAGACGAAAAACCCAACTCCGGAAGCGATTGAATCGGATTGAATCTGCTGAAATACCGCATATACCACCGTTCTTCCTCATCGCCGAGGTACCTTTTCACGACATGCGAACCGATTTAAACTCTTTCCCACGAATTGTCGGGGCCCAAATCGAAGACTAAACTCCTAGAGAGCGACAAATTTGAAGGAAGTGGTGGAATTGAACCATACTCCTAGGAATTGATATAATTATGGACCAAACTGTTACCTTTGAGGAACCGTTTGAACCATCGATGGAGAACACCTGGTTGTTGCCCGGCAATTCAATTAATTTTGGAAGAAAAGAACCCAATTTTTTTTTGGGTGATTCTATTTGGAAGATAAAAGAGAGCCCCAACGGTAATATGTGATAAAAAATGGTCAAATGACATTTATAGCCTTAAATATTAGTAGAAAAATGTCTTTTTACTACGATCATTAACCGTAGCAAAATGTATCAAATTCGTAGTAAAAAGGTTTTTGCTACGCATTTGCTACGAATTTACCCCGTACATATACGGGCGTGACAAAAGTTTTGCTACGGTAAATGGACGTATTAAATACTTTTTTGCTACGATAAATCCTAGTATTTACTACGACTTCAAAATTGTTCCATAGTAAAAAGTACCTTTTATTACGGTTTTTCACCGTAGGAAACAAATTCGTAGTAATAAGCAAATTTTCTACTAGTGTTAAACGACTAAATTACCCCTCCCCGTACTGAAACCCGACGAGAAGAATTAGTCCGGTAATACACATTTGGGGAAAAATACTACGAGTTATATATCTCGTAAGGGTTAATCTCATTTTTTCTAATTTGAGGAGAAAAAGTGCAAAAATGACAATTTTTGAAGGGTCGAAGTGCAATTTGCCGATAATTTAAAGGGACAAATAAATTCTTCGTTAGGGTTTTGTTAATTGTTTCAACTTTGAGCTTTCATCAGAAACCATGTCGAATTACGTACCAACAGACCTCCTGATCGAAATCCTCGTAAAACTGCCGGTTAAATCCTTAATCCGCTTCGCCGCCGTCTCCAAATCATGGCGGTCGATTATCACCAGCGCCGCCTTCATCGCTTCCCACCTCTCAAAAGGTAAAAACCATACCCATACCCTAATCCACACGGAAGGAAAAAATTCATTGGTTAAATTCACTGCAGATGGACCCTTTGCTGTCGATTCTCCCTCAAAACTCGAATTTCCCTACTACAAACCACACAGCATTTATTTAAGAATAGTAGACTCTTGCGATGGGCTTGTGTGCTTATCGAATAAATCCTTCATGATTTTTCCGCAATCACGTGGCGTTATATGGAACCCCTCTGTTAGAAATCATGTAGTTTTACCCGACCCTACTATCAATCCGAAAGACGCCTACATTTCTGTACTCGGTTTCGGAGTTGATGCAGGTCGTACCCACCACAAGGTAGTGAGGTTTGTTTACTGCAGAAACGCGGCCGGTATTTTTACGACACGGGTTGAGATATTTTCCCTCAAGACATGGATTTGGCGGAGGTTGATTGGTGGAGTTGATCTTACTCTGGGCGCTTATCCAAGTCTTTTACGTCAAGTTTTCTTGAATGGGGTTGTGCATTGGCTCATCGAGGAAAAACCGATCGGTGACAATAGTTTTCGTCGTAGTTATATTTTGGCCTTTGATGTTGGAGATGAGGTATTCGGTGAAGTGGTGTTGCCAGAATGGGAGGCGGGTGGTTCAGGTTTCGCAAAGTTGAGTATTTTCTTGATTAACGAATCACTCGGAGTTGTCAAGTCAACTGGCGAGTCGTGTGATGTGTGGGTGATGAAGGAGTACTGTGTGAGAGAATCTTGGACTAAGTTATATACCATTCGTTTGTTTGAAAAGATAGAAAATGTAGTTGCCTTTTTCAATAGCGGCGAAGCTTTATTGGCCTTAGAGAATTCTAGATTAGTTGTCTATAATTCAGAGACTAAGCATCCTAAAGATCTTGGAATCTATGGGACTCCGCCCTCGCTTTATATGTATAATTATGTCGAAAGCTTGCTCTTGCTTAGAGGACGGACATATTAGTGGAGACGAGTTAGATACGGTGATGTAATAGCTTAGAAATATGGGAGAAGCTTTTTGGTGAATAGTAGCCGAAACAAATTAAACACTGTTGATGGGACGTAAACGAAGGGCATTTCAGGCAAGACTCTTATTGTTTTGAGTTAGATATCACTTGATCTTGATACTATTACAACAATTTGCATTTCTATTTTTCTGCGTATTGAGCCTCTACATTTTGTCAATGATTTATTTCTCGTTTTATAGGCTCGATAAAATGAGTTCAAATTTGTTGAAAATAATTCGGCAGAGGAGAAAATATATTATACTGTCTATGTATCTAAATAGGTGCATGCATATGAAAATTTATGGACCTTATATTTGAGACGAAGAAAGAGCATTCTTTACTGATGGAAAAAAAGATCTGCATCTTATTTTTTGATGTATACTAGTTAAAGTTTATATTGTGATGAAAGATCAATAGAATATATGAAACACAGTTTTTGCCTGCAAAGGGAGACAATATATTAGTTTTTTTCACGACGGTACGATGATAGGAAACGATTGAGAACAAATAAACGATTTAAAAAAAACAAAAAGATAAATAATCGGAAATCAAATTTTATATCTCAACACATGGGATGTAATTAGCCATAACTGCAAAAACTAAGAAAATAATGGTTAGATATGTAAAATATATCTCAGGAAAATATAATAATTTGGTGGATAAGGTGTCCGTTTTCAGTCGGCGTTTTGACGGGCTGAACTCCATATATATAGTAGACTTGTCCATCTTAATCTACTGCTCCGATGTCCTCGCGTTTTTTCAAAGTTATGGTGTCTTCTACCGAGGCCTCACCCAAAACATAAATTCGCAACAATAGGGGCAGCCGGAGCTATCCGAATCCCATGAAAATTCCTGTTATCGAAGCCTAGGTGCAGTAGATACAAAGATATGGTGAGAGGGGGTCACCCTGCCGAAGACCTCTCTTCAGAACCCCCGAGCCAAATTGAGATCATTAAAAAGAAATAAGAGACGGTAGACACACAAAGTCGTATAATATTCGCAACAAAATTACGAGGGAGGCCAAAGCGGACAAGTTTTTGTTTCTATAAAAAGCCACTCAATCTGATCGTAAGCTTTGCTGATATTAAACTTAATGGCTTAATCCCACTTTGCACTCTTCAAATTTTGTCTTTTGACACTTTGCACTCTAGAAAAATAATTATAGTAATTTCTACTCTCAAAACATAATAAATCTTTCACAATGCACCCTTAATTGAATAATAAATGACAATTCATTTTTTATTGAATTTTTTATTCCGGGGTGCAAAATAACGTCAAATGAAATTATTATTTTCTTCAGCCTCCAATTTAATTTCGAGCGCACAAAGTGCAAAAAAATAAAAATCACACCGGATAATTGAAAAAAATATATATTCATACAAAATAAAATCAAATAAACTTTTATCACTAAATTATTCGATTGATAGATCTTTTATTGTAATTGGTAGAAATATTAGGTAGAAATATTTGGAAGAAAATATGATTGTCAGATAACTTAATAAGGTAATAACTGAAGGATTTTTTGTGATAAAAAAATATAATTTTTAAATACAATGAAAAATATTAAATTACCTTTACTTAGCTTTAAAAACTGCTCATGTGAGATGCATTATGCATGAAATATTGTGTTTCGATGGTACAAAGTGCTATTAATTAATTTGGAGGGTGCAAAGTGCTAAAATTGTATATTTCAAGGGTGCAAAGTGAGATTAAACCTAAACTTAAAGTTCCCACAACCTCTCAATTTGAATTTGATGAAGTGGTTAACCTCATAAGCAACAAGAATATTATCAGTAATAGGTCGCATGTGAATAAAAGTTGTTTGAGTGGGGAAGATTGCGTCATTTAAAAAAGGCTTTAAACAATTAACAATTATTTTGGAACAAATTTTATAGACAACATCACATAGGCTAATAGGGCGGTATCAGTAATTCGTTCGGGGTTTTTCTTTTTTGGGTTAAGAACTATATAGGTAGGGCTCGACATGGGTCGGGTCGGACAATTATCGGCCAGTTACTTACCCAAACTTACCAATAGATTTTACTAAATATTGAATACCGTATTACTAGCCCGACTTTGTGAGGTAATAGTTGGCAACCGACTTTATTGGGTGAAAAATGGGTTGGATGGTTGGTGTTATTGGCCATCTAATTATTGATATTTTTGTTTTTCTACAATAACAATAAAAATCCTCCCGAAATATTATTTCGGTTGCACTTTGCCCCAAAAGTCAATTTTTGTTGGTCATCGTGAAACAAAAATAACATTTTAAAAGGGTAGCGTGCTGAAAAATAATATTTTTAAGAGGGCAGCGTGCAACAAAAATAATATTTAAAAAGGTCAACGTTCGACAAAGATACTCAACTCTAGTGAATTACTCATTAGAATTTTGCTATAGGGCAATGTGTAACAAAAATAACATTTTAAAGGGGACATTCACTTCTTTTAAATTTAAAGGGAGTAAAGTGCGAAATTATAAATTTATAGGGGGTCATGTGCAATTTGCCCTTCTTTTAATGCCCAGAAAACTGAAAATACCGAGTGTTGTCAACTTCCCCAAATCTCTACCCTAGAAAGAAGAATTTCATCAGTGAACAATGTCGGACTACTTTCCGGCAGATCTCCTCTCCGAAATCCTCGTTAAATTGCCAGTCAAAACCCTAATCCGATTCACCGCCGTTTCGAAATCATGGCGGTCGATTATCACCAGCGCCGCCTTCATCGCATCTCACCTCTCAACCAACAGTGAGAATCAAACCCTCCTCCTCACGCGCCACGGTAAACACAGCAAGCTCGATCACTTTTCATTTCTGAAAGCATCTGAAAACGGAGGTTTTGGCATCAATTCCTCTTCGGAAATCAAAATTCCATTCGAATTCCCGATCGAGTATTCCAGAATAGTTGGGTCTTGCGATGGGCTTGTGTGCTTATCCAATGATATGTTCTTCCGTAATCCTTCGATACCCAGTATTATTATATGGAACCCATCCGTTAGAAATCATATAGTTTTACCCAACCCCACTATCAATCCGATTGAATCCCACCATGTTGTACTGGGTTTCGGAGGATTTGGTAGTAATGCTTACAAGGTTGTGAGGTTGGTTTACGTCAGAAAAATCGACGACGTCAGTTGTTTGAGTGTTCCGCCGCAGGTCGAGATATTTTCCCTCGATAAACGGAGGAGTTGGCGGCGGTTGATTGGTGGAGTTGGTATTACTCTGTGGGCTCTTAAAAGTACGCACTGCCGAGCTTACGTGAATGGGGTTGTGCATTGGCTCGCCTACAAACCGTTCGATGAAAATCAACCTCGACGTTGTTCAATTTTGGCCTTTGATATTGGTGACGAGGTATTCGGCGAAGTCATGCCGCCAGATGAGTTGGCAAAGGAGGCTTCTGCGAGCTTGGGTATTTTCGTGATTGAGGATTCACTTGGAATTGTCGGTTCGAATATGGTGTCGTGGAATGTGTGGGTGATGAAGGAGTACTGCGTGAGAGAATCTTGGACTAAGTTATATACGATTGATTTGTTGGAGGAGATTACACATTTTGTTTGGTTTTGGAAGAGCGGTGAAGCTTTACTTACCATTCGTGATCTTGGGTTAGTTGTCTATAATCCAGAGACGAAGGAGACTAAGGATCCTGGAATCTACGGGGATCCGTATTCGTTTTTTGTTGATAATTACGTGGAAAGTTTGGTTTTGGTTAGAGGGCATGGATAGTGGAGATGAGTTTAGTTATGCTGATGATGTAATAAACTTAGAATATCGGAGAAGCTTTAATTTTGGTGAATAGTAGTCGAAACAAACACCGTTGGTGGGGATGAAAACGAACGGCATTGCTGGCAAGGTTTAAATTATTCTGTGCTTTCGAGCTAAATATCGCTTGATCTTGAAATTATTATAAAAGTTTATATTTTGTGAATGCTTTATTTCTCTTATGACGAAGATTATTCCTCTTTGACGAATACGGTTTTCGCTGAACAACATGTTTGGGATTTCGTATTGAAGGTTAGTACGTCATAGTTACTTTTTACTATGGATACTCGTTGTTTTGTTTAAATGTGATGGATATGTGTGTGTGTGTGTGTGTGTGTGTGTGTGTGGGTGGGTGTGTGAGAGAGATTGTAGATTCTTTCAGTATTAAAATAAGAATAATAATAATAATAATAAACACAGAGTGGATGATCCCATTTGTGTTTATATAACACTATGCAGTTTATATATAATAAACACAATTTTCTGAACGGACACCACCAATAATATAATGGATGAATTCAGCAAAATAATATGTGAATGCTTGTGCTTGATGGTATCCATAGTACTCATAATTTTGGCTGGACTGACCTACACGATCAAACGCCCGCACTGCTACATCCAAGAATTCTACGTTCCCGCCCTCGACCTCTCCCTAAATAGTACCACCACAGCCGTAATCAACCCTTGTCTCTTCTTCGAGCTCGCGTTCGAGAACATTATGGCAGATCACAGTGTACGCTACGGAGATGTTAACCTCACCTTCTCGTATGGTCGAAGTGCGGTCGCCAAATACGTGGTCCCCACTTTCTACCAGGGGAAGTTGAAGAGGGCCGACAGGCGAGAGGTGGTGGAGAGCAGTGGGGTGCCGTGGGAGGCCGCCGTGAAGGTGGTTTCGAATGGGTCGGCGGCGGTTTTTCGGGTGGATTTGGTGGCACGGCCGAGGTTTAGGTTTTGGTTTTGGTATTCAAAGAGGAAAGGTATGAGGATTGGGGCTGACGTGGAGGTTGATGGGTTTGGGATGAAGATGAAGAGAGAGGATATTAGGCTGACCAACTTGGGGTCTTCCAAAAGTAGGGTTGGCATATTTGTTATGTTTGTTGGTCTTTTAGTTACCTTGTTGTGTTTGTTCTAATTTTAAGCTTGGGGTTGTACTACTCGGACCCAAACGATTGAAAATCAATCAATAAAAGTGTGACACTAATGATTTGTACGAATTCCATAAAAAAAAATACGATACCTAACTTATAAGTGAAATTACAAGTATATCACATTAACCCCTATAACTAAAACATAAGTAACAACTAATAATATTGGCAAAAAATGACATGAAATGAACTTAAATGCATATTGGTCCACAAAAACAATAGTCTTTCAAATAAACTTATCCCTATCTCTCCTCGTTTGTTTGCTACTATTAGATTCAATTAACTAAATAGTAGGAGTTAGTAAGATGTTTGGTTGGTAAGATTCAACAATACTCAAGCCCGCTACTAAAGTTGAAGCCCGCAATTAAGTGCTACTACGTCATGAAATTAGTAACACCCTTCCCCCCGCGTGCGATTAATTTAGTAGGGGTGACTAAAATGGGAAATTACAAATTAATCCATCAAATAATGATTTAATTTTGTTAAATAAAAGACTTTATAGACAATTTACATAATTTATATATATAGTAACATAATTTAACAAATTTAATACAACATGTAATATAAAGACCCAAACATGTTATTAACTTATTAATTAGTTAACTAGTACGAAATTAATCCAATCTAATCTAATCCGATCTAATCCAATATATGTAAGCAAACAAGGATTAGTCTAAAATACAGTCCATAATATATTTTTTTATTTATTCCATCAATCGTACTCTAACGTCCTTAATATTATTGACCCCGGATTTAAACAAATATATCACGTTAACCCCCATTGTAATAATTTTTTGAAAAAGTATTTCTTTTAGAAAATATTTTTTTTCTGAATTTTTTTTTTTTCGGCCAGATTCCGGCGTTGACTGGCAGGCTGTTCTCGGGCGTTGACTTTTTTTTCTGAAAACTTTTTTTTTGCCGAATTTTTTTTCCTTTGATAACTGCTGGAGACAGTAATTTAGCAGCCAAGACAGTAATATTAATTGAAATATTTTTTGTAAGAAAAAAAAGGTCAATTAACAGTTAAACTACTCTCTCTGATAGTTAAATAACTGCTGGAGACAGTAATTTAGCTGCCAAGACAGTAATATTAATTAAAATATTTTTTAAGCTCAAACAAAATTAAAAAAAAAAGTCAACGCTAGAGACCATGCGGTTGACCTACCGAAAAAAAAAATTCAGATAAAAAAAAGTTAAAAAAAAAAGAGTCAACGCCGGAGACCGGTGGTCTCGCCGGTCTCCGGTGGTGGCGGGTCAAATTTGAAATTAGGGTAAAGATTGGTTAGTTGGTGAAATTTGGCTAAATTGGGGTTTAAATCATGAAATTGGAGTTGAATTAACTTGTTTTGTTTTGTTTTTTGTTTTTTGTTTTTTTTTTGTCAAAATAGACTTTTTAGTTGTCGGCGCAACAAATTAGTAAGTCCAGGTATGATCGTGAATTTTTTTTCATTTGGGGGGCAAATAGCAAAAACAACCAAAGTAGGGGGCAAAGTGCAATTAACCCTACTTTTAATTCTCTGGTTTAATTATGTAAGGTTAATAAAGTAATTTTACATGAAGTACGATGGAGTACGACCTGTGTACGATCTATTTTTACTGGGTTTGTACTTTAACTTATAAATTCATAGGTTCGTACTAGATAAAAAAAAAAAAAACAAAACGCCGGACAACGGCGGCGACCGGCGGTCTCCGGTGGTGGCGGGTCCAAATTGGGGTCAAAATTGAAATTAAGGTTGAAATTGGTTAATTGATGAAATTGGGCTAAATTGAGGTGTAAATCATGAAATTGGAGTTGAATTGGGTTTCAATGAATTGGGGATAATTTTAGTATATATAAAAGATTTTCCTTGTTTGCAAATAAGTTTGAATGAATTAGATTTATTTGAAAGACAAAAAAGTTGGATACCCTCTTTTAATTAAGTGTCCCTGTCATGGGCCTATTTGCCATTTACTTTTACAAGTAATTTTTAAAGTGTTTGGATAATAAGCTTATTTGGTATTTTTATTCATTATAAAATATTAAATAAAAGGGGTTATTTTACATACCCCTAGCCACCAAATAAACTAGGGATAAAGCCAAGCCCAAATCATCCTTTGACATACCACTGGGAAAATTTAGAAAGAGATTTTTGCTGAAAGAAAGAGAAGATTCACAATTAATCTTAGGCAATGGTGAATGAGGAGAGAGAGAGGACTGATGTAGGAAATTCTTTGGGTGAAGACAGTGATTCCATTCTCGACGAGTGTGTAGTCGATTTGGCAGTCGAAGATGGGGCTGCGGAGTTACGATGTGATTGAACAGTCAGCGCGTGTGACGGAGCTTTGGCTGCTACGGCAGGGGCCGACGAGTGGTGTGTAATCGGACATATGGATGGAGAACGAGACATCAACAGCCTCAAATCCTTGCTTGCACAATTAACTGAGGGATAATTTCTGTTCTTTTGGCCAATTAATTGAGGTTTGTCCCAAATCCTTGAATTTTGTGATACGATCTCTTGAGTATCATAAGATTTCTTTACTGAACGTAAGAAAACTCTTCTTTATTATTTCTCTTCATAATCAAAACCCTAGCACAATACGACTATTTAAAGAGAATAAAACCCTAGAATCCTAATCTAACTAGGAAAGATAATTACCTAAACTAATTAAATACCTAATAATCTCCTAACCACTACTAACTCACGGCCATCTATAACCCTAAACAACTATTCTATTTAATTAATAATTAAATAATGACTAACTAATAATTAACGATATATTAAATAATAATATATCGTATCAAACCACCCCTCTTGAAATGAACCTTATCCTCAAGGTTCCAATAATTGAGGCTCTCTCTTTTGCGCTTCCACCTGTGTTTGACTACATCGAATTGCGTCCCGAGTGAATCCGAAAAACATGACGAACGATCAAGATTTTTACCACATTGTTTAGGTTGATCGAACGAACTCCTCAAGGCTTTTGGAAAAATTCTCAATATTTTTCCCGATAAATAAGCCTCTTCAATTACCTTTTCAGATTCCGGTTCATTCACAGTCACCAATTCTTGTTCGTCTTTTTTCCTTTCAACAACATGGAAATCTCCCAATATCCATTGTAGTTCTTCATTCTCATCTGTGGTTAATTCCTCATCTTCGTCCCAAATTATCTCCGTTAACTCCGATTCTTCTTCTTTCGGCTCTTCGTCCCACTTTATATCAGTTGAATCTGATTCTTCTTCTTCCGGCGAACTCACAAAAATTTGGGGCT
The DNA here is from genome assembly GCF_000504015.1 of Erythranthe guttata. Next base: position 1,218,667 of record NW_012194764.1, read on the forward strand.
CTTCGAAAAAGTCATCGTCGTCCTCTTCCTCTCCCTCCGACGAGCTCGGCAGCGGTGGTGGTGATGGTAGCGGTGGCGTTGGCGGTGATGGGCGGCGGTCCCTTCGGCTTTTGTGTTGGCGTTGACGTCGTCCGTGACTTTGTTCGAGCAATTTCTGAAAGTCAATCCGTAATCTCTCTACGGATTTCTCCAATCGCTCCAACCGTCTTGTTTCTGACATCATGATTTTCACAAAGTTTTGATGTGATCTCAACTTTGCTCCAGCGTAGCTTTTGTTGAGTTTCGGGCACGTGTACGCAGCGGAAAACAAAAATTTAATGCGATTTAAACGACTTTAAAACACATAAGCACACGCCCGACAAATTAAAATCAATTAATTGCGTACCTTTGCGCTTCCAGCGAAATTAAAAGCAACATACATGCTAAAATGTTTAACTAAATTTAAACCAATTAACATGCTCGCGTTTAAACCAACTAACATGCTTGCAACGATTAAATCGATTACACATAATCACATAAAATCATACGAAAGCAAACATGTATATATAGAGTTTAAACGTAAACGAAACAAGAACATTGAGTTCGTGTGTTTACCTCTTGAAGCGTGAGGTAGGAGCGCTTAGCAAGTCGAGATTGCTACGGAAACCAATCCGTACAATCGGGGCAGCAACGGTGCAGCGGTAGCAGCGGTGAAACGGCCACGGCGGCGCGTGAATCTCACGCGTGGTCTTCCGGGGCGGCGCGTGGGGTAGCGTGCGGCTTCGGCTCGTGCGCTGCTCCTCGATTCCTCGATCTTCGATCTTCCTCCTCTCGGATTTCACCTCGTATACTTTGATCTACTAAACACGTGGCACTAGACACGTAATAGTTAGAAAAACGGAAGAAAATGAGAAGGAAAGAGACTACCAAGGCAGTCGGCCGATGAACGGCCGATTCCGGCGACGGCGCCGGTGATGGCCGCGGGAGAGAGGCCGAGAGAGAGAGGTGGACGGCTAGGGTTAGGGTTAGGTCTTGTGTGTTTGTGCAAGGCCTATAAATCAAGTATTTATAGTCCCTTGCATAAAACCCTAACGGGCTTAAGTTGGACCGGGCCCAACAGCTTAAGCTCGTTAGTTCCTTTACTTGCTCGTCTCTCTCAATTCAATGATAGAAAAATTGCAACAATTACATTTTCGGAATCATTATAATATCCTCGTCATTACAAGTGCCATCTTTCATTTTCCAACTTTCCAAAAGTGGAAACCCTAGTTCAGTGCACTTTCTAAATTTGGAAACTTACCGATTTAGAAAGTTCACTAACACGTTCGCCTATTCTTTTCCTTTTCTTATTCTCATTCATAATTCCAAATTATGAATATTGGATCCAATCATATTGACTTCCAATCATGCAAAGATAAACTTACTTTATCTCTGACCGTTTATTCAAAGATCTCATGTGCACGAGCAGTGTGACCCTCGATGGTTCAGGTGTAAGCTAGCCGTGGGCCCACAACCCTTTGTGGTCAAAACTCGTCCCTTAGAGTTACGATTAAGATGAAGCTCGTTTCACCTTAATCACCCAACGAATCAAGATTGGCGTCTAGCAACTACGCGTCATGATTCCCTAGATACAAATGAAGTGCCTGCAAGAACCTTCAGATATAGTTAACGTACAGTACGGTCCCTTCGATTCATATGTCCCGATCGAACTAGAGGCATTGGTTCATCGAGACCTCTTTATATGTTCGATGACGGTGCGATCGTTCCAAGTGTTGTAATCGTCACGTGCATGACTTAGAGAATCGAATTCTTTAATCATCACTTAGTCAGCTCTGGCCAGAGACTTAGAATGATTACAAACTTTCAGAACACACAGGACATCCAAGACTATTCTAGCGATCGAATCCCCGACTACGATGCACAGACCTCCCACTAGATTTCGGACTGCACGAACACTGGCCCTTGGGATGGTCCTCGGTGGAACTCAGGGACAGGTCACGATACAGCTGGTCCTCTAGTGAAGTCACGGTGATGTCTAGGTCATAAGGACTAATAGTGTACAACTATACCATAGATATCTCTACTCGATTATTGGGAACCACTTAGAGATTTCTAGGGTGAGGGAGTTCAGTGAACTCGTCAACTTACGAGCACCCACTTATGCATGCCGATATCACAATACCGTTTACTGATGAGATGCAGTACACATACACTAAGTGCTAGTCTTAATGGGAAAGGCCGATATCCTCATTAGTGGCGTAACCCTTCGACTAGGAACACGTTTAACAGTTATAATACTTGAGTAAATATCTCACGATCCTAACGATCAATTACTAGTACTTGTAATAACTGTAAGGACTATATCTATGCTTGTGACAAAGGGACAAAGATATAGAATGCCAAGGTGTTTTATCATTAATACGAATAAAGGTTCGTTTATTACAATAATAAATACGAAAGACCACAGCCACATGTTGGCTTGTTGGTCACCTACTCTAACAATCTCCCACTTAATCGCTGCCTTGCTAACGAAGCGTTGGTGTTATCGCAACTTCGCTCTGATACCAATTGATACGATCTCTTGAGTATCATAAGATTTCTTTACTGAACGTAAGAAAACTCTTCTTTATTATTTCTCTTCATAATCAAAACCCTAGCACAATACGACTATTTAAAGAGAATAAAACCCTAGAATCCTAATCTAACTAGGAAAGATAATTACCTAAACTAATTAAATACCTAATAATCTCCTAACCACTACTAACTCACGGCCATCTATAACCCTAAACAACTATTCTATTTAATTAATAATTAAATAATGACTAACTAATAATTAACGATATATTAAATAATAATATATCGTATCATTTTGCGAACCCATTAAGTGTACGTGGTTTTGCTCTTCTGATGTTTACAGACTAGATTATAAAGATTTGTTTTTTAGGAGAGAGGAAGAAGAAGTTAAGATTGGGTGATGGAGCGAAAGATGGTTTTCCTCATAGGGGTTTTGAGGGGCACAAAGGTAAATGACTTAATTTGTTGAACAAAAATCGTAAATGACTCAAAACTTAACGGTGTCATTGTTTTTAACGTTGACCCAAAATATTAGGGGCTATTTCGTTACGTTTTGTAGTTCAAGGGGTGTTTGAGACAAGCCCTATAGTTCAGGGGTACAAACTGTTACTTTCCCCTATTAATTAATATATTTTTGGTATGTTGAACGAAATTTATAATATGTTAAGATACTTAACTAGAATTCTTTATTTTGTTACATGTTATTGATTTAATGGATTTGCAATTGTCTGAACTTTCATAAAGTGAGGATATTCTTATGGCGGGTGTGTAAAAATATTCTTCCAACAAACAAGGATCTATATAGGCGAAAAGTGTCTTCTTCACCTCTATGCGGGCGTTGCCAGAGGGAGGAAGAATCGACTATGCACGTTTTGTTTGAGTGTCAAGGGGTGAAGGTCTGCTGGAATTCCTTGCTATCTAATAGTAACTACAGTGCTGACCAACCATCAGCCTGGCAATGGTTAATCAGCATGCACAAAGATCAGCCCGCGGATCGGTTTTTAGTTGCGTCGGTTCTTGCATGGAAGATCTGGGAAAGACGAAATAAGGTGATTAAAGCAGATGAAGCCATGAACCCTCAGGACCTCGTGGGATGGTGTTCGAACTATCTTGCTGTTTTCAAGAATGCATAACTTCGGCCAAGCCCTAAACTTCAAATGGCCCATCGAAGCGATTGGGTTTCACCATCACCGGGCGTTGTCAAGATAAACATAGATGCAGCGATTCCAAATGGAGGAGAGAGCTTTACTGTTGGAGCTGTAGCAAGGAACGAGGAGGGAATTTGCTTAGGATGGAAAATGGTGAAGATTCATGGCCAACTGAAACCAGTCGAGTGTGAAGCAATGGCGGCTCTCAAAGCATTAACTATGGCACGTGACAAGGGATGGATAAGATGTTATTATCGAAG